>CM032818.1:11896036-12496036 GCA_019155185.1 Beaufortia kweichowensis | reverse complement strand
CTGCTTACCGTTATGTGCGTGGCTACTCGATTTCCCGAGGCTTTTCCGTTACGTAAAATTACCGCACCGGTTATCATTAAGGCGTTGGTAAAATTTTTCTCCATATTCGGCCTCCCTAAATTTATACAAACAGACCAAGGTACTAACTTTTTGTCTAAACTATTTACCCAAGTAATGAAGTCACTTGTCATAACTCACCGCGTTTCAAGCGCATATCACCCAGAAAGTCAGGGCGCACTTGAACGTTTTCACCAGACTTTAAAGTCCATGTTGCGCAAATATTGTCTGGAAACAGGTAGGGACTGGGATGAGGGTGTTCCCCTCGTGTTGTTTGCCATACGCGAGGCTGTACAAGAGTCTCTCGGGTTTAGTCCCGCAGAGCTTGTGTTTGGCCATAATGTTAGAGGTCCGTTGAAAGTTTTAAAAGAGCAAATGCTGTCAGCTGTTTCCAGCCCTGAGACTAATGTATTGGATTACGTTAACAAGTTTCGTAGTCGTTTGCATGGTGCTTGCTCTTTCGCTAAGGAGTCTCTGTTCGCCGCACAAAAAGGCATGAAACGTCACTTCGATCAAAAGGCTGTTGCTCGATCTTTTGTGCCGGGTGATAAAGTGCTCGTGTTATTACCTGTGGCAGGGTCAGCGCTGTCTGCCCGTTTCTCTCGTCCCTATGCGGTAGAGAAGAAAGTGAGTGAAACGGATTATGTAATTCATACACCTGACCGAAAACGCCAAAGCCGCGTTTGCCATATAAACATGCTAAAACCTTACCATGACAGAAAAAGTGGGCCCACACATGCTGCCGTTCTGACTGCTGGGCACGCCATCCCCTCTGTGGATGTAGCTGTGGACGTAGAGCCCTCTCCTGGTGTCTCAGGTGCTGATGAGGATGGGGTCATTCTCCGTAACGCTCCTCACCAGTGCGCGAGACTGGCAATCTCAGAAATATTAAAAGATCTTTCAACATGTCTCACTCATTTGTCGGCAGAGCAGAAATTTGACGTTGTTCAATTAATTACTGGTTTTCCACTTCTCTTTAGTGATGTTCCTAGACAAACCAATGTACTAAAACATGACATTACAGTGAATGATGCACGCACTATTAAGCAGCATGCTTATCGTGTGAATGCGTTGAAAAGGTCTGTTATGCGCCAGGAGGTAAACTACCTATTAGAAAATGGGTTAGCTAAACCAAGTTATAGTCCCTGGAGCTCTCCATGCCTGCTTGTTCCCAAGCCCGACGGGACTTTTAGGTTCTGCACCGATTACCGTAAGGTAAATGCAGTGACGGTGCCCGACAGTTTCCCACTGCCCCACATGGAAGACTGTATAGATAATGTGGGATCAGCTCGTTTTGTTAGCAAATTAGATATGCTAAAAGGTTATTGGCAGGTTCCACTTACCACACAAGCTTCGGATATCTCAGACTTCGTTACCCTTGATAGTTTCCTCCAATACACAGCTATGCCATTCGGGTTACGAAACGCGCCTGCAACATTTCAGCGACTTATTAACATTGTGCTAGCCGATGTGCCAAATTGCAGCGCTTATCTAGATGACCTTGTTATTTATTCACTAGACTGGCCTGAGCATGTTGCCACTTTAAAAACGGTGCTTGATCTCTAACACTTAACCTGGCTAAATGTGAGTTTGGTCAGGCAACCGTCACCTACCTCGGTAAAGAGGTCGGTCAGGGTCAGGTTCGCCCGGTTGAGGCCAAGGTCACGGCCATTGTGGAATTTCCTGTTCCCACCACACGACGTGAACTGCGCAGATTCCTGGGCATGGCCGGTTACTACCGAAGTTTTTGTAAAAACTTTTCTTCGGTTGTCCATCCCCTCACCTTATTGCTCAGCCCTTCAAAGCCGTTCGAGTGGTCTAAAGAATGCCAATATGCTTTTGACAGTGTTAAAACCCTTCTTTGTAATGCACCTGTGCTTGCAGCTCCAAACTGCACCTTACCTTTTAAGCTCGAAGTTGATGCTAGTGGTGTTGGTGTTGGTGCTGTTCTCCTAGAGGAGGATAATGATTATATAGATCATCCCATTAGTTATTTTTCCCGGAAATTTAACAAACACCAACTAAATTATTCCACTATTGAGAAGGAGGCACTAGCTCTCATTCTAGCATTACAGCACTTTGAAGTTTACGTGGGTTCCAGCACCTTACCAGTTACTGTCTTCACTGACCATAATTCCCTGGTTTTCTTGTATCGAATGTGTAACCATAACCAACGTTTAATGCGCTGGTCTCTGTCTTTACAAAACTTTAATTTGGCTATCAAACATAAAAAGGGTATCGACAATGTCCTAGCTGACGCGCTTTCCAGGGTTTAAACAAAAAGAAAGAAAACTGTTGTTTTGTGTGTGAACAAACAGGTGTTTGTTCTTAAGGGGGGGAGTGTTACGTCTATGGGGGGGTGTGTGTTGGTGTTGTTTTGTTCCTCCTCTCTTTCTCTCCACTGTCCCTCCTTAGATCCATTCTGTTGTCCTGTTGGTCCACCGAGATGTCAATCATCCGTCCTTCAAAAGGTGACGTCATTCTTCCTCTGCCAATCATCGCCATCCCCCTGTTTTAAAGAAGACGCCAAGTCAACGCGCACCAGTCACTTTTCGGCTTAAACCTTATTCTGTAGTGAACCTTAATCACATCTGTTTATCCTTCAAGTATTGTGTGTTCTATTTGTTATATGTGCACTACCAGTCTGTCACCACTCTTTTCTTGTTTGATTATTGTTGTATTACATTATGTTCGTCCGTTATGTGGTGGTGTTCTGTTCTCTCTCTGGATACTGGGGAGAAGCGGACAGGTAAGAATGTCGCGCGACATACATTGTGCTCACGTAGTAAATAACTACTCTGTATTAGACACACTAGTTTAGGAGTGGGTGCCACTTTGTACGTTTTGTGGTTGGATTAGCTAGGGTAGTTTAGATACTTTCTGTTTATTCTTTTATTTTATTAGATATCTTAGAGGGTTTAAACGGTAGTTAGCTGTGTTTTCTTTTGCTCTGTTCTTTCCTTTAGCCCCACTCACGTCCCTTTTCCCTTGGTTAAGAGTTTGTTCGTTTTATGTAAATATTGTAAATAGTCCCAATATTATCCTTTCTTTATTATTATTATTAGTTTGTTTACCACTTCCATTCACTAAATTTTGTCATTTAATAAATCACTTGACTGATACGTTTGGCTTCCGTGTCCTTGAAAATACACAAACACCCCTGGGAATTTATTCATTTATTTCTATTTTTAAGTGTTACACCTCTTAATACCCCAATACCAAAGGAAATGTGTCCATCACATTTTCGACACCTCATGTACTTTCTCCCTGTGTTGTGGGGCCAGTGGGTTAAGTTAAAATCTGGCAGCCTCACATATTGCAGAGCCCAACACTGATCTTCTTCCATTTCCCTGTGGCCTCATTTCATGCGCTGGAGGAGACTCTGCACTGTAATGAATTGCTGTAAAAATTACAGAGTGATTTTACAGAAAGCTGAATGTTCTTCAATAATACAGTATATTGCTGTAAATAGCAATGCATTTTGGTGCACACCCTATTGTATCTGACCGTTATATCACAAATACAGCATAGCGTTGCAAATTTTAAATTGACAGGTGCATTATGTGAGGTTTAATGGACTGGCGGCAAAAGAAGAGCTACTGAAAACTGAGGTAAGTGATTACATGATTAATACCACTATATACAACATTTAAACTTTATTGATGTAAAAGATTATTACAGTTATATTAGTAATCTAGGATTAGTATTTAAAAATGGGAAAATCTTTTGTATCTAGGCTGTGTTTTTACATTCGCTCTTTTTAGCTCCTGTGTTAGTGTGGTCCAACAATTAGCACGAAAAACGTATTTTAGTGTCTTTATTATAAGCCATAAGCTATGTGAAGGTGAATGTGAAAAAACTTGTTGTTTACAATATAAAAAATAACTAATCACAATACGCATCACGCGAAAGCAGGCGTTCATCTTAGCTGCCCCTCACGTAAACAAATGTGGACAGGCTGCTGTTGTTGGTGCTCGTTGCTGCAAAGAACAGTAACAGTAAAAAAAGTTGTTTTTTATTGTTTTTTTTTAAGTTTTAAGGTGGTTGTTGCATTTATTTACAGGAGAGCAGGAGCTGTATCAATCGACAGATTATTGCGTTATTATTTTATATTATTTTCACGTCGACTGTTTTTAGCTCTGGTCAATGTGGTCCTAATTGGCCTGACCATATTGCTGTGTGTTTACTTTAAACAGTGAGGTACATACACAAATATACAGAATGAACAGTTTGTTTAAAAAGCATAAAAACATAAAAAGTGATCGTTCGAACCGGCGTCAATCACCGGAGCCCTGTCACCGACGGCGTTGAAAACGGGAACAGATTTTTTCCCTGCAGATTATAGTGAAGATATCAAAGAAGCTGTTGCCCACCGTAACTGCAATTCAAACACTATGATTTCACATGCGGCACAAGTGAAAGGGACCAAGTACAAAAAAATATGTTCCTTGTGCTTGATCAAAGTGATGATGGAATCATATTTGGCAAAATCAAAGCCATTCTTATTCAGGGAGGTGCTGTCCACTTCATTACAATTCTGTAGCTCTTATTGATCAGGGCCTTCATTGCCTTTCTCGTACACCTGCAAAAAAGTTGAATTGTGTAAGTCAAGAGAACCTATTGGACTACTATCCCTTGCCCATGTACACACTGTGTGGTTTGTAAGTAATTGCTCTTCACCACTCTTTTCTTTCTCTAGAATAATGTCAACAGCATTGGGGGATAGGAGACTGAGGAAAGACATAAAGAATGTGAAATATCACCACTATATCAAATGAAAAATTTATGAATTAATGAAGAATTAATATATTATATTGTTGTAACAATGAATCAACGGAGAGTGAATCCAAATGCAACTTTATTAGAACAACAATAGTATAACAGCAGGCAAAGTCGGAGATCAGTAAACAGGAACAACGTAGAATAATCCAGAGTCATAAACAGAGTCCATGCAAAGGGATCGAGGCATGCGGCTAGCAAACATGGAATAATCCGAGAGTCGGAGATCAGTAAACAAGAACAACGTAGAATAATCCAGAGTCATAAACTGAGTCCATGCAAAGGGATTGAGGCAGGCGGCTAGCAAACATGGAATAATCCAAGAGACAGGCGTGGGTCGAAAGGCAGGCAGAGAACAATCAGGAACGGAATACCAACAGGATCAAAAACGGGAAACCAAACACGGGAAATAAACGCTCTAACATGGCAGCCAGAACAAAACAAGACTTCGCCCAGAGGTGAGTGTGAGCGTGGTCTTTATAGTCTGTGTAATGATAGAAAAATGGCCAACACCTGAGCAAGTCATCAGTCCGGGCAAGGAATTATGGGAAATGAAGTCTGTGAATGAGTTCAGAGTCCCGGTAATGGCTTGATTCGTAACAATTGTATTATATATTGTACTTTTTTGTATTGTATGTATAGTTGTTGTATTTATGTATTTGTAAATGGTTTGTATTTTCTCTAGGGCAGTTGTAGCCTAGTGGTTAGAGTTGATGGTTGCTGGTTCGATTCCCAGTACCAGCAGGAAACAACTGAGGTGCCCTTGAGCAAGACACCCCACCCCTAATTGCTCCCAGTGTGCCACTGGTCACTTGTAAGTCACTTTGGATAAAAGCGTCTGCTAAATGAATAAATGTAAATGTTCTCTGTTAGCTGGAGAACAAAACAAAAATTCTGATGATATCCCTCCAACCATGAGCCCACCAAACCATCCTTTAACATCAGCAGTTAATTGGCCTGAGTCATTTCAAGTTCCATGGGACCAAATGACGAGTAATTTGCGAAGTGCAGTAGCAAATGGAATAAGACCACTTCCCCTGATTGCTGAAAAATGATCCGCATTCTTTTTAGTAAAATGAGAAAGTATGAAAAGAATCCAAGCAAGGCACAGTGCCTTGCTGTTGCCCTTAAAATTGTCAAGCAATATCCAAAAAGCTTTTCTGACTGTACACCAAAGGATCAACCAGGCCATGCAGTGACCAGGTCATAAGAAACCCTTGTACAATATAATGCAGTCTATTTTAACACGGTTGTTACAATAACTTACCTGTGTGTGGTGTTGATTGTTTCAGGAGACACCTTGACAAATGGGCGCTGGATGATGAGCATTGAAGGCGAGGTTGTTTGTTAGGGTTCCCAGCCCACCTTCTTGTCTGGTCTTGCCACACTGTTTGCAGTGTACTACATATTCAACCTTGAGTACCAGGAGGAAGTGTCATGTACATTGGAGTTCATTTAAAGGTATTTGTTGAAACATGTATGTGTGTGTTTTAATATGCTGTTCATTTGTTAATATGTGATAATCACTATTATATGGTGGGAATCTTTTAGAAAATGGAAAACCTTTTATTGCCTCTAATTTATACATTTTTGGACACATTATTAGGCGATTTGTAGGCATCAATCCTGAAAGGGGGACGAAAAAGTCTAAAGAAAAGTAACATCAAAAATCTCAGGGTGACTTGTACAGAGACAACAGGTTGCAGTCAACAAACATGTTTCCACTTTCCTTTGCAAACTCATGGACTTCCAGTGGAATTTCTTAAATGGTAAGTAACAGACACACATCTGTCTTACTCTAACTCTACCTGTTCTGTCTCTCTCTATTTGTCTCTTGCAATAAATGAATGTACCGAAAGATGATGCCAAGGTGATGGCATCCACTTTCCAGTGGGCCAGCTTCTGCTTAAAGACAGCCTTTCCCCTTTGCTGTCCTCCAAAACAGACGAAGAGTTACATTTACTCTTCGCAGTTACATTTACATTTAGGCATTTAGCTGACGCTTTTATTCAAAGCGACACATCAAAAGAGGCAACAGTAGTACGAAGAAGTGCTTTACTAAGTTTACAATGTTTTTCATTGCTAGATAAGTACCTGTAGAGGAAAAAAAAAGAGTTTTTTTATGATGTCAGGTGTTTGTGGAAAAGGTGTGTGTTTTAGCTGTTTCTTAAAAGAGGAGAGGGATGTGGCAGATCGGATTGTGTTAGTGAGATTATTCCACAAGCAGAGAACAGAGATGGAGAAAGAGCGATATTTAGTGCCCTTCTGTGAGGGTAACACCAGTCGACGTTTGTTTGCTGAGCGCAGGGTTCTGGATGGATTGTAGATGTATAAAAGAGAGTCAAAGTATGAGGGTGCAGAGTTTGTGACGGTTTTAAATGTCAGCATTAAAGATTTGAGCAACCGGTAACCAATGGAGAGAGATGAAGAGAGGTGTGACATGTGCTGTTTTGGGTTCCTGGAAAACAAGCCTTGCTGCTTGAGAACAGAGCTAGGGATGGGTCTGCCTCCTCCAGGGGCAGCGCTTGCAGGTTCACCACCTGGTCCTTAGAAGGCGTGGTGGAAACCTTGGGCACATATCCAGGCCTGGATCTCAGGACAACTTGAGAGTAAGCTGTCGTGATAGCTCGTCGGCTGCCTGATTGAGCAGGCCGGGGATATGAATGGTATGCAGCGACCCCAGATGCTTCTGACTACAAAGGTGGAAATGGCGGGCAAGCTGACAGAGAGCAACTCGATTTGCCAATGCGGGTGGGGGCCTGTCTAAACTCCAGCAGATGCATGCACGTTGTATGTGGCACCCCAACCGGTGGTTTAGGCATCTGTGCACACAAAAGCATGCCTAGACACCTGCACAAGGTGCACACTGGCCCGAAAAAGTGCAAAGTCGGACCACAGGCTGAAGGACTGGCGGTAAGACGCCACACCCATCTCGGAACCCGGCCATAAAGCCAGTGCTGAAGCTGTGTCACAGCCGCAGTGGACACCATATGCCCCAGGAGCCTCTGAAGTAGTTTCAGTGGGGCCGCTGTTTTGTGCTTGAGTGTGTTCAAGCAGAAAAGCGCTGACTGAGCATATTCCTCTGTGAGATGTGCTGAGAGGCTGACCGAATCCACCTCCATACCGAAAAAAGAGATCCTTTCCGTGGGGGAGAGTTTGCTCTTTTCCCTGTTGACCCGAAGCCCCAAGTGGCTGAGGTGCTGAAGCACAAGGTCCCTGTGTTGACCGGATCCTGCTGCTCGCTGTTGATGGAGAGTACTGCTACTGGGGAGGGCAGCGAGGCTGCACATGGGCCGCCAGACCCTTTTCTCTCATGGGACTCAGAGGGGGAGGAAATAGCTCTATTTGTGAATATTTGGGCCGACGGCAGAACAAAAACAAAAGGAAACTAAAGATTTTTACCCGGCCCTCCATCGAGGGAGGGAGCGGTGCAGTCACCATCTCCCGAAGAGCTCTCTTTACCTCCAAGTCACCCGTTTGAGGGCCACTTGTTCTTCCTCTTCCCACCCTGGGCAGGGGCATGGATGGGCGGCGCGGGATGCAGGGGGGTGCTATTGACGACCAGCAGGCGGAGGCGGGGCCAGTGATGTGAAGGCAGCAGCAGTCTTTCGCGACAAGATGTGCTTGATGTCCTGCGTCTGCTTTTGGGCAGCCGAGAACTGTTGGGTGAAGCTCTTAACCGTGTCGCCAAAGAGGCCAACCTGGGAGATCGGGGAGTCTAGGAACCGAGCTTTGTCAGCCTCCCCTCATGGAGCTCCCTCAGGGCCTTTGCCTGGTAGACCTAAAAGAGCACCATGCCATGCAGGGTGGAGACCACCTGCGGACCTGTAAGCATTCACCGTGAGATTGGAGGAAAACTTACAGACCCATGACGTGAGACGAGGTTTAAAATATTTTCTGCCTTTATTTTATTTTGTTATTTTTGCTTTTTTATCCATGGCAACTCCATTTAAACTTTTTCACCACTGCAATTTTTCTTTTCCACTTTGAGCATCCAACCTTTTTACTAAATGCTGCCACACGCAATTGTGTTTGTCATAATCTTATTATTCACACATCTTTCTGCACTGTCTGTATCATTGGTGCTTTTCCAATTAAATATCTTAAAATACTACTAATGTCTACCAGTAGTAAATAGCAATTGTATTAATCATATAGTACTGATTAACAGTAGTATATGTAACAATAAATATAATGCTGAATTTTCTATGGTTCTCATTTACTTTTTCTCTTATGCCCATGTAGCTGGTACAAGCCAATCAACCTCCCAGGCTGAACCGCTGCCCTCTTCAGTGGCCCTACACTCTTCAGAAAGAACTACACAAAAAAGCAGGCAGTGCTCACTGAACAAGTAAGAAAAATGTTAGAAGGGTAAAGTAACTGGAGCCCTCAAAAGAGTAACAAACACTGATTTCCCTTCTTACTCCCACAGCTGCTGCTGCCTGAGGGTTGGAAGTAGACACTCTCAAAAGAGCAGCATTTGTGGGTCAGCAAAGCTCTCTTTACCAGAGACAAGGCTGGGAGGTTGGCGCTGACCAAAAATCTGCGTCTCTTGTGGTCTCATCCTGGACCCCGTCCTCTCTACTCTCAGCCTCCTTCTAAACCTGACATATTTTTTCACAGCAAACTGTCCCTCTGGGTCCCCTACCGCATGTGGGCATGATGTGCACCCAGCCCAACTGCCGCCGCCTTAACATCCAGCTAACGGCTTGTGGCATGTACAAGACTGTCCGAAGGGTCTTGGACATAAATGGGTGGTATTTTATAGTGACCGAGTACCTTGGATGCCGGTCCTGTAAAAAGAAGCTGGCAGCCTGGTCACGAGACATCCTCGACCAGTTGGATCCCAGCCACTGCGTTAAATTTCCTGCAGTCCTAACTTATAGGTATACTTTTTTATACATACATTATTATATAATACACACTTACACACTTCATGGTGTAACCCGGGTAACCTAGGCTACAAGCAAGGAGATTTAAAAATAATTCAAAATGTAAGGAAAAATTGAAGGAAGATAAGAAAAGAAAAGAAAAATACACATAAATATAAAGACTTTCATATATTATTTTATAAGTGTTTATATTTTATTGTTCTGTATATATTTCACAAATATTGTTCTTTTCTCATTTGTGTGGATATTTCTGCTTTATTGGATATTCATATTGTATGTGCATTACGCAATCCCTACAATATACCTATAGTTAGTTATAATATGGCTTTTAAGAATAACTATTAAATATGTCACATCTAAATTTAATAAAATTTAATGTCTATTCAAATAGTGTGTTTGTAACAACCATTTTATCACATACAAGATATTTAGAACCTATTGAAGTGTACCAATAATAATATAAAAGCACTTAAACTGCATTTTAGGACATTTAAAAATGATTGCATTGATAATTGCACATTTAAGGGAAGACATTAAAGCATTTTTTACAAAGAAAATTAACAAACCTATATATATATATATATATATATATATATATATATATATATATATATATATATATATATAGTCAAGCCCATAAATTATTCATATATATATATATATATATATATATATATATATATATATATATATATATACATACATATATATATATATATATATATATATATATATATATATATACATATATATATATATATATATATATATATATATATATATATACATATATATATATATATATATATATATATATATATATATATATATATATATATATATATATATATATATATATATATATATATATATATATATATATATATATATATATATATATATATATATATATATATATATATATATATATATATATATATATATATATATATATATATATATATATATATATATACAGTCAAGAGAAATTGTGTATATATCAACCTGTGACCAAAGTAACTGAAGGACTATAATCCAAGCATTCACTGCAGTAAAAATATACCAGCACATAAATGGGCATAGAAAAAATAAAAATAAAATAACTATTTTATGTTTTTTAAAGAGCCATCCGTTCTCTATTTGTTCTCTATTCTCCAAAAAAGATGTCAAGTTGTAGCGAGCATGCACATTATAGACAAATAATAAGTAGTTACATATTTCTGTCACAGTCCTGTCTGTGTTTCCTTAGTTCCTGTCCTGTCTCTGCTCCCCCTTCTGGACATTTCCACATCTCTGGGCAAGGGTGCAGGACAGTGCCTTGCTCCTGAGACAGAAGGTCTTTTCTGAGCGGCAGCCTCAACGGGGTGCCGTCGAGGAGTGCTATCAGGTCCGAGAACCAAACTCGGGCCGGCCAGCGAGGTGCCACCAGTAACAGGCGAATCCTGTGCTGGCGCACCCGTCCCAGAGGGGCTGGAGGTACTAGGGAGAACCATAAAGGACAGTGCGTCGTCTCCATTTCCCTGGCCTCAGCCCCTGCCTCGACAGGGCGTCCGCTCCCACATTTAACCGTCCCGGGATGTACGCTGCTCTGAGTGAGAGCAGCTTCCCTTGGGACCACAACAGGATCTGGTGTGCCAATTTGTAAAGAGGGCGCGACCGCAGACCACCTTGATGGTTGATGTACGCAACCGCCGATGTGTTGTCCGTCAGGACCAACACGTGGTTGTTGCTGAGGTAAGGAAGGAACTGCCTCAATGCAAGCCATACCGCCATCAACTCTATGCAATTTATGTGCCACTCGAGCTGGCGGCCCCTCCATAGACCTCTGGAGCAGCGGTCTTCCATTACCGCGCCCCAGCCTGACAGGGATGCGTCTGTCATAAGCGTTACGCGACGACATATTGACCCCAATGTCGGGCCCTGGGAGAGAAACCCAGGTTTGCCCCACACCGCTAGGACCCTCAGACACCTGTGGGTGACCTGAATGATGCGGGAAGGGTTCCCCTCGGGAAAACCCTTTGGATTTGAGCCACCATTGGAGAGGTCTCATGTGTAGCAGGCCCAGAGGTATGACGCTGGCTGCCGCTGCCATGAGACCGAGTATGTGCTGCCAGTGCAGGACTGTGACTCGTTGATGCAATTTGAGCCCCTTGACGGCTGCCTGAATGGTTTGAATGCGCACCGCGGTAAGGCGGGCAGACATGACCCTCGAGTCCCATTCTACGCCTAGGAAAGTTATTCTCTGAACTGGAGAAAGTGAACTCTTCTTGGCGTTCAGCCGTAACCCCAACTCCTTCATGTGAGCGAGAACAACATCTCGATGTTGGACCGCTAAGGCTTCTGACTCTGCCAGAATAAGCCAATCGTCTATGTAATTCAATATTTGAATGCCCCGTAAGCGCAACGGCGACAGGGCAGCATCTACACATTTGGTAAAGGTGCGAGGTGACAGGGATAGACCGAAGGGGAGAACCCGATATTGGTATCGCCACGCTCGAAAGCGAACCTCAGGAACTTCCTGTGTTTCGGTAGGATGGAGACATGGAAGTATGCGTCTTTCATGTCTATTGTGACTAACCAGTCCGCAGAACGGATTTGAGACACAATCTGTCTGAGTGTAAGCATCTTGAACTTCAGCTTCTTTACTGAAAGATTCAGGGTGCGCAGATCTAGAATAGGCCGCAAGCCTCCATCCTTCTTGGGAACTATGAAGTAGCGGCTGTAGAAGCCCGCTTCTTCTCTCTGGAGGGGGAACTACCTCTATGGCCCCCTTTGCCAGGAGAGTCTGTACTTCGTGTTCCATGACCAGAGCTTGGTGGGGACCCACCGTGGTGGACACCACCCCTTGGAACGCAGGCGGGCTGTGCCCGAACTGAATCGTATACCCGAATTCTACTATGCGTAGAACCCAACATGAAATGTTTGGCAGAAGTTTCCACGCTGCCAGGTAGTTCACAAGAGGAACCTCGGGGCTGGCATCTGGTCTTAAGTCTTGTATTAAGTCAGTACCCAGAGCTGATATTGCTGGGGTACACTTGAGAAGGGGCGCTACGCGCCTCATATGGTACCCTGACGCCAGTGTGTCCCGAAGCAGGGCGCAGGAACAACCCAGAGCATCCAGAGAAGGGTACGGGACAGGACCAGGCGCCGTATGATGAGGCGTTATCCGGTCCGCTCCCAGGGGGCTTTGCGGGGACAGTTTGACGCCGCGGCAGTCAGGTGCCCCGCTTCTTGGTCCCCGCCGTCTTAGCCTGAATAACGCCCTCAGGTCCGCGGCTGGGAAGGGCGGGGCCGAGAGTGCCTCCCAGAGCCCCACTGACGCTGTGGTGGAGCTCGGGAGGAAACACTCTCTTTCTGCCTACCTCGGTAAGCAGAGGTGGAGGGCTGAGGCTGCTCCCGCCCAGCAGCCTCAGCACCCCGATGACGGCGAGGGATAAACTGCGAGAAAGCCGCAGCCTGGCTCTTCGCTTCCCGGAACCTGTCGACGACGGAATTGACCGCATCGCCGAACAGGCCCCCGGGGGACAGCGGGGCATCAAGCAGCAAGGTCTTATCGGCTGCTTTGATGCCAGAGAGGTTTAACCATAGGTGCCTCTCCGTAGCCACCAAGGCAGACATGGATCTGCCCACTGCCTTGGCCGTTTCCCGGATGGCACGGAGAGACACATCAGTGGCCCGGCAGCAGCTCGAACTGCGTCCTGGTCCACACCCTCGCCTTCATCGAGCTCCCGCAGCAGGTCAGCCTGATAGGCCTGGAGCATGGAAATAGTTTGAAGGCATGCCCCAGCCTGACCTGCTGCAGAATAAGCTTTCCCCACAAAAGCCGAGGTAGTCCTGCAAGGCTTTGATGGGAGAACCGGGGCTTTGAGCGACGATGCCGAAACCGGGGACAGATAGCCCGCAAGCGTCTGCTCCACCGCTGGCATCGCGTCATACCCGTGCTCTGTTGTCCCCGAAATGTTCGAATAAACTGACATACGGGGACTGTGAACACGGGCCGAGTATGGTCTGTTCCACGAACCTGATAGCTCACTATGCAGGTCGGGAAAGAATGGTAAGCCCCGGCGGTGAGGTGGCGTTTTAGGTTTAAGAAAGCGCTCATCCAGCTTGCTAGGCTGGCGAGAGCTTTCAGCCTCAGCGGGCCAGTCAAGCTTGAGCTGGGCGACTGCCCGCGTTACCACCTCCACCAGCTCTTCATACATGGGGGGACACTCACTTTCCCCCGTGTCCACGCTCTGCACATCTCCCTCCTCAGAGGAAGACAGCAGAAAGCGTGGACTCACTCCACCGGCAACAGGAACCGCAGAACAGGCCTGTTGACCAAGATGGAGAGAAGACGAAGCGGAGAGGGGAGGAGAAAGGGCCGGGTCCGTCTCCATCACATCCACAGTCCATTTGCGATCCCCATGACGGAAGCCGCCGCCCTGCCTCGGCAGGATCGGCGCCGCCATGAGAACCGCCAGGCTGGGCATGTTTATTCGCACATGCCAGCCGAGAGTGGAGAGTGTGGAGAGGGAGAGCTTCACAATGCACACAGTCGGCGCTCTCAAGTGCCGACCGGGCATGATCCACCCCCAAACAAACAACGCAAAAATCGTGTGAATCCCCACTCGTTATAAAGCGAGCACATGGGGGAACACACTGTTTGAAAGACATTAAACACTTTCTTTCTCTCAACACACACTCAGTTAATGGCGTTTTCGAGCGCCCTACACATTCAACAAACACACAAGCTGAAGGCACAAAAGCTGAATGTGTGTGCGTTCCACGCTCTTTTATAGCTTCCTGGTCCTGACGTCACCCGCCCTTGACGTTCAGTCTAGCCATTCGGCAATCTTGCACACGTGCTTCAGACGCGGTCACGCAAAGGCATTCCCATAGCGTCATTCGCTGACGCAGCGTTCCCTTGAAAGGGAACTCAATGTTCAAGCACTGGGAATCAAACCAGTGACCTTTAAGTCACAAGTCTGATTCTCTATCATTAGGTCATGACAATTTGAAAGAAATTGCAGAGTATTGTGTGACAAATAACTGTACTGTGTTTACATCAAACACATCTTATACATCTTATATGAAATTCTCTCCGCTTGATTTTGCAGCTGTGCAACTTCCTTTACCAAAACAGCAAATGGTGCTATCGAGAATTTACACTAGTCTCTTGGAAGAAGCTCTAAACATTACCCTATCTGCCATAGACTTACAGAATATGAGACAGCGCATTGGCCGCTTTACTCAGCTGATGCCATACCTCAACAATCTGCCATCTTAGCTGTGTGGCAAAAGTTACCTATAAACATGTGAACGGAAGAGCATCACTTTTAAAGCACAAAAACTTTCAATGATTTATGATCTGTGTGGAGTACATAACTGTTTAGTCTGCAGTTGCTAAGAATTTAGTTAAGACTTAAAAAATGATTATTTTTCATAAGGAATCATGTTTGTCGTATATAGATTAGGTTTGCAGCGGCATCTCTAATGTAATTTAATTTTCAAGAAATAAAATAAAGTCATCTCATAGAAAAAATGGCTAAGTCTCAATACAAATACAATCTAGATAGATAGAAAAGGATGATTTTAGATTGATAATAGCAAATACTACAAGTATAATAATGATAATTATTATAAATATTATTATCAGCATCAATATACTTATACATCAATGCATAGCAGACCTCAGAATAAAATAGACAGTTATAATTATAGACCAAGCTGCACATGAACAAGACATTTTTTCTCAGGGCAATAGAGAAGTGGCTTTTTCCCCTGTGACATATGATACAGAGCCACTGCACTAGGCTTGCTATGTGCCAACCCTGCAAGTGACTGCAACTAAATAAATACACATTTTATTTGTTGGGTTTCATTCAGTTTAAATGAACAATATTTAAATTATTATTATTAATTTATTTGTTCGTTAATAATACTACTAATAACATAATAATAATAATAATATACATAACATCCTGATTGACAGCTGATGAACAAAATCCTTTCACTCTTAACACCTGGAAAAAAAGTTTTTAAGTTAAAATGGAAAACCACAGACCTGAATTGTTTTAATATGGCAAATAAGTTACGTAAAGCAGCCAATGGCAGAACGGATTTTGTTCTGCCACATATAAAAAATATGTTAATATGATATTATAAATGTCTCATTAGCACGCGTGTGCTAATGAGACATTTATAATATCATATTAACATATTTTTTATATGTGGCAGAACAAAATCCGTTCTGCCACATCCCTCACCTCCTTTAAGAAACAGCTAAAAACACACCTCTTCCACCAACACCTGACATCATAAAAAAACAACACTAAACTCTTTTCTTTCCTCTACAAGTACTTATCTTGCACTGCAAAACATTGTAAAATTAGGAAAGCACTTCTTAGTACTATTGTTGCCGCTTTTGATGTGTCGCTTCATTGTATCCTAATATTTGTAAGTCGCTTTGGATAAAAGCATCAGCTAAATGCCTAAATGTAAATGTAATATGATAATACGCCCAAATGATCTCAGTACACTGGCTCACTAGATGGTTGCCAGGATGTTACTAATCATTAAACCCACTGCAAACATTATTTTAAATGTTTTCTCTGCTGTTTATTAGTCTAGAGGTATTCAGTGATATCCTGACTTTGTCGTGTTTTCTCAGTATTATTTCAGTTATACATATTAATTAGTTATTTATTAGTGGAATGCTTAAACAGGCTATTCATTTTGACAGTAGCACTGGTTCATTCCCTTTTAAATCATGAGCAGATTCTGGTTCAAACTTATATATGTAGCTGTATTTGATCAATGACTTTTGGTTTCATAATAGTTAAGGTTAGGTCACATGTGCCAATGTGTTTCATGAGAGGAAACTCCTTACATCTCCTCGACTATTTTATTAAGAACTGCATGTTTAATAATCCACTGCTGGTCACATCATGTTTTATCACATTCATGTGTATCTCATTAGTCTTGTAATCCCTTTCTATAAAAGAATGGTTTACACTGTCTCTCATTCTTCTGCTTCACTGTTAAAAAAATTTAATTTTACAGGTAATTTTCTGTTTTTTAACATATTTTCCCCGTTTTTCCATTAAACAATGAAATTCTGTTGTTTTACAGTTTTATGTTTTTTTAAATGCAATTTATCATATTTTTACAGATGTAAAAATTTAATTATGGAGTATTTTCCAGTTTTTTATTTATAATTAATTGTATTTGTACAAAATTATTTATTTTGAATTAAGCATTGATTGATGCAGTCTCGGCACAGTACTCTTTTTAAACCACTTGTCTTGCTTATTTTGTTAATTTTTTGGTATTCATTTATTATTCTTATCTAACTTATCTAACTTCTGAACTGCATCTGTTGTTTTTGCACATTGTGAGCATTTAATGTCATCTATATTTTATGAATCAAAACTCATAGTGGGCACTCATGCAACATAAGCAATGATGTACATCCGAGTCAACGAAACTGAAGGGAAGTTAGCGAGGGAAGGGCATAAAAAAACGAACTGGAACACAGCCCTACACTGGAGAAAACATAGATTTATTGATAGATGACAGAGATGCAATTGAATTCCTAAACAGGTGGACACAAGTTGAATTGTTTTAATATGGCAAATAAGTTACGTAAAGCAGCCAATGGCAGAACGGATTTTGTTCTGCCACATATAAAAAATATGTTAATATGATATTATAAATGTCTCATTAGCACGCGTGTGCTAATGAGACATTTATAATATCATATTAACATATTTTTATATGTGGCAGAACAAAACCGTTCTGCCACATCCCTCACCTCCTTTAAGAAACAGCTAAAACACACCTCTTCCACCAACACCTGACATCATAAAAACAACACTAAACTCTTTTCTTTCCTCTACAAGTACTTATCTTGCACTGCAAAACATTGTAAAATTAGGAAAGCACTTCTTAGTACTATTGTTGCCGCTTTTGATGTGTCGCTTCATTGTATCCTAATATTTGTAAGTCGCTTTGGATAAAAGCATCAGCTAAATGCCTAAATGTAAATGTAATATGATAATACGCCCAAATGATCTCAGTACACTGGCTCACTAGATGGTTGCCAGGATGTTACTAATCATTAAACCCACTGCAAACATTATTTTAAATGTTTTCTCTGCTGTTTATTAGTCTAGAGGTATTCAGTGATATCCTGACTTTGTCGTGTTTTCTCAGTATTATTTCAGTTATACATATTAATTAGTTATTTATTAGTGGAATGCTTAAACAGGCTATTCATTTTGACAGTAGCACTGGTTCATTCCCTTTTAAATCATGAGCAGATTCTGGTTCAAACTTATATATGTAGCTGTATTTGATCAATGACTTTTGGTTTCATAATAGTTAAGGTTAGGTCACATGTGCCAATGTGTTTCATGAGAGGAAACTCCTTACATCTCCTCGACTATTTTATTAAGAACTGCATGTTTAATAATCCACTGCTGGTCACATCATGTTTTATCACATTCATGTGTTTCTCATTAGTCTTGTAATCCCTTTCTATAAAAGAATGGTTTACACTGTCTCTCATTCTTCTGCTTCACTGTTAAAAAAATTTAATTTTACAGGTAATTTTCTGTTTTTTAACATATTTTCCCCGTTTTTCCATTAAACAATGAAATTCTGTTGTTTTACAGTTTTATGTTTTTTTAAATGCAATTTATCATATTTTTACAGATGTAAAAATTTAATTATGGAGTATTTTCCAGTTTTTTATTTATAATTAATTGTATTTGTACAAAATTATTTATTTTGAATTAAGCATTGATTGATGCAGTCTCGGCACAGTACTCTTTTTAAACCACTTGTCTTGCTTATTTTGTTAATTTTTTGGTATTCATTTATTATTCTTATCTAACTTATCTAACTTCTGAACTGCATCTGTTGTTTTTGCACATTGTGAGCATTTAATGTCATCTATATTTTATGAATCAAAACTCATAGTGGGCACTCATGCAACATAAGCAATGATGTACATCCGAGTCAACGAAACTGAAGGGAAGTTAGCGAGGGAAGGGCATAAAAAAACGAACTGGAACACAGCCCTACACTGGAGAAAACATAGATTTATTGATAGATGACAGAGATGCAATTGAATTCCTAAACAGGTGGACACAAGTTCAATTCAAAATCTGTTATTTAACTTTATATGAATGTATGGCAATTATTTTTGTCTTTCACACTATTTTCCTTCACAACAAACTAAGACATTCGGGAAAAACAACAATAACATACATTGTATGTGTTTAATGCCAGAATTTTGTTGAAGCACAAGATTTTTACAAATGAGCTATGAGCAAAGAATTTTAAAATCAACATTTTGTGTTCAATAATTTACTAATTGTATAAATAACTGTGTAGTCTCTATATGATGCATTGCATGTCTTGATCACTCTATCAGGGTTTGATTCTGAAATCAACAGGCATTACACATTATTTTACATTATAGCATCTATTTTCATTAAAAGGGACATATGTGTGATGAATGTGATGATTCAAGTCAGTTGAGATGTGAAACGAGTGAGTTGAGTGAATCATTACATTCCTATGTGTATTTGCTGTAAAATATCTTTAAAAGCTTCTCCTGCAACTTTCATCCATGCAAAGTGACAATGAGCAACTTAACCATTAAGCACTCCACTCAAACTCTGAAATGCGTGTGATAATTGTCAGGACTTTTGGGTTCACCGCACTGCACTTTTTCTTTTTCAGACGCTCAACTTTTGTACCCTTGTCAGGATTGATCTTAAATATGCACTGTCACAAACCAACAAAGTATCAAACACCTGAAACTAATAAAACACTAATACAATTTGTCATCTTGACCGTACAAACAATTAACTTACAAATAACTGACATATAAACGTTAATCAGACATGTCTGATTAATAAAATATAAAATTATTTACAAATGATTAAAACCACAGTGCATGATGTTTCATTTCTACATAGAAATGTTGGAGCATGTTTAAATGAGCCGTTTTAGGAAACTGTTACGGTCGCATCAGATCCCACCGTCACCTGCACCCGTTCCCTCTCACCAGACTTCTAGGACTGCACTTTCCAGACTCCTTTGCACATCATCACCGCCATCTTTAATCACCGTCACCTGCCGTTCATTTACCTGGACTCTATTTATACCGTTTGTTTTCACTAGTTGATTGTCAGATATTGGTTTAGCCATCCATGCTATTGCATGTCTGACCTTCTTCTTCTTCTTCTTCTTCTTCGATTCCATGATATTGTTACCCGTCTTTGATTCCATGATATTGTTACCTGTTAAACTTATTTGTTGTTCTTTTGTTGCCACTGTTGTTTTATGTTTAAAACCCTTTTTATGTTGTTACTATTGTTTGTTTCATGTTGCCTTTTGCTTTTGAGTTTGACCTTTAGTAAAAACACTTTATTGTTAATCTTGTTTCCCGTGTTCTCACTACCAGAACCCGTAACAGAAGCAGTGGCTGAGCCTTAATGTTTACAAAGAATATCTCTTAGGGCAGGGATGGGCAAACTCGGTCCTGGAGGGCCGCTGTCCTGCAGAGTTTGGTTCCAACCCCAATTAAACACACCTGAACCAGCTAATCAAGGTCTAATGAGGCATACAAGAAACTTTGAAGCAGGTGTGTTGAGGCAAGGTGGAGCTGAACTTTGCAGGACAGCGGCCCTCCAGGACCGAGTTTGTCCATCCCTGTCTTGGGGTTTAAGACTTTGAGCTTTGAAACTCAGCAGATCTTATACATGCACAAACAGCTACATAACACACTAAAGAGAAAGGAAAACAAAAAATCACATCATATGACCCCTTTATTTTCAATTGTTTTGGGGCAAAAGAAAAAAAACTTAAAAATAAAAAACAAAATAAAATAAAATCCCAATTTCATGACCACTTTCAAATACAAATGCAACAAATAAAAGGGATAAATAAATAAACTACCCTCAACGAAAGAAACATTTTTAATCAGAGGTATGGTATGCTTACCTCTGAATAAACTCCAGCGTGGCCCCGAGTTCCAATGGGTAGTGCATGTTGAAGATGTAGTAACGGATGAACATGCTGACCAGAGCATCAGTGAAGCTCAAGTTTTCCATTATCACCTCCTGGTCTGCGGCCACCATGAAAGTCAATGCAGACATTGGACTCGCGCTTGTGAAAAAAAATCATAGAGGTAAACCCATCAGTTTGCATGCATTCTTTTTGCATGTAAAGCATACAAATTCTGTCCAAAACCTCATACTTACCACATACAACAATGCATGGTGTTGGTGGCAGGTGTTCTTTTCGAACCTCATCAGCAATAAAAGTTTTGTCCACCATGTGGAACATTTTGGCACGATCATCTTTAAAGTAAGAGAGTAGCATCAACACGGTCCCAGACGGTCCACCACCAGCTTCAATTCCTGTTTTTTTCTGTGCAGCTATGGTCTCAAATGGAAGAGACTGAAAGTAGTTAAGAACTCTAGAAAATTTACCTTCTCAAATTCTTCATTAATGTGGACACCAGTTAAAGTCTTAAAGTGTGCCTTCATGCCAACAATTGAGAAAAGGTAGGGCCATTCTTCTTTAAGGACCTGTGTGTCATTTCCAGATACTATGTCCTTTCTCTGAGATACGAAGGTATCTGCAATTAACTGTTCTATTTTATTTGCACTCCTGTCATTTTCCTTGAACAGTTTTTGCATCTCTTTTTTCTTCTTTATTTGTTCATCCACGTTTACAGGCCCAGACTGCCAAATACAGCCGTAAGAGTCTTTCCGTTGCGCTTACCCAGCAGTTTCTCATTTCGCTTGTAGTTTTCAACTCTGCACTGAAGTTGTTTTGTTATAGAATCATGGCCACTTCCAACGACTTCATCTTCGATCATGTCTTTGAATGACTTTGGATATTCTATCACCATCTTGCGTGCAATTTCATTTAGGTGCTTTTTTAATGGTGTTGGGCAAATAGCAAGAATTTCAGCTGCAATTATGTGAATAATTTCCCTTCTTTCACTTGCTGTTGGACGCTCCTGATTTTTAAATTTGTTTCTTAAAACAGCTGGCAGCATGTTCCAAGGAACTTTAAAATTGTAGTGCCAGTCACTGCACAGTTGTAGATGAAGAGGAAATGAATCGTACAATTGAACTTTGAGAAGTAGCAAATGTGCTTGGGTTTGTAATGACCTGTGGTGTTGTTTCAATACTTCGAGGTGAGATTGGGAAGTCATCATTCATGTTTGAGTGGCTCTGAGCTACATCGCTCTGAAATGAGCAGACACCTAAGACGCACAGATACACATTCACAATGTTTTAGTAAACAACTAAAACAAGTTTGTAGAAATCATGAATAAAATGCATTGATATCACTTACATTTCAAACACATGGCCTTTGTGATAGTATTTACAAATAATGTAATCAAAAACACATGTAAAGGTTCAAACTATATACATTCATAATTACAGTACATTGCTATCAGAAACAACTGATAAGGAACAACCAATTTGTAAATTAAATGTTCATTCCAATGACACAGTAGCCCAACAATGCCACTTGTGGCAACACATATTATGAGTCATATTATGGCCTTACTTTTTACATGTGCAAGGAGCTTTCTTGCTTGAATGAGTTTGAGCACTCTTGCAAGGTCATCTGTCTGCACAAGATTCATATCATCAACAGTTTCCACCAAGGTCTTGAAGGGCATCTAAAATGGGTTGCAGTGTAGCTGGTGTACCACAAGTTGGAAGTACTTCTTTAATAAGAGTGGCTATGTCATCCATTGCTACAAAAGCAAAATCAATTATTTAGTGAATCAAACAATAAACAGGAAACATGGTCTACTAATCCAAGACACTATGCTTCAGGGATATCACTTTCATTGCAAACAGACTATATGCAGCCAGTGGATAAAAATCTAGACACTGGTCAACATTAATGCAAAGCATATAACTTGCAGCTTCTCCAAGTTTATGAAGCCCATACTCTGGCATGTAAGATGATGAGTGTGGTGTCACAAGAAAATGTACATCTTTGTTTTCTTTCATTAAAACAAGCTCAATTTGTCCAAATTCCAAACATGCATCATTCTTAAGGCATATAAAAGAACCATTTCTATACAGAGTTCCCCTATAATTCACTTCTGTGGACACAAAGTCAGGTGTGAATAAGCTCGCTTCAACAGTATTGCGTACCTTACTGCTGTAAAGCTCAGCATTGTAAGGGGAGGAATGTTTCACTTGCAAAACTGGAGAAAAGAAAGAGCTGGAGTTCATGTAGGTCTGAAGTAGCTGGTGATTGTTTGCAAGACTCTTGCAAATATTTGTGAAGTTTTGTGTCCTTCTCACACATCGTTTGAAGTAAGAGTGCTTGCTCTCAAACCTCAATGTCCACAAGTGGACCAAACCTCAAAATCAATGGGTAGTGGATGAGATAGTGATGTTTTGGTTTTAGTTTGACAGATGGAAACAGATGTTTCCTTGTTTCAAGATATTCTTGTATGTGGACCTGTAAGTAACTAATCTGGGCAGTAGAAATCTTGGGGGAACAGACAAACTCAACTATTTGAGTCTTTGAGTATTAGTCTTTGATTTTGTCCCCAATAATGATGGGAAGGAGTCTCAATAAACACCAATTTTCGACTGCCTGTCCACCAATCTTAACTCCACGTTCACTGACTTCTGCAGGAACTGAATTTGCATCAGAACCCAGGTATTTAAGCTGCTTGATTTGCCGGTTAAGTTGCTGGTAAGTCATCCATTTTTTTTTACTTTAACAAAGTACTGTACATAAATAGAAAGGTCATAAGCAAATACTCCTTCAAATAAGTCATGACCTATGCATGGTGGAAGGCCTGGCTTGCATACATGAAAATACCGAAAACCATTGAAAAGTGAGTCAAATTTCACTTCATTAACAGTTGGTTCCTCACTGTCTTGTAGTAGCTGCACTGCCTCTTTGTAGTTCTCAATTGTCCTTACTGGAAACCTGACACTCACATTGTCTATATGCTCTCTGGGTACCAAACAGTACCTACAACAGTGAGAAGAAGTACTGAATACCAATACAGTGGGATCCCAAATTATCACCAACGATGCACATGACCGTTGCCTGTACAGTATGACCTGAGGAAGTGACTAGACCTCTGTCTTCTAGTTCTTTTATGTCTGATAACATTTGTGAAAACAACTTGTCATGCCCAAAGTATTTAAAGTCTTGCTCTGTGCACAAAAGCTGCAGGTGATCAACACTTGATCGAAAGAAAGGCTCAAAATTGGCAAGTGTAAAGTACACCCTAACTATTTTGTGCTTTCTTTTTGCTGAGCCAAGAGGGTTTACAACCTCAAAAGCATCCTGGTACAAAATAAGCTTTAAACTTTTACCAGGCTGCATACACAAAACATTGGTTCTAAACACTGATCCATCACACACAACTGTTAATACCCCAGTAGGAGGGGCATTTTGAGTCTTTACACATTGCTGCCACACCACAGGATCTTTTAATAAGACTTTCAAAGTTTCTTTAAGTGGGATGTATTGTGCATACCTGTCTCTTCTGTTCTCATCTGTCCCTAAGTGAATAAATTGTGGGTGTACATATGAGAAATTTGTATGGAAGTACTGTTTCCTGGTGTATTCTGTAGAGAGAGGAAAGCTGCATGAAGAATGCAAATCTACCAAACCACTCAAAGTTGCTACTGCATCTGCATCAGATATATTTGCATGTGCCTTAAGAATGTCTTTGAACTGTTTTTTTGTGTGCTGACTGCAAATGTCATGTAAGCTATTCATTTAATCAACAATCATCTGTATTGTGGATGAAGGAATAATTTTGCCTGCAGTTTCATTAAAAACATACAGATATTTTTTGTGTACACGGCTTTCATATCAGTTTCACCTGGCATATCTTCATACTCTGTTGCATTTTCACCAGTATTAGATTCAATGACATCAGAGGCTGGCTCAGTATGCAACAACTCTGAAGTGCATATAGTGGACACATGCCTGCTATGGCATGTTTATGGATCCTCGATATATGAGAAGTAAATGATGATCGTACCTTAAATGTTTTGCCACAGTTAGCAAATGGACAATTTACCAACTCACTTTTGGAAAGATGTGACCTGAGATGTGCAAGCAAGTCCTTGAGATCTGTGCACTGTTTCTGACAACTTATGTTATCACATGTATATGGTCCTTGCATAACATCTAACTGTAACACAGATGACTTTTTATGATGTCGATGAAAATGTGTTTTAAAAGCATTGTACTTGACAAAAACACTTTTGCAGTCAGCCACACAACATGAATACTGGCCATTAGCCTCATGTCTATGTAGTGCTTGATGATCTACATAACCCTTTACAGATTTTAAACAATGGCCACTGAAGTGGCATGTAAAGACAGCAGACATTTCATATAACAATCTGTCAGAAAAAAAAATGTTTTGCAGAAAGTTGAACACAGAAGAGCTTAAAGCCCTGACTAACATATGTACACCTACATTTATTTTTACAAACCTTCAACTTGTAAAGAAAGCTGATACAGGTTGGGAGCGACTGTTAATTGAAGAGAAAAATAAAAATTCAGACAACAAATTTAAAACAATATATTGTTAACAATGCATTCCTTTATTGCATCCAGATTCCAGAACATTAAGCCACATTAAGCAAATATATATTAGGCCAAACGTTAACCTAAAGGACAATTTACCAAATCTGTTTAAATCCGCTTTGTAGGCAACAGGCACTATCTTAATAGTAATTAAGATCTTTCTTTAAAGGATACCCAAAAATAAAAAAAAATGTGTAAAGTAAAATGAGAAAAAAAACACTTTTAATCACCCTAAATCCATCTTTCTAGACACAATCTATTCCAGAGTCTTCCAATTCCAAACTAGCGTAGAAAGAGTTTGTCTGTTCCTGACTGAGTTTAACTGTCCCTCTTTATAGACACGCCTTAAGTCACAACTGCTTTCTAAACCCCATCACAGTAGCCCAACCAAATAAAATAAAAAACAGAATATTATAAGAATAAAATATATAAGAATATAAATAAAATATTACCTGTGATAGTTGTGTGTGTGTCATCCAATCAGACGCCGCGCATCATCCAGTCAGCGACGCGCATTATCCAGTCAGCGACGCGCATTAACCAATTAGACGCAATTAGAATTTCTTCCGCTGCAGTGGAATCGTACAGAGTGTCTGTCAACCTGTGTGATGAAAATGGCGCAGGAAATCCTGCTTCACCTACTTCACTGAAGCCACCAGGGACATATCGAGTGACCACCGGCTATGGTAAGTGTCCCATAATACATGTTTTTAACTTGTCATACTGTGTGGTTGTTGTTTTTCTGCACATTTTTATTAAATGTAATGTTGTCAATACATTGATAAATTGCTAATGTAATGTCACTCTATGTGGTATTGAGCACATTGCCCTGATATTACCATATTGTGAAGAGTTACGGTGGCCGAGAGAGCTCAATGCGCTGCAAATAAAGAAAACACATGCAAATAGAAAAAACATCTTCATTAGTTTGACAACACATGCGCTGCAAAGTCCACAACACTTGCAAATAGAATCGGCTGCAAAGTCCACAACACTTGCAAATGAAAAGCGGCGCTGCAAAAGTCCACAACACTTGCAAATGAAAAGCGGCTGCAAAAGTCCACAACACTTGCAAATGAAAAGCGGCTGCAAAGTCCACAACACTTACCAAATAAAAAGCGGCGGCTGCAAAGTCCACAACACTTGCAAATAGAAAAGCGGCTGCAAAGTCCACAACTTACCAAATAGAAAAGCGGCTGCAAAGTCCACAACACTTGCAAAATGAAAAAGCGGCTGCAAAGTCCACAACACTTGCAAATAGAAAAAGCGGCTGCAAATGCAACCGGAATGTTTCAGGGGACCCAAATAGTGGCGAACCCTACTGGGACCTGCTTATTGTTTAATTTTCTACTCGCCAGTGTTGTTAATGACTTGAAAGGTGAGTTTTCTTTTGTTTATTTAAACATCCTGATCGTATAATTGCCTTTTTATATTAGTAGCCTAAATAATCTGACATTGCATTAAATTAACTGTGAAACATTATTTTACTGTTATGTTGAACTGTAAAACTGTAGGGAACACGCAAGTAAAACTACCATTATGTTTTTTTTTCTTGTTTGTTTTATCAGTAAGCAATAAGCAGGTCCCAGTAGGGTTCGTCACTTATTTGGGTCCCCTTGAAACATTTACGTTGTGGTCGGTGCTATTTGCAGCCGTTTTTCTATTTGCAAGTGTTGTGGACGTTTTGCAGCCAAGTGTTGTGGACTTTTGCAGCGCTTTTTATTTTGCAAGTGTTGTGGACTTTGCAGCGCCGCTTTTCTATTTGCAAGTGTTGTGGACTTTGCAGCGCCGCTGAAGTGTTGTGGATTTGCAAGCTTTTCTATTTGCAAGTGTTGTGGACTTTGCAGCCGTTTTTCTATTTGCAAGTGTTGTGGACTTTGCAGCCAAGTGTTGTGGACTTTTGGCGCATTTTTCTATTTGCAAGTGTTGTGGACTTTTTGCAGCGTTTTTCTATTTGCAAGTGTTGTGGACTTTGCAGCGCATGTGTTGTCAAACTAATGAAGATGTTTTTTCTATTTGCATGTGTTTTCTTTATTTGCAGCGCGTTGAGCTCTCTCGGCCACCGTAAAGAGTTGCTCTGAGAACAAGTAAACGAGAAAGTAAACGCCTTTTGCTTTTCTGGAGTAAAAAGAACAATAACGCTTACATTACTCAACCAGTTTCAATTATTCACTATGTAGGTGAAGTACAAAGCATTTGTATCCACTTGCACCGAAGGTTATTCATTGTCATGAGGAGTGTCAGTGAGAGGGACACGGGAGTTTTAAATCTCCTCAGGACTTAGCGGAGGACAAACTCTTGCATTTATCTGGGGAAACAAGGTTTGTATAAATGATTTTGTTATCTGAAATCTATTGTTGCGTACAAAAATGTGCAAATGTATGCAACATGGGACAGTTAACTGCCCATAACTGATATTAAAAGTAACGTGATGTTAAGCATGGTTTGTTCTGTACTGTGCACTAAACTTGACGTGATAGTTTAAAACATGGTATTTACCCAAGTCATTCTTGCTATTGTATTGCATTGCAGCAAGTAGATAAAAGCCTGCAGTGTCAAAAAGTAAATGCATGCGTTAACGTCATTGAAAGCATCTGTGTTTTTGTCGGATATAAGGAGTTGTTCATGCATTCCTCAGATTTTTCCTTTTGTGATTGTGCTGCTTTATATTAACCTTATTCTTGTAATATTAATGTACTGTAGAAACAAATGTGTTAATGTAAATCTATAAATGAATCCTGCTTCAATGACTACCGTCCGGTCGCACTTACTCCCATCCTGATGAAGTGCTTTGAATGATTAGTCACGTACCACATCAAATCTCTCCTCCCCCCCTCCCTTGACCCCTTTCAGTTTGCATACCGGTCCAACCGCTCGACCGATGATGTCATCGCCACAACTCTGCACTCAGCCCTTACACACTTAGACAAAAAAGACTCTTACGTCAGAATGCTGTTCATAGATTTCAGTTCAGCATTTAACACAATCATCCCTCTACAGCTCATCCACAAACTGGTCCAGCTGGGACTCAACACCTCGCTGTGTAACTGGCTGTTGGACTTCCTGACTGGGAGACCCCAAGCAGTACGGGTCGGCGGCAACACATCCAGCACCATCACATTGAACACAGGGGCCCCTCAAGGATGTGTGCTGAGCCCCCTTCTCTTCACCCTGCTGACCCATGACTGCACTCCATCATACAGCTCCAACCTCTTTATCAAGTTTGCAGATGACACGACTGTGGTGGGTCTCATAAGCAACAAAGACGAGACCAACTACAGGAGCGAGGTGAGCCGCCTGGCCACGTTGTGCAAAGACAACAATCTCTCTCTAAACGTGGAGAAGACAAAGGAGACTGTCGTCGACTTCAGGAGAACGCACACTCAGCTTGCTCCTTTGACTATCCGTGGTGCAACTGTGGAAAGAATGAGCAGCACTAAGTTCCTGGGTGTGCACATCACAGAAAACCTCTCCTGGACTCACAACACTGCATCACTGACCAAGAAATCACAGCAGCGTCTCTAATTTCTGCAAAAACTGAAGAGAGCAAGAGCCCCAACCCCCATCATGTGCACCTTCTACAGAGGCACCATTGAGAGCATTCTGACAAGCTGCATCACTGTGTGGTATGGCGCCTGCAACGTGGCCTGCCGAAAGACCCTCCAGCGCATAGTGAGAGCAGCTGGGAAGATTGTTGGTGTCTCTCTCACCTCCCTCCAAGACATCTACAGCACCCGTCTCTCGCAAAGCTCTCTGCAACCCCCCCCACACCCCCTCTGTCCCCTTGTCATATCCATCCCACCCCCCTCCTCCCCACCCACCTTCACAGGTTCAGTCACATGGGCAGCATTACCCCATGACCTACCTCACTCATTATTTTGTACTGTATCTACCTCAAACAGTTTTGCTTAGTCACTTTAACTTAACTCTGCACTATTCACTTTATATCTGCACTGTTTGCACTACCTGTTTGCACTACGTTTTGCTTTTGTATCTATTGTTTTTTGTATCTATTGTTTTTTGTATCTATTGTTTTTTGTTTTGTGTTATCTGTTTGCACCCTGGGTCTGAAGAGAAACGCAATTTCAATTCTCTCATGTTCTGAACATGTGGCAGAATTGACAATAAAGTTGACTTTGACTAAGGATTTGTAAACAGAAATTGGATGAATTGAATGGATATGACTAAAATGACTAAATAAATTACTAATACTAAACAGCATATTTTCAATAAATAAAAAAACAGTCGTTTATTAAAAATATGCTGCTTATATTTAGTCAATTTTTGTAAAGACATACTTTAAAACATGAACCTGTTTATTGTACTCATAAACTGGGGGTCCTTAAAGTTTTAAATTCCATAATGTACGGCCTTCATAAACAATTAAATTTCTTACATTTGCGTTTTAAAGGTCTTAAAAATGCAGTCCAGCTGACACTGTAAAGATTTTAAAGGGTTAGTTTACCCCCCCAAAAAATATTGTCTGTATTTACTTGACCTCATCTCGTTCTACACACGTAAAGCCTCCGTGCATCTTCTGAACACAAATGAAGATATTTTTGAAAAACAAAGTGTCTACACGACATGGCGGCGCCAGCAACAACAATACAACAGCGAGAATAAAATGTATGCCTTCTTTCTTTGCATATACATTTGCGGGGTTAGACAACTTTGTTTAAACGAACTGTTTTAGGAAGCAGTGGCTGAGCCTTATATTAGAATATCTCTTTGGGTTTGAAACTCTGAGCTTTGTAACTCTTTTACATGCACATAACTCAATAAAGAGAAAGGAAAACATCATATGACCCCTTTAATTAAAATGACCTTAAGCAATGTAACATTTGGGTAACATTCTTGTTGTGTCTCTTGGCAGAATATGCTGAGGTGTTTTGTCAAGAAAGGGGTACTCAAGGATATCAGTCCACTGTGACTGGTTAGGCTGGATGTCATTGACAAGCAGAGCTGGGGCAATCCAGCAGTTTAGTGATGCCTTATCTGTTAAAAATGAGACCTTGATCTCGTACCGACCCACAGAGACCAGGGTAGATACATTCCTGTACAGTGTTTTTGCCCAACGCTGCAAATTATGGGGGTTTTGTAGGAAACTGCTTCTCCTGTCCCATGGGCACGCTACAGTGGAGAGGATTTTCCATAAACAAAGAAGTGGAGACGTGCAATATGCATGAGGAGACAATAGTCACCCATAGACTGATATGTTATTGTCAGCATCTGTGGGAGGCTCCTCAATGTCCCTATCTCTAATAAGTTACTGGCCCTCTGCTAATATAACATAATATTTCTGTTAAATTAAAGGTATATTTACCCTAAAAAAAGTTAATTATATTGTATTTTAATATAATAATTCTGTTAAATTAAAGGTAAATTTACCCCAAAAAAAAGGTAATTATATTGTATTTTTACATAAATATTTTGCTTTTTTACTAATTTAGAGAAATGGTTTTTGACCGTAATTTTACGGAATCTGCCTGGAAACTTTGCTGCCAGTCTTCTGACCGTTAAAAACATTAACGTTAGAAAGTTAAAAACTTCGTCTTGGTAATGTCACAGACACGCCAGGCTTCCCCGTCACCCAATCCCAGCGATCACCCTCTCCCGACTACTAATCTTCAACACCTGCACCTCATTACACCACCAGTATAAAGACACTCTCTACAGTTCACTCAACGTCCAGTCTCGTTTAAGAAACAAAGGACTTACCTGTCACAGCGCTATACTTACCTGACGATCTCCACTTCCTGATTCTCCCAGGCATCTTCTTCTCGTTATTCTCCAGTTCCTGTGTTCCTGCTTCAAGTTTACAAAGGACAGTATTAGTTTCTATTGATATCTTTACTTTGCAATTGACTTTGAGTTTGTGTTTTTGTAAATAAACCTCCTTACTTGTGATCCGTTGTCTCCGGCCCTTCTGTGTGTAACAGAAGACTGGACCATAACAGAGAAAACACCATGAGTCAGCCGGATCCATTTCAAAAGCTGGTCGACGTACTACGCCACTCACTAAAAGAACAAGCCACCGCCACGCCACCAACACCGAGCACCATTCCTGTTATCCACAACAACCCCGCTCCTTCTCCAGTAGTCATCGCCAGTCCCATGGCCCATCCAGCGCCCTTCTCTGGTTCGGCAGAGGAGTGCAGCGGATTTCTCCTACAGTGTTCTCTCGCCATCGAAATGCGGCCGCACCTCTACCCCACCGAGCGCCGTAAGGTATCGTATATACTCCAACACCTGACCGGCAAAGCACTGCAATGGGCGGAACCCCTCTGGTCACAAGAGCATTCCATCACCTTCTCCTATGAGAATTTCGTCAGCCGTTTCCGCGAGGTGTTCGGCAAACCGGCTCTGTATGCATCTGTGGGTGAGAAACTGTACCAGCTGAAACAAAATAACCTATCACAGAGTACGCCCTGCAGTTCAGAACCCTGGCAGCCAAGAGTGGGTGGAACGAGCAAGCCCTGATGACAGCTTACCGGCAAGGACTGAACCCACGGGTGCGGCTGCAGCTCGCTGCATATGACGACGTCATGGCACTCGATATGTTCATACAACTCTCCATCTGAACAGCCACCCGCATGCAGTCTTGCATGGAGGTACAACCCGTCATGCCTTTCTTCTCTTCCGCCCTCCGCCGACCAGAGACCGTAAGCCCTCCAGAACCAACCCAGGAACCCATGCAAGTGGACTCCTCCCGTCTAACATTTTCTGAACGACACCAAAGAATTGCCAACCGTCTTTGTTTATACTGTGGAAGCCCGGGGCACATGATCTCCGAGTGCCCCACTCGTCCGCCACCTCCCATGGTGAGTGCAGTACTTACATTTACATTTAGGCATTTAGCTGACGCTTTTATCCAAAGCGACTTACAAATATTAGGAGACAATGAAGCGATACATCAAAAGCGGCAGCAATAGTACAAAGAAGTGCTTTCCTAAGTTTACAATGTTATGCAGTGCTAGATAAATACCTGTAGGGGAAGGAAAAGTTTTTTTTTTTTATGCTGTTAGGTGTTCGTGGAAAAGGTGTGTTTTTAGTAGTTTTTTAAAGGAGGTGAGGGATGTGGCAGACCGGATTGCATTAGGGAGATTATTATTCCACAAGCCGGGAACAGAGAAGGAGAAAGAGCGAGAGAGAGATTTAGCGCCCTTCTGTGATGGTACCACCAGTCGACGCTCATTCGCTGAGCGAGGGTTCTGGATGGGTTGTATGTATGTAGAAGCGAAGTTAAAGTATGAGGGTGCAGAGTTTGTGATGGTTTTAAATGTCAGCATTAATGATTTGAATTTAATGCAGGCCGCCACCGGTAGCCAATGGAGAGAGATGAGGAGTGGCGTGACATGTGCTCTTTTGGGTTCCTGGAAGACAAGTCTTGCTGCAGCGTTCTGTATCATCTGCAGTGGTTTGATTGTTCTTGCAGGAAGACCAGCCAGAAGAGCATTGCAATAGTCCAGTCTGGAGATTACCATGGCTTGGACAAGCAGTTGGGCAGCGTGCTCTGTGAGATATGGCCTGATCTTCCTGATGTTGTAAAGTGCATATCTACAAGACCGTGATATCCTTGAGATGTGTTCGGTAAAGGACAGCTGGTCGTTGAAGATTACACCAAGGTTTCTAACTGATTTAGATGGTGTAATGGTTGTGTTGCCAACTTGAATTGTGAGGTTGTGTTGCATTGCCGGTGTGGCCGGAAGTGCCAGGAGCTCAGTTTTGGCAAGGTTTAGCTGAAGGTGGTGTTTAGTCATCCAAGATGAGATGTCATTCAGGCAGGCTGCAATGCGAGACGCTATTGTGGGATCATCTGGCTGGAAGGAGAAGAAAATCTGGGTGTCATCAGCATAGCAGTGGTAGTCAAAGCCATGTGATTGAATGATGGGACCCAGGGATGTTGTGTAGATGGAGAAGAGGAGTGGTGCAAGAACAGATCCCTGAGGGACGCCAGTGGCCAAGGGATGGGCTTTAGACAGCTCCCCATTCCATGACACCCTGAAGGACCTGTCTGAGAGGTAGGATTTAAACCATTGAAGTGGGGTACCTGTGATCCCTAGAGATGAGAGGGATGTCAGTAGGATCTGGTGGTTGACTGTGTCAAAGCTAGGCGCGGAAAGATCCAGCAGGATGAGAACAGATGATTTAGACTCGGCCTTTGCCAGTCGCAGCGCCTCAGTGACTGACAGAAGTGCAGTCTCTGTGGAGTGGTTGCTCTTGAAACCGGACTGTCGCTTTGTCCAGTAGTTCATTCTGGGAGAGGTAGGATGAAATCTGATTAAAACAGCTCGCTCCAGTGTCTTAGAGATGAACGGGAGGAGAGAGACAGGTCTGTAGCTATCGGTGAGGGAAGGGTTGAGAGTGGGTTTTTTAAGCAGCGGGGTGACCCGGGCCTGCTTAAAGGTGGTGGGAAAGGTGCCAGAGAGGAGTGAGGAGTTAATAATGTGTGTGAGTGATGGAGTGACTGCGCTGGAGATGGATTGGAGCAGATGGGAGGGGATTGGGTCAAGTGGACAGGTGGTGGGGTTGCAGGAGAGAAGTTTGGTAACTTCAGCATCGTTTAAAGTGGAAAAAGAGGAAAAAGTGGAGCTAGGTGAAGCCTGTGTGTGTGCTGGGGTTTCAGGAGTTGAGAACTGGCTGCTGATCAGGGATGTTTTGTTTATGAAAAAGTTAGCAAAATCATCAGCTGATACTGACGAGGCAGGTGGGGGGATAGGTGGAGAGAGGAGGGTGCTAAAGGTTTTGAAAAGTTCTTTAGAAACTGATGTGTGAGTGATCTTTGTGATGTAATAAGATGTCTTTGCTATGTGGACAGCAGCGGAGAAGGATGAAAGTAGTGACTGTTGCGTGTGAAGATGAGGTCTAGTTGGTTTCCTGATTTATGAGTTGCGGTGGTGGTAAGAAGGGAGAGGTCAAATGAGTAGAGGAGGTTTAGAAAGTCAGAGGCAGAGGATTTCTCCAGGTGAATATTAAAGTCACCAAAAACAATGAGTGGGCTGCCGTCCTCAGGAAATGAGGAGAGAAGCATATCCAGTTCATCAGTGAAGTTGTGAAGTGGCCCCGGTGGGCGGTAAACTGGTGGTAAACTACTTCCGATAGATAACAATATGAAACCACTCACAACTATTGTATCTCTGCTTCTTCTATCTCACTTTCAGTATCCGCCCTCCTCGACTCTGGGTCGGCTGGCAATTTCATCTCCAGCTCCCTCTGCCGGCAACTCAAACTCAAGACCTCAGTCATTCCCACCGCGTACCAGATCCACTCCATAACGGGATTGCCGGTCAGCCGACGCCTGGTGAGTCGGAGGGCGGAGCCTATCACCATGACAGTGGGAGTGTTACATACAGAGGAGATTTCGCTGTTGTTTCTGGAGGAATCTACCGCTGACGTCATCGTGGGGCGCCCCTGGCTGGGACAGCACAATCCCATGATCTCCTGAATGAATGGGGAAGAACTGAAGTGGGGTGAAAACTGTTTCCCAACCTGCTTATCTTCTCGTCCGAATCGGTCGCTCTCTGCGTGAGTCCTCTTCCCGTGTGCTCCACTACTGTAGAAAGCCCAATGGAGAATAAGTCTGTGGATATCCCGGAATAGTACGCCCACTTCAGTGACGTCTTCTGCCCCAGGAGAGCCTCGAAGCTGCCCCCACACCGGCCATGGGACTGTGCTATCGATCTGCTTCCGGGTGAGTCAGTGCCCAGGGGACGCATTTACCCCCTGTCTATTCCAGAGGAGAAGGCCATGGAGGATTATATCAAGGAAGCCTTAGAACAAGGATATATACCTCCCCTGCTGCTTCGAGTTTCTTCTTTGTGGCCAAGAAAGACGGCGGACTTCGGCCCTGCATTGATTACCGTGCTCTAAATAAGATCACCGTTAAGTTCCGGTACCCCCTTCCTCTCGTCCCTGCAGCATTAGAACAGCTCTGTGGTGCCACAGTGTTCTCCAAGTTGGACCTCCGCAGCGCTTATAACTTGATACGGATTCGTGAAGGAGATGAATGGAAAACAGCTTTCATCACTCCAACAGGACATTACGAATATCAAGTCATGCCGTATGGGTTGGTCAACGCCCCCTCAGTCTTTCAAGATTTCATACACGAAGTGCTCCGGGAAGTTCTCCACAAGTTTGTACTGGTCTACATCGACGACATCTTGATTTACTCCCAGAGTATGGCGGAACATCGTCACCACGTTGCGGAGGTCCTAGAACGCCTGAGAAGACACCAACTCTTCCTCAAAGCTGAGAAATGCTCCTTTCATCTTTCGTCAGTACAGTTCCTTGGATACGTGATCGATCGATCGAAGTGGCATCTGGATGGACAAGGGGAAGGTTGCCGCCATCAAGAACTGGCCCATCCCGACGACCATCAAAGAACTACAGCGCTTTCTTGGATTTGCTAACTTCTACCGCCGCTTCATCAAAGACTTCAGTGCCATTGTTAATCCTCTCACCAGTCTACTTAAGGGGGCTCCCAAACATCTCCCCTGGTCAGCCGCGGCAGAAGAAGCATTCCAGCGCCTTAAGAAAGCCTTCATGACTGCCCCACTCCTAGTGCACCCAGACCCCAACAAACCATTCGTGGTGGAAGTGGACGCCTCTTCAACTGGAGTAGGGACAGTTCTATCTCAGCAGCAGGGGAAACCTTGTCACCTCCACCCATGTGCCTTCTTCTCCTGAAAGCTCAGCCCGGCGGAAGTAAATTACAACATCGGCAACCGAGAACTTCTGGCCATCAAACTTGCCCTCGAGGAGTGGAGGCATTGGCTGGAGGGAGCTCGACACCCCTTCCAGGTTCTCACTGACCACAAAAATCTAGAATACCTCCGAGCAGCCAAAAGACTCAACCCTCGACAGGCAAGATGGGCTCTCTTCTTCACACGCTTCCACTTCACCATATCATACCACCCTGGCTCCAAGAATGGTCAAGCAGACGCCCTTTCACGACTCCATTCCCCTCCAGACTCCATAGAAGAACCCGAGCCCATCATCCCAAAACAATTAATTGTTAACCCAATCTCCTGGTCTGAAGACACGTTACCCTCCGCCGATGCCTCTCCTCAGACTCCGCCGGGCTGTCCACCCGGAGTACAGTATCTACCCAGGAAGCACCGCACATCCATGATCCACTCTGCCCATACCTCACTTGGCACTGGCCACCCGGGGGCCAATGAGACTTTCTCACTCTTGAAGGATAGATTCTGGTGGCCCCACATGGCTGCAGCTGTAAGGAGGTACGTCCAGGGATGCCAAGAGTGTGCCATGTCCAAGTCCACCCGCCACCTACCATCTGGCAAGCTCCATCCGCTGCCCGTTCCGAATGGCCCTTGGTCACATCTAGGAGTGGACTTCGTCACAGGCTACCCCCTTCCAAGGGCTGCACATGCATCTTCGTCGTGGTGGATAGATTTTCCAAATCCTGTCATCTTCTCCCTCTGAAAGGCCTCCCTACTGCCATGGTAACAGCAGAACTTCTCTTCAATAATGTATTCAGGTACTTCGGTATTTCAGAAGATATAGTCTCCGACCGAGGACCCCAATTCACCTCCCGAGTGTGGAAAGCCTTCTTCTCCCTCTTAGGTGTGACCGTCAGCCTGTCCTCAGGATACCATCCCCAGTCGAACGGGCAGACGGAGAGAAAGATCCAGGAGATCGGCCGATACCTCCGGACCTTCTGCCACAACCAGCAAGATTCATGGAACCAGTATCTTGGCTGGGCAGAATATGCCCAAAACTCCCTGCGCCAACCCACAACCGGTCTCACCCCCTTCCAGTGTGTTCTTGGATACCAACCTCCCATGTTCCCTTGGTCGGGAGAACCGTCTGATGTCCCAGCTGTAGATTACTGGTTCCGGCAGAGTGAGAGAGTCTGGGACTCAGCCCACCATCATCTACAACGTGCATTGAGCCGACGTAGACTGACAGCCGACCGCCGCCGTTCTGAAACTCCGGCATACCAACCTGGACAGAAGGTCTGGCTGTCAACCAATTTGTTCATTGGCCCATTCACCATCCTTGAGCAGATCAACCCAGTCACCTATAAACTCCAACTACCCTCTGAGTACCGCATACATCCCACTTTTCATGTCACTATTAAAACCTCACCATCCCTCTGTTTCTCCTTCCACAGAGCCTGGCGTGGATCCCCCTCTCCCTCTTCTACTGGAGGATGGGACCGTGTATGCTGTTAAGGAGATCTTGGACTCCCCACGCCGTGGTGGACGGCTGGAATATCTAGTAGACTGGGAAGGCTATGGACCCGAGGAACGTTCCTGGGTAAACTACCATGACATACTCGATCCCAATCTGATAGGACACCTTCCACACCGAACACCCCAACAGACCAGAAGAGGACGACCACCACAACGTCGGGGTCCGCGGCCCTCAGGAGCAGGCCGTGGGGAGGGGGGTACTGTCACAGACACGCCAGGCTTCCCCGTCACCCAATCACAGCGATCACCCTCTCCCGACTACTAATCTTCAACACCTGCACCTCATTACACCACCAGTATAAAGACAATCTCTACAGTTCATTCAACGTCCTGTCTCGTTTAAGAAACAAAGGACTTACCTGTCACAGCGCTATACTTACCTGACGATCTCCACTTCCTGATTCTCCCAGGCATCTTCTTCTCGTTATTCTCCAGTTCCGGTGTTCCAGCGATCTTCTGTGTTCCTGCTTCAAGTTTACAAAGGACAGTATTAGTTTCTATTGATATCTTTACTTTGCAATTGACTTTGAGTTCGTGTTTTTGTAAATAAACCTCCTTACTTGTGATCCGCTGTCTCCGGCCCTTCTGTGTGTAACAGGTAATGACTTTTTTTCATTTGAGATATTTGTATAAATAACATTATACAACAAACTTATACAACAAAATATTTATTCTTAGGTCCATCAATATACAGTTTATTGTGATTAGATTAGAATTCAACTATGAAATATTAAAGTGAACAGGGAAATAACTAAAATGTTCCACCTGTGGACAGATTTAAAAAAGCATGGACCAATGTCTGTCCTGCAAAAGGAGTTAAATGTGTCCAATGCAATGAGAAAACAAATTAAATCCAAACATTAAATGATCTGTTTTAAACATACCATTTTGACTTCTTTAATTTATCACATGCATTATGAAGTTGCTTAAGGAATGTTTAACCTATTTACTAAAACATCATTTTACAAGTTAGGGTTAGCAGTATCACAACTGAAACAAACTGACACATGAATGTGTTGGAACAGTACATATACTTTTAAACATTAATCTAAAATGAACACAAATGAACAATGCATGTACTTTCTTCTGCACATAAAAGCTAAAAACAGAAGACTCTAAACACCACTGAAACAACAAACAAAGACCGTAACATGTTGCTGTGGACTGTCGGCCTGTCATATAGACAATATATCCATTTCTGAAGCAATGCGTTTGTCTGTGCTTTACTCACTCTTCACAGTTTTTCTTTATTTTAAACATTTTTGCAGGAATATTGAAACATGTAACTTATTTCATTATTGTAATTAATCAAAACATTTTATCACTCCTATGAATTCATTTTTTAATCACTTGACAGCTCTGGATAAAGTTAAATATTTTTTGCATTCTCTTTGCAGTGCATTATGAAGCTGAATTTCTTCACTTTCCCAGAGTTCCTGCTTTGACTCACAAAAGTGTTAAATTGACTCCAAGTGGAACTTAGAAAAACACTGTACAGAGTTTAGTTTTACTATTTAGGGAGTACTAGTTTAACACATACAGAACCAAACAATTTACATCAAAGCAGTGTTAAATAAAACCAATACACAAAATAATTTCATGGAAAACGTGTTTATTTTTTGCATTCTCTTTGCAGTGCATTATGAAGCTGAATTAAAACATTACAAAAGAAGGTATGATATAAAAGCTTTCATCTGCAACACTGTATGAGCTTTGAATATCAAAGTTCATCAAATGCCCCAAGGGCACGGTTTGCCTGGCATGGGATGAGATGCTTATCCAAGGTGATGTAGAAGTTGTCGATCTTACTTGACGTCCAACAGCAAGAAGGTATGGATGGCGATGCTGGTTGTTGTTGAGATGCTCCTCCAAACTGCAGCATGACTACAGTATCAAGATAAGGACACTGAACGTTAGAAACAGACATAATATGCATCCCACAGAAAACTTTTTTCAAATATTAACTATTTGGTTAGTGAAAGATGGGAATGCCTAGAAGAGTATATAAAGATGATTAATCTCATGCACTTTGAGCAACCCACATTTCACACACAGAAAAAAATGTTGATAAGTTATTATAATGTCACTACCTTATGAAAGATTACAAGTCTTTCAGCAGCATCTAGGGCACTAATTTTTGTAGACTTTGTTCCTCCTGGTGGTGGCGGAAGAAGATGAATCAGCAACAGAAGGGTTGCAATTTCTTGGTCATGAACTGAAGAAAAAAAGTCACAGGAATCAACAGAAAACTTCAAATGTAATACTACTTAACTAGCACACATATTTTTGAGCATTTTATGAAAATGAGGTACACAAATGAAAATAAGTATAAAATAATAAAAATGTCTGCAGCTCTGTTATTGTTCATATAGAGCCTAAAAATGGTTTCTTAGAAAGTTCTACTCATTAAAACAAATAAAAAATAGTAACTCGACTGCAAATATAACAAATGCTTTAAATTTGTAAATTAAATACAGCTTACTTCTTGTAGCATCAAGTTCACTTCCTTGGGGACTTTCTGCTGATAGCAACACCTGCTTTACCTCTGGTGTTGACATGAGCCGTTTTGCCTCCTTTATGATATTTGGCCTGAAGAACATGTCCCACTTCTGAAGCAGCCTGGAAGATGTCTCCTCATCAAATAGGAGAGTGAAGTCTTGCTCCACCTTCAAGAAAGATTGACTGTGACATGGCTGAGCAAACACATGGCCTCTTGTCAAGCATCCCCATAAAGCTGACCTTCCACATTAGTGGCTCTTTGGCATTTTGGCATCAATCTTCCTTTGGACAGTCTTTAGATGCCAGGCAATATATCCTGTGTTGCTTGCAGCATCATGGAAGTGAAATGCATTAATAATTTTTATTGACCAAAAATAACTAATTACCATGTCACAGAAACAGCAAAAACATTCACGAAATGAAAAATCAAAGACATGTAACAACATCAAACTACATGGCCTCTCTTAGAATATGAATCTTTGAGGGAAGGGAACAGCATCACTATGCCAAGAGCATACAGTTCTCTGATTGCTTTAGGTGGGAGGTACCTGAAAGATGATATAGCAAATTAGTAATCTAAATTAAGGCAAAGGCCATGCAGTTATTTAGTAGAAATAAATAAATAAAAATACAGTACCCGTGTTTATCAGTCATGTGTGTCACAAGTATGTTGATCATTTGTCTTCTTGTGGCATCAATAAGAGTTTCTGTTGCCTGATACTCCTGCAGTACTTCATCACCACTTTAATCTTCAACTAACTAATAAAAGCATGAAAACGCAAACCATGGTGATTAATATATTTATACAGACTCAGAAAACAATGTTAAGAGACTACAATGAAAACAAAGCTTTGTTCTAACCTGTTTAGCAGTCAGCGCATTGATTTCCCTCAGTTCTTTGTCTCTTGTTAGGGATCTCGCCAGGGGCGGTTCTAGGGTGGGCCAGTGCCCCCGTGTCAACAAGCTTGGCCCCCCCTGTGGCCCCCCTAAATTTGGAATCGTATCACACCAAGCAAATCGTATCACACCAAAGTAATGCACAGTTTGTCCTGTGGGTGGCAGTAATGGAAAAAAGTAATTAATTATGGCAACATTTATGTCAAGAGAAAACTACTCTGGCGAGACCTTTTTTTACAGTCTGCGAGACCACATGCCTCAGCGAGAAAGAGCTTTACATATTTGTCAGTGCTACACAACATCAACAACAAAAAAAAGATACAGGTAACGAAAATATTTTATTTCAGTCATGTTCACGTAGTAAGAAGTAACGTTACTACTAAATTATTGTGTTCGCTGTTGCTTATATTAGACGTTATAAAACTACATATCAAGCAATCATGACTTTGGGAAGTTAGCAAAGAGTCAGCAGCTACAGATGTAACACGTTAAAGAAATTTAGATTTCTTTATTTAATTTGTATTGTCCGGTTTTGCCCTATATTAATTTCTTGGCTTATTAGTAGGTGATATGAAGCAGACGCGACTGTGCAAAGACAAAATCTGGTAAGTCTATTATTAATTACAAAGGATTCGTCAATCACTCAATGAATTAGATTTTATAAATCCAGAATTTAGATTTAAATGAATAATCTAACTAAAATGGAAAATTAACTAACTCTAATGTCGTGCCAGCTTATGATTTTACTGTCTTCTGTGTTCTGTCATGCTCAAAAAAAGGACAAAATATCATATAATAACAGTAAAAGTAATCAATATGACTTATTTTATACTGTGTATTGATTATTTGTGTGGGGGTTGTTGCCTACTTTTTCAGCCTGACACTCCATCACAGTCAGAATCACTATTACCTTTTATTTTACATGTTTCCTTTTATTATATCTATAGAAAGTCAAATGGGTTTGAAACAGCTTGTAAATAATTATTAGATTTTGGACTGAGCTTCTGACTTTCATTTACATTTTCATTCCTTTTCGCTTTTGTAGTTAAAATGAAGAGAAAAAATCCAAAGGACATAATGTCCTTCTTCAGTAAGAAAAATAAAAATCATGGTCAGTCAAGACTGGAGAGAGAAGATGCTTGTGAAAAAGAGTCAGAAATACATGAAAGTTTAGAGAAAGAAGAAAGTCCAAAAGAACAGAGAGCCCATCAGGAAGGTGATTTAGTTGTGGAGAGAGTCAGCAGGCCTGGAGACAGAGAGCAGGCAGACAGCAACCTGGAGAGTGAGAGCAGTGAACATCTAGAGCAAGAGGAGAAAAGAGATGAGGCTGCTGAGAGTGAGGCTGAGTGTGAGCAAGAGCCCTGTGCATCTACAAGCACTTCATCTGAACCGTCAGGTGTGTTCTGGAGCTTTAAATTGCCAGTCACTTTAGGCCAGTTATCTATAGACATGTTAGGCTGATTGAGATGAGAATACTCAGCTTTAGCTCTTTTTGTTTTTCCATAAACTTTCTTTGTTAAATAATTTGAGCTTGACTAATAGCTATGCAATGCTAAATAATTATTCTCTATGACTCTTTCCTCTTACACAGATATCTCCAAGAGTAGAGATTATCCACCAGTGCAGCCACTCTTAACTACATATCCTAAGATACTGATGGGGGACAGGAAGAGGAGCTTCAAAGCAGAATGGTACAAGATTCATCCATGGCTTGAGTACTCATCATCATCAAGTCTGTCTGGAATGACATGAAGAAACAGAACAAACTGAGACAGACAAAATCCAGAAAAGATTGATCATCCAGACTGGATGATGATGAGATCAGATCTCTGTGTGGAGCACTGGCTGTTGTCAGACTCTTTGTGCAAACAAATATCTCACTGGATTATTACAGTTAATGGCAAAATGAATGTTTGGAAATGTAAACTGATATTTCCTACTGACACACTACAGCAAAAGATAGAAATAACTGACTTTTTCTGACCTTTTTTTGTTGGTAAAATACTAGTGGCCTAAGACGTTTGCACAGTACTGTATATGTGTCATAATTTACAGATGCCTAGATGTGTTATGCAATGTGTTCCCTTTATTGATAATTTACATTACAATACACAATTATTTGACAAAATAAATGAAACCTGATGAAACATTCGAGTTGAAATTGTTATTCCTTACTTCTAGAGATTGCAGTGGTACATTACAAAGTGAAAAATAACTGAATGAATAATACTCAAATTAGGTTAAAATGAATTTTATTAGTGTGCCCCCTAAAAGCACAAGTGGCCCCTGCCTGGCCCCCCCAGTTCCTGTGGTCTAGAACTGCCACTGGATCTCGCCTAAGATAACAGTGGATGCACCTGAGCTGCAGCTTGAGTCAGTCTCAGATGTGGAAGACAAGGAGTACATATTTTGGTGATTGGCACAATGGGACAAAAGCCATGATAAAGCTTGCACACTAAAATACTTCAAAAATTAAAAAATACCTCACCATTGTTTGAGAAGGCAGTCAGCACCATATTGCCTTGCCCAACAAGGTCACTGAATATTTCATCATCAACTTCTGTTCCTGTTGCATCCTTATATGTAACTTCTGCATCAGGTGGCAAACAAAATCTCTCGAAGACTGAAAATGAAAAAAAATAACACTGCAAGTCAACAACTATTTAACAACCTTTTCAATTTAATCATACTTTTATAGGCCAATACAAACATATTAAATTTTATAACACAAACTTATACAAACATTTGTTATGAAATTGCAAAAAGTCAAACCGCTCCTCAATAAGTTCCAGCCTCACATATTTCTGCTGATGCTTGTACTTGACCTGGGCCAGCACGGTAGCTGGGGCAAATAAACACAACATTGCAAAATCATGATCCGTTTTGTGGGTCACAAACCGAACACACATTATTGTTTTACTCTTTATCATGTCTTGGACATTTCTTTGCTAATCGATTGACGTTTCGTGGAAACGTCAATCCATTAGCAAAATGTCCGCGTGCACTTTCTGATACTGAACGTGCCACTTTTCACTCAAGTATTTTTCTTGTAAATTACAGGATATTTGTGAAAAATCATTGTTAATGTGCACTACATACTGTTACGGTGCTGGGTTAGAGAGAGACCAGAACGACAGAGAGTACTTTCAAAAACGTCAGACTTTACTGGGGTTTCTTCCAAAGCACAGAGAAATCCAGATCAAACAGATACAGGTATACTTCCAGATTAAACAGGTTCAGACACGGATAAATCTCAGGTAATACAGACCCACGCAACGACATTACAACAACAATACCCGACAATAACTAAACTGAAAGACAGACTTTAAATAATACAAGCAATGACACAAAATGATAACAAACAGGTGCGGGTGATAATAACTAAACACGTGCTCAACAAGATTACAAACAGTGAACAGGTGTGCGGGTGCAATGCATAGTGGGAAGTGAAGTCCATCAGAATTCCGGGGAACGGGAACGAATGACGTGATGGGGGGAATCCGATGCTGAAGGCATCGGCTCCGTGACAGTACCCCCCCCACGGACCGCTCCTGCGGGCCGCAGAGCACGCCGACGGGGCCGACCTCGTGGCCTGGGACCAGGTTCGGAGGGATGAGATACGTGGAATTCGGTGAGTAGAGTCGGGTCTAGAATATCTGAGCGGGGAACCCAGCAACGCTCCTCAGGACCATATCCCTCCCAGGACACGAGGTATTCCAGCCTCCCGGCCCGTCGACGAGCCCTCAGGATGGCATCGACCCGGTAGATGCGGTCCTGATGGTCTAGGGGTGGAGGAGGAGGAGGAGGAGGAGCCGCTGGTGGAGGTCTCTCAGCATCAGATTCTGGGGAAAGAACAGAAACAGGGTCAATAAACGGCTTGAGGAGTGAGACATGGAAGGATGGGGCCAGGCGGTAGGATCGGGAAGTTGCAGCGGTAAGTCACTGCATTAATCTGTTTGATGATGGGGAAGGAGTCCGATGAACGGGGGTGAGCTTCCTACAGGGCAGCGCTTGGCAGAATGTCTCTGGTGGAGAGCCAGACCAGCTGCCGGGGTGGAATACCGGGGTTGCAGATCGCAGCTGGTCGGCTTGTTGTTTCCGCCTACGAACTGCAGCCTGTAGGTGTACATAAGCGGAGTTCCAAACCCTCTCACTGGCCCGAAACCAGTGGTCCACAGCTGGCACCGTGGAGGGTTCTTGGGTCCAGGGAAATAGGGGTGGTTGATAGCCGATGCACGCACTGGAGCAAGGGGTGAGTCTAGTGGAATCTTGACGAAGGGAGTTTTGGGCGTTTTCGCCCATTATGGAGGAAGCGATGCCAGCTGTGGTGGTGACGGTGGCAGTAGGTCCGGAGATACCTTCCGATCTCCTGAATCTTCCGCTCAGTCTGGCCATTCGCCTGGGGATGGTAACCAGAGGTAAGACTAACTGAAACACTCAATAACGAAAAGAACGCCTTCCACACGTGAGAAATAAACTGAGGTCCTCGATCTGACACGATGTCCTCGGGCAGGCCAAAATGCCGGAACACATTATGGAACAGCGCCTTGGCTGCTTGCATGGCTGTGGGCAGACTAGACAAGGGAATTAGCTTGCAACTTTTGCTGAAGCGATCAACGATAACAAAAACACAGGTATATCCTCCAGAACAGGGTAAATCAGAAATAAAATCCACGGCAATATGAGTCCATGGCCGCTGAGGAACTGGTAACGGGAGGAGCTTACCCTGGGGTCGTCGGCGAGGCACTTGGGCGATGGCACAGGCTGAGCATCCCTTCACGAAGCGAGCAATATCTCCGGATATCCCAGGCCACGAGTACCGGGGGGAGATCAGTGAGAGGGTGCGCTGCCGACCTGGGTGTCCCGATCCCGGAACACAATGGACGGAGTCCATGAGGGGAACGCGTAGATCTTGGGGGACAAACATTTTCCCCTCAGGACCTCCCGGCGGAGCAGGTTGATCACGAAGACTAGCTTCAATTTGCTTGTCTAATTCCCACTCGATGGGAGAGAGTACCATGGCTGGAGGGAGAACAGGCTCTGGAGGATCTGAGCTGACATCCGGGGCGTGAATACGTGAGAGAGCATCGGCTTTTCCATTCTTGCTTCCAGGACGATAGGTTACTGTGAAATTAAAACGAGAGAAAAACAATGCCCAGCGGGCTTGACGAGAATTAAGTCTCTTCGCTTCACGTAAGTATAACAAGTTTTTATGATCAGTATATACAATAAATGGGAACTTAGCTCCTTCCAGCCAATGTCTCCACTCTTCCAGAGCCAGTTTGATAGCTAGTAGTTCCCGGTTGCCGATATCGTAATTCTGCTCCGCCGGGGACATCTTCTTGGAGAAGAAAGCGCATGGGTGAAGGCGTGCCGGATTCCCCTGCAGCTGCGAGAGCACCGCCCCTACGCCTGTGGTGGAGGCGTCAACTTCGACCACGAACGGGAGCTCAGGCGAGGGGTGACGAAGGACAGGTGTATTACAGAAGGCTTCTTTTAACTGTTGGAAGGCTTCTTTAGCCTCCTGGGACCAGACTAGCACTTTAGGTTTTCCTTTGAGCATTGACGTGAGCGGTGAGCAGATCATACTGAAGCCTTGAATGAATCGCCGATAAAAGTTTGCGAACCCTAGAAAATGTTGTAAACTTCGAAATGAGGAGGGCTGGGGCCAGGACTGAACTGCCTCTACTTTATCCTTTTCCATGAACACCCCCGTGGCACTGATCACATATCCCAGAAACTGAACCTCAGAAAGATGAAATGCGCATTTTTCCAGCTTGAGATAGAGACTGTGATCTCGGAGCCGCTGGAGAACGAGCCGAACATGACCTTGATGCTCCGCGAGAGACTTCGAGTACACCAGGATATCATCTATGTAGATAATAACAAACAGACCCAACACATCTCGAAATATTTCGTTCATAAAACTTTGAAACACTGCCGGAGCATTTACCAACCCGAAGGGCATAACCCGGTACTCGAAGTGTCCCGCGGGCGTTATGAAGGCCGTTTTCCACTCATCCCCCTTCCGGATACGAATTAAGTTGTAAGCGCTTCTGAGGTCCAGTTTCGTGAATACCGAGGCTCCACGAAGATGCTCTATGGATGGAGAAATAAGAGGCAGAGGATAAGAGAACTTAACTGTAGCTTGGTTAAGAACACGATAATCTATACAGGGCCGGAGACCCCCATCTTTCTTCCCCACAAAGAAGAAACTGGATGCTGCAGGGGAAGTAGAGGGGCGAATAAATCCTTGTTGCAGTGCCTCCTGGATATAGTCACCCATGGCTTTCTGTTCGGGAGGGACAGCAGTAGATAATCGTATAGGGAGAGGGAGCCCCAGGCAGCATGGCAGTCCCATGGCCCTTATGGGGGAGTTGGAGCCCCAGGCAGAACACATCCAGGAAGCTTCTATTCTGGCGCAGAGCTTAACACTATTGTCTGCTCTGGGCCGAGGTTCTGGAGAGAGAGGAACAGCAATAGGAGACATTACAAGTGAGACAGATTTAAGGCTTCTCTCCTTGCTGAACACATCCAGGATATCTCCGCTTCAGTCCATTTCTGGGCCGGTGCTTTTGGAACCAGGGTCGTCCCAGCACGAGATCCACCAGGCTCCCCTCCAGCACCCAGAAGGACAACAGTCATGTTTCCATTCGAGGCGGACATGCGGGAGAAAAACTCTAAGTCCTCGCCCTAAGGGCTTCCCTATGATATCCTGCTCTGGAGAACTTTGTGCCACTCGGTGCCTGGAGAGGGTCTCAGCAGATCTGGAGAGATGGAACAGATAAGTGCTTTTACTGGAATAGAGACATGGAAGAAGCAATGATTAGAGGCGTTAGCGGAGCTTTATAACAGGCTCACCCGGGCATAATTGTCAGGTAGCAAGGAAATCCAGTTGCCCACAATATATGCAGAGCTGATGAGAGATGCGTATATCTTCCTCTTTGGTTAGATGAAAGTTTTTCCAGCATAGGTTCAGGGGCTGGAGGACTTCGGTGGATTTCTGATCGCGCACGCCGAGCAGACTAATGAGTGTAGCGGAGGAATTAGTGGTTTTGGAGATCCACTTTGACAAGCCACAAGCCGTTGAGCTATGCGAATAGACTTTTGAATGAATTTTTCCACGAGGGAATCATCATAAATCACCATGTGCATTTTCACCTCCGGACAAACCAGCACGCCAGAAGCAGAGCGGCTTGGTTCCAGCCGCCCCTCAGTGGAGAGCATATTCAGGCAGGTCCTTCGGGAAATCTACAGAGTTGGTCTGCAACAGCGAGAACAGGCAGAGGATCAAAAATTTTTTACCTGATAAGAACTCGCTCCCAAGGGACTTCCGAGTTTCTGATTCCCAGTAGCCTCCTGCCCACCGGGCAGCTCCTGTCATAAGTTGATGTGAAGTCAACCAGCGATCTAAGTGGTGCCTGGGAAAATAATATAGGCTATATAGACAACTGGAAATATTTCCAGCAGACCTGACCTGTTAAAGAGAGATGGCCTCCATCCCTCCACGGGAAGGGGCTGCTGTCCTCTCTAGAAATTTGAATAATAGTCCCATCTGACTATCCGCACCGGAATCGCCTATCCATCCGTCTGCAAGCTGCCACATGACATGTCACTCAAAGTCACATAAATTACAGCATATAGAGTTTTTTACTATCAACATATAGAGACAGTGTCTGTTTCCGAACAAACAAACCTTTATTATACTCTCTAAACCAAAAGAATTAATATTAAACTAGAAAATAATACAAATAGATGCAACAAATGGCTAAACTTCGCCCTGCTTAACATCAGGTCACTTTAATATTGTCAATGAAATTATTACAGAACACAAACTAGAAGCTAAAAACAGATGATTTTAATTTATTACTAGACCTGCTTGCATGGCTAAAAACAGATGATTTTTACTAGTCAAAAATGAACTCCACAAGACTTTGACTATCACCCTCGGCAGGTGGGGCGGCAACATATTCTGCTAATCTTAAATCTGGAAATTTAACTCCAGGCTTAAATATGCAAAGGAAATGCCAAACATTTGTCCTTCATAATGGCTACCATTTACAGACCACTTGGTCATCATATACTTCCTTATTTGCAGATTTTTCTATCAGAATTAGTAGTTAATGTAGATAAAGCCCTAATCGTTGGTGACTTTAACATACACATTGATAATCCAAAAGATGTCGTCGTATAGCTTTTATGGATATCCTGGACTCGGCTTTGTGTTAGCCAAAGGTTTCAGGTGAAAGTAAGCACACTTTAGACCTAATTCTATCTTTTGACTAAACATAAATAGTAGAAATATTACCTCAGGGATGCTATTTCAGATCACTGCCTCATAACTTACACTGTACTTTTAGACAAACCCCTGGTCCTACACCTCGGGTTTAGATCAAACCCGATCAATCATTTCTACCACTAAAGATAGTTTTATTAACAAACTTCCGAATCTATATCAAACCCTTAATGTAATAAATAAAATGAGGATCTTGAGGTATAACAGAAACATTAAACAAAGCTTTTCAGGCACTTTAGAACTTGTGCACCCATCAGATTAAAAGAATAAAAAGATAGACGCCAGACCATGGTATAATAACCACACTTCAGCCCTAAAAAAAGCCAGAAAAATGGAGCGTAGATGGAGGACTACGAACCTAGAAGTACGATGCATGGAAAGAGAGCACCAACAAGTACAAACAGGCTCTAAAACCACCAAAGCGTCCTATTTTAGCAAGTTGATGCGAAAATCAAAATAACCGATTTCTTTTTAACACAGTCGTAAAGCTGACTGGAAATAAATCATTTACAGAAAAAGATGTTAAACTGAATAGTAATACCTTTATTTTTTTATAATAAAATCGAGCAGATTAGGGACAATATTGCATCTATACAATGCCACCTCTATATGTGCATTTTGCCATTAGTACAACTAGAATCATTTAATGCTATTAAAATAGATGAACTCACAAAAAATAATAAATTCATCTAAATCTTCATCCTGTATAATAGATCCCATCCCAACAAAACTACTAAAAGAAGTTTTTTCTGCACTCAACCGCGAAAGCAAGCTGCTTGGTTCCACTTCAAAATGGCAGTTATTAAGCCTCTCATTAAAAAACCTAATCTCGACCAAGGGGACCTAACCAACTATAGACCAATCTCGAATCTCCTTTCTTATCAAAAATACTAGAAAGGTTGTGTCAAACAACTACAGACATTCCTAGCCGAAAATAGCATTTATGAAAAATTTCAATCAGGATTCAGGCCTCATCACAGTACAGAGGACAAATGACCTCCTTTTAGCATCAGATCGCAATGAGACATCTATTCTTATATTACTCGACCTCAGTGCAGCTTTGGATACAATAGATCATACAATCCTACTCGATAGACTGAAAAACCATGTTGGCATTAAGGTCAGCCTTAGCCTGGTTTAAATCTTATTTAACTGATCGTTACCAATTTGTGTATGCCAGCGATAAAAATCTTACTACTCTCAGGTAAAATCATGGTACCACAGGGATCAGTTCTTGGCCCAATTGTCTTCGCACTATATATGCTACCCCTCGGAGATATTATTAAGAAACATGACATCAACTTCCACTGCTACTGGCGATACCCAGCTCTATATTTCCTCAGAACCTAACAAACCCCACCATTTTACTAAGCTAATAGACTGTATTAACGATATTAGAAAATGGATGGCAAACAACTTCCTTCTACTTAACTCCAACAAGACAGAGATTTTGATTATTGAACCTAATAGCTCCAAACACGACATACAATAGCCCACAACTTCTCTATAGAAGGTTGCACCATTGTCCCTTCCTCCATGATCAAGAACCTAGGTGTGATTCTAGATAAGAACCTGTCTTTCGATGGTCACATTTCTAATACATGCCGAACTGCATTTTTCACCTTAGAAATATTTCAAAGATCGCCATATGCTGTCTTTCTCGGATATAGAGAAACTAATCCACGCCTTTATGACCTCCAGAATCGACTACTGTAATTCATTACTGGGGATGTCATGCAAAGCAAATAAATAAGCTTCAGCTGGTTCAAAATGCAGCTGCTAGAGTTCTCACTAGATCAAAAAGTATGACCACATTAGTCCTCCTAGCAACACTGCACTGGCTACCTGTAAAATACGCATCGATTTTAAAATTCTGTTAATGACATACAAAGCCTGGGGTGGCAGCACTAAATGGCTTAGCACCTCTATACCTCCGTGAACTATTATCAGCACAACCCATCACGGACATTACGTTCACAAAACAACGGGCTCTTAATAGTTCCAAGAGTATCAAAGAAATCTAAAGGTGGCAGATCTTTCTCCTACTTAGCTCCTAAACTATGGAATAACCTTCCCAGTAAAGTCCGGGACTCAGACACAGTCGAACAGTTTAAAACTACATTAAAGACTTATCTGTTTACACTTGCATTCACATAATCTTTGACCAAACTCTCTAAGGCCGCAATAGTTAACCTCAACTGGAACCGGGCACACACACATAATTCATACTGCATGTGATATCACATAAAACTGCTTACAATCAACATAGGAATGGCTGCTAAGCTAATTCTGTTTTGTCCTTCTCTCCCTCCTCCTCTCTCCTTTTCTCTCTCTCTCCTCCCCTACCCCTTTCTCCGAGGTATCCTGAGGAATGAGTTCCCTGGATAACACTGCCCCACCTGATGCCACCCTGGTGCTGCTTCATGGACTACCCAGGACAACCTCCGGCACCTGTTATATTAAAATCTACCACATTACACTTAACATATAACATTTTTATTAACTCTCTTATAGTGAAGTTCTGCATCTTATAATGTCTGTATCTGTATCCTGTAAACTGCATAGTGAGTTATGGATGCGATCAATGGCAATTTGTGTCCCCTATTCCGGATTGCACATGCGTGGATTGCACCTATAACACGTCATGTCAGGGGTTTTCTCCTCTAAAGAGTTTTGAATCCCTGACCACTGGCTGCTATGTCATTACATGTAAAGCTGCTTTGATACAATGTCCTTTGTGAAAAGCTATACAAATAAAATTGAATTGAATTGCGGCTTCAGTGGGGTGCAAATGGGCTGCCGACTGAAGTACATAGAAAGTCACAGAAACCCACCACAGCTTCTCCAGAGAACCGATTAGGCATGGCCATGGGACTGCTGGTGACTGCAGGACTTACCGGCTGGGGAGAATAAACAGGTAAAGCGTTTAAATGACGGGTGAGAGCGTGGAGAACATCCGTGGCGGCCTCTGTTGCGCTAGGGGTAGCGGCTTCCATCCTGGAGACCAGAGTACATAGAAAGTCACAAAAAACAGGTAAAACACAAACACTGACGAGTAAATCCAAATCTTCACGCCTCGCTGAAGATCTTTCAGTTCCGTCTTTTGGGTCGGGTATACTGTTACGGTGCTGGGTTAGAGAGAGACCAGAACGACAGAGAGTACTTTCAAAAATGTCAGACTTTACTGGGGTTTCTTCCAAAGCACAGAGAAATCCAGATCAAACAGATACAGGTATACTTCCAGATTAAACAGGTTCAGACACGGATAAATCTCAGGTAATACAGACCCACGCAACGACATTACAACAACAATACCCGACAATAACTAAACTGAAAGACAGACTTTAAATAATACAAGCAATGACACAAAATGATAACAAACAGGTGCGGGTGATAATAACTAAACACGTGCTCAACAAGATTACAAACAGTGAACAGGTGTGCGGGTGCAATGCATAGTGGGAAGTGAAGTCCATCAAATTCGAGAGGCGGGGAGCGAATGGCGTGATGGGGAATCCGATGCTGAAGGCATCGGCTTCGTGACACATACTGGCCTCCACCTAGTCTACAAGATACAATTAAAATTTATTACATTAATAGTTCACAGCTTGAATAAAGTCTAACATTGGAAATTAAATAAACAAAATAAAATAAAAATGCAAAATAAACATAGCCCTTTCTATAATATATCGTCAATCATGTATAAAATGTTTTTACCAACGGACAGAACGAACAACATGTCAGGGTCGCGTTTCAAATCTGATGAAAATTAAGAGAAGGCCTACAGCTTAAACTCACGTGTATAACATGTGCGTTATACCATAAAAACTCCATTAAGCTCTTGAATTATACCATAAAATATCCACCGAATTAGAAGATGAGCCCCACATGGCCAACTTTCCTCTAACATTTTTCCAAAAACAGAACCAGATGGATTTATTTGTCACATTATTTAACCTTGCACTTCTAATATTACTATTACATCATTCTGAGCTTCTAAAAACCTTGCTTTAAAAACACAGCAATCAATCATTAATGCATAATTAATGTAATTTTACCATTCATCTTGTAGGACATGTGGATAATGGCAAGTGCAAATGAGAAACTGAAATGCGTTTCAAACTGAAACGCATTTCAGTTTCTCATTTGAGTCTGAAAGGAGTCTAATTACATCTCTAAAGAGTTGCGGGATTAACTCTGTCAATTAACTAAAACTCTGAAGAACATTCTAATGTGTTAAAATTACATTTTGTGTGTTGAATTCAACTCTAAAATATTTAACACTGGAATTTTAACTCTCTAATTTTTGCTTTGTCATTTCTTCCAGCTAACAGATGTGCTTAATAGTTTAATAGTGATGTAAAGGTGTTTTATATAGCTTTGTATACTTTTATGAATATGCTATATGTAACATTCTTTTGATGTTAAATTGACAAACTGTGCCAGCTGAACACTTTCTGTTACTTAAACAGTAAGACTGAGTTGTTTCCATATTATATAAACACACTGACAAAACAGACAAACCACACCCATATACCAAAAAAAAAGACTTTGTTGAGCTGTCATTATCAATGACAGATATCATCTGAAATTGCGTTTCCGCCCTAAACATCATTTTGCAGAGCACTACCCGAATCTACCCGAATCGAGGTGTTTCGGGCCGTTAGTGCATCTCTGGACAATGAAGTTTGAGGACAAGCAAAAGAGTTGTACATGACACCCAAAACTTTGAATGTTATTTCAACTCTCTGATTGTGTTGAGGTTTTTAAATCCTTCTCAACAAATGGTTTATAACACTGCATCTAAAATACAGAAAATTACAAAATAAATGGGTGGTATGTCATATGGTGTGACCTACAAAAAATGTAGAAAAAAACCCTAACAATTACAGTAAGATAAATCCTTCTCATCCACTCCAGCGAAGAAGATAAATCTCAAATCATGCCAGAGCCGGCGCCAGACCATAACTAACAGCACACGGCTTCCAACGAGGGGGCACACAATCAGCAACAATAACTTCCAAAAACGAGGCATAAAAACAACCAATACAGTGCAAGCACACACTCATACAACTGGTACAGTCAGCTAATTTCCCATAAAGTGAACAAGAAGATCACAAAATAAATCAATATTAGCCTACCACAATCCCGTCGCAACAAAAACAAAACAGATTGACAATTAGGCTATATGCTGTAGCTATAATGTTCTAATAGCCAAGAGTCACATTTAAGCGTACATAAATTAAATAAACGCATAACTTACCTTTTAAAAAATCTGAAGGTGGCGCGTGCGAACATTAAACCTCCTTAAACGGTGTCCTTCCATTCGGTCGTGCATTTTCGAGTAAGATCCCTCTCGAAGGCCAGCTGTACTAACTCGGCCTTCCGTTTGTGAAGCACTGAACGCCTGTGGTCGCTAAAAACATTGCGCAGAGAGGAGAAAGAATTCTCACATGTCGCTGTAGAAGCACCGAAAGTCAGAGCATGTTTAAACGCAGACAGTACACTAGGCATTGTTTTCAGAGCTTTGTGGTACTTGGAGAGAATTAATTTTGTGGTCCAGTTGTCCCCAGTTTTCGATTCCTTTTGCGACCTCAAAAAGTTTTTTGCAACTTCAAACTCTGCATCACAAATTGGTGATTGTGTCAGGTCCATTATGTGTTTCACAGTCTCAGGATCCAGAAATAAATCACTCTCTGGATCAAGCGCAGCCAGTGCGTGGTACAAATGTGAGTTCCGTTCACCAAATCTCTGATCCATTTCTCCAACCACTGAATCTACAGTGCTGTAGTACAGTCTCTTGAGTTCTGTTTCTACGTCATCCTCTCTTTGACCTGTCACTTCTTCCACCAAGTAATCGTCCATATTCTTGTTCCCCGTGCGTCTTCGCTTTGGGGTGGTGGATTTCGGCAGCGCATCGGCAGCAACTGTGGCTTTCTCCCACACTTTTGTAAATCCCTCATCACAACGAAGTTTCTGCACACACACTTTCGCAGTGGTCACAATGCCCAGACCTGTCCAAAGGTCAGTGTCCTCCCTCTGCAGAAGCTTATTTGGTGGATCCAACAATGCAAGCACTTGGTGCACAAGGTTCGCAATGAACAATAAGCTGGGTGCAGTTATCTCTCTCAGTAGGCCAACAGCTTCCATTCGCAGCTCTGGACCATGGGCTCTTACAGAGTCAATTTCAGTCAGAAGAGATGTGATCTAGAGCTTAGATTCTCTGCCCGAGCCCGAGCCCGGACTTGATAAAGCACGTCACGTGTCATGCGCAGCGTCTCGTCCACTTGCACTCGGAGTCTCGCACGCGCGACGTATCACACCTGCTGTGAGCTTAAGTGCAACATGGAGCTGGAAGAGCAATTTCAAATTTCAAATTTGTACAAAAAGAGAGTCTGTAGTAGCCTACGTGTTTTAGCCATTAAATAAGCACATTTAGTTTTAAGTTTAAGTATTGTTTTGAAGAAAGATTTTCTTTAAAGTGAATTTCGTTTAGTATAAATTGTATCTTAATTTTAATACATTTTCATCAACCAATTACCTGGATTTAATACATAAAAGCAATATAGCAGACAATATAATAATGACATGGAAGCCCGGTACCCGCCAGTCACACCTACACCATTTGAAACTTGTAACACGCTGTCACCGAATTTACAAATGCACATCTTGCTTGTTGCTCACACACATATTATGTTGAAATAACAATATGTTGAAGTAACATTATTAATTATAATAAATATTTAAGAATATTTGATTGAAAGCTGAATGTTGTGCTTGTTCAATTTAATAAAATTAAAACTTTAATTAGGCTATGATAATTAAAATAATTGAATATTTAATATTGAGTGGCCAATTTTTGATCATTTATTAATAGTATTTATATAATAGCCTATATATATAACTGCGTAGGTTCACCCTGTAGCCTAAATGATCTAGCACAGCAGCACCTGCGTTAAAAAAATAAAAATCTGGTAGCCCTGGTTATAACGGCCCACATATTAAAAATGGTCGGGTTTAAATCGGGCTCGGGCTCATAATTACAGTGAACGTGTCGGGCCGGGCCGGGCTCGGACACAACGTGCTCGGGTAGGGTCGGGCTTGATTTGTTGGGCCCGATCTAAGCTCTAATGTGATCTCTTTGAAATTGTTCAGAAGGACGGACACAGTAGCTAAATGGCCTGTCCACCTTTGTTCAAGAAGCCGTTTGAGGCGCTCACCCGTGTAGTGCACAGCTATTGTGGGCTTCTTACAATATTTGTGCAAGGCGTTACAAACGTTGAAAAAATCCATCACAGCTGCCTCAGCTGACATCGCGTGGACTACAACTAAATGTAACTGATGATTAAGGCAGTGAACATAAGGGATATTCTTATTAAGTTTTTCCTGCAACAGCTTCTGGACTCCCCCAAACTTTCCAGACATCAGTGATGCACCATCATATACTTGGCTAAGAATCTTTGATGGGTTAAGTCCAGCTTTGTTTAGCTCTGCTAAAATGGTATCTGTCAGTGTGCGGGCATCACCCATTTTAGCAGTAGCTACGGTTAACAGGTGCTCCGCTACTTCGTAGGACTCGTTCTCATTCACAAACCGAATGACAATGGAGATATTTTCGCAGCCTGTAGGATCGCGGGTACCATCTACCTTTAATGTGTAATACGAGTCACCCAATTCTTTCACGATAGCCTCAGTTACCACTTCACTTAGTAAATGTATAAGCTCATTTTGAATATCATGACAGTGTTTTCACTGCGTCAGCCAAAAGGGGATCCTTTTTGATTGTATAGTCCAGCAATGAAAGAAAAAGGCCGCTGCCTCCCTCAGACATGTTGTCAAAAGCATCCAATTTTCCCTGTAAAGGTAGCTGATTTTCTTCCAAGAAAACCAATGACGTACCTGTTCTTTTGCAGTTGGTCTGCGTTTAAAAGAGTGGAGATCTGTTTTCCACTGCTTACACGTCTTTCTCTCTCCTTCCACATTGTGTATGAAGAAAGGTGCTCTTTGGAAGTTTCGTGTTTGTGAAATCCTCGGTCTTTTACATTGGCATTTTTCCAGTTACGGTAGCCAGCATTCACAAACGCATCCACACAGCTCGTGCCAACATTAAATTTACGACAGCAAAAGCAAAACGCAGAATCAGCTTTTATGCTGTACTCAAGCCAGTCTCGATTAATGTACCAACTAGACACAAAAGCACGTTTTTTGCCACTGAACATGCGTGCAGGGTACTGTTTTAATTTTACTTGATTAGGCTGATCGATCCCGAGATCATCCACGGCCTGTAGATTTGAAAATTCCGCCTCGGCTCCATTAGCGCTAATCTCCGAGTTTGAGCCAACAGGTGTTTGCCTGATGAAAAAAACACATTGCTAGCATCAAGGCTTTACTCCACGTACAGCTATATGCTAATGACGCATAAGACACCGCAACGCAACCAATCAGAGAAACAGGTCTATTTTCATAAAAAAATAAACACACATCAACTGCAGTTTCCCATTTTTATTACATTAAAAATCATGGAACATTCAATGCTTAATTTATTTTAATTATTCTTGATATATATTAAATGAATTAAAAACTGTGTAGGGGGCACAACAACCTCTTTGGGGTGGCACGGCCCGCGAGTGCCCCCCCTTAACGCCGGCCCTGAATCATGCTATTTGTATATATGTGCTGTCACACCATAGGACACAGTCACATATTTGTTTGTCAACTACCCAAATACATGACTGTGAAACGTCCTGTTCTAATCGTGCTTTGCAAAGGTTGTTCTCGTCTGTCTGCTTGGGCTCAAATTGATAAGACAAAACTGAAAAAAAGGTTAAGTAGCTGAAAAGCTGAAGGTTATAGTAAGGGGCGGGTGCAAGTGACCAATCACAATCAATTAGGCCAGTTTAACCAATCAGAGTAGAGTGAGCGTTTTGGAAGGGGGACTGGAGCTTAACGGGGGGAATAGAGGTGCTGCAAACGGTGTGCTCATGGAAGTCGCTTTTGACTAATTGTGACTACAATGACTAAATGTAAAACATTTTTTTTTTCAATGCTAGAAAAAAGTATTTTGCAGATGTGTTAAAAACATCATTTGCATCTACATTTACATTTAATCGTTTAGCTGACACTTTCATCCAAAGCGACTTACAAGGGGGTTTATTACCTCGGAAGCGATTGGAATAAGGTGATTTGCTCAAGGGCACCTCAGTCGTTTCCTGCTGGTACTGGGAATCGTACCGGCAATCAGGGACTCTTTGCAGTCTCTTTATTCAAATAATATTGAATGGAAATCAGTGTCTGCGTCTTTAAACCTTTCAATGTATTTTCATATATTTTGCATCTGTGCAACATTTTGCATTCAAGGCGATGCATTCAAATTTGTGTAGGAAATTAAAGCAAAGATTAAAGCAAGTACAAATGAATATATTTCATCAACCATCAGATGATAGTACAGGTTTCAGTCCTGTCTGCTGAAGCAGGTAAACTGGGGTGTGTTTCTATTGTCATAATTAAGAGTTTATCTTGTACTAGTTTATGTACTTACAGGCTTCTTCACTTTATGTTAATGTATTTGTCATAATTTAATGTGGGTTTTTTTTCACTGTTTCAGATTCATTTCATACTGTAAATTCATCAGCAATGGAAATACTGATTCAAGTGCTGCTGTTCTCAGGTCAGTGTGTAACTTTACACAGGTGTTTGATTTGATTTTCATGTTGAGTTATTGCTCTTTATGGGTTTGGGTGTTACTTATCAGTGTTTTCAGAGCTGAACTCATCTACAGGTGTCACTATCATTCACTATCATGAAATCTATCAGATACTAAATAAAATCACATGAATGCACATGGGTTAAATATTTTGCTTTCATGTTTCAAATAATTTTGTGTTACTAGGATGCTATTTTTGAATAAGCGCTAGTCAAGTCGTGTTTAAAAAAAATGTGTTTCAACATACTTGATAAAAAAAGCTGCAATCCGTATGCATTTTCTTTTAGTACAATCACTATGAGATACTAAATGATATGAACTTAAATTTGTTCAAAAGTTTCTTCCACCTCAAATGTACGTCATTTGTTAGATATTTGGAAAATTTTAGATTTTAAACTTCCTAATATGTTAACTTTAAATTGTATATTTAGTTCATGTAGACTGAACCTAAATTGTTTAATTCATTTAACCTGTTAAAGCAGCTGGTTTCTGGCGTTTATGATCTGTATTCAGCCAACTCTTTATTAAGTGTACATTAAAAAGCACATACAAATATGTTATACTTAAATATGTTAAAAATACTTTAACTTGTTAGGTTAAGCGTCTTAAATCACAGTTCTCTGGCTACTATAAGAGTACATTGAGACCTGATGATCCTGATGAACTTGTTTCGTAAAGTACACATACTTTAACAGCGGTACACTGAACTGTTATTATCACATGAATGCTCAGAATCCATGAGCTTCATTCATAATATAACTCTACATTAGAAAGTAAAATAAAGTCGCACCTTTTAAATAAAAGAGACGATTGCAAGTTATTGCGAAAGTTTCTAAGGAAAACGTTTTTTTCCTGCTGTGCATCTGACTGCACATGTTAAACAGGTCCAGCACACGACATAAGAGAACAGAACGTGATCCGGACCCGACTGAATGTTTAAAATATGTTTCTGAACCCGTGCAGGTGCCAAGTGCTATTTACTGTAGCATTTTTACATTATTATCCATTCAAATTCTAAACGGTTTTTCATGTGGAATCATAACGGCATATTAATACGTTTATCATGAATCTGCGTCTAACTCATAATCCAGACAGGCCTGTACTGCTCAAGCGTTCACAATATAACATCCATTTGCACTTTTAGTCCAGAAATGCAAAAATATGAATGTACAATTGATATATTGATAGATTTTTCATTGTTTACGTGATTCTGTGTAATAATTGTTTTCCAGCAACGCTCACATTGCAGTGATACTGTGGTAAAACTGTGTAAAATCTTAACCATTATGCATAAAACATACACTTGAAACATTTATTTCACAATTTTATAGTTGTTAATTCACAGTGAGTTTGCGCTTTCATTTCCACAGTTATAATACAATATTACAGTACTGTCTTTCTGATCCTTCACATTGGCTATTAGCAATTATTGTTTGTTGCAGATTGCTATTCAAATGTATTTCCTGTCACTGTGTGATATTGTTGAAGCTTAATGAGGTTAAATACTTTACAATTTTTATGTTTTGGTTTATTTACAGTCGAACCATTAGCATGTTTTTACATTATTTTTGTTGAATCTTAACATCTGAAATTCGTTGCACTCAACAGGACTCTGGCCTTTCATCCAGGGCATGTCACGTGGATATGTTCTGATCCAGGATCAGAAGACGTGGGATGAAGCACAAGCTTACTGCAGAGAGAATCACATCGACCTGGCCACTGTTCAAACCACCGAAGACAAGACACATCTACAGGAAACAGCTCAGCTTGCATCAACTGTAGTGTGGACTGGAGTATACAATGACATCGATAGCTGGCGGTGGTCATATAAAGATGAAAATATCACATTCACGTCCTGGAATAATCAAGAGCCAAACAACTACAATGGAAATGAGGATTGTGTTTATATGAAAAGTGGCAAATGGTATGACGTGACAGGCGATGCGCAATTTTCCTTTATTTGCTACGATGGTAAGTAATAATTAAATTAGTATTTGAGCTCTGACCCTCCATTATAGTCAACAACCCTATAATGTTATCCTTATGTCAAACTAATTCAACTTTATTTGAAAGTTACATTTCTTAAAAACAAAAACAAAGACAGAAGTTTCAGATATTTTAAAATTTATGTGGAACCTAATAGGTATAAAATTGGGGTGATATGATCATATCTTTTTGTCCGGGTAAGAACTCGAGCAGCTGTATTCTGGACTAATTGTAGTTTGTTTATTAAAGATGTTGGACAACCAGCTAATAAAGTTACAGTAGTCCAGTGTCGAGGTCATGAATGCATGAACTAATTTCTCTGCATCAGAAATAGATATATTTTATATTTCTTAGCAATGTTTCTTAGATAGAAAAAGGCAGTTTTAGCAACATATGAAATATGATTTTCAATGTTAAGTTGCTATCTAATAGAACACTATAGAATAGAACACACTAACACCAACCAAGGCGGCAAGAAGCCGGGCTTGATGCTAGACAACCAACTGAAATTCACCACCCACGTTACAACTACCACCCAGTGATGTAGAAACATCAGAAAAATCAGACATTACCTGTCAGAGCATGCCATGCAGCTCTCTCGTCATTTCAAGACTGGGCTACTGCAATGCACAAGCAGGCAAATATAAATCTAGCTTAATAACTAATAGTTAATAGTTCAAACAAATGGCTCCTAAAGATTAAGATGATGATGATCTGTACTCCAGCTGCTCTTTTATGCGCACAATTGCATCTGTTGAATCGCCTACAGTGTCTTGACAGACTTACATCCCTTTATTTTCCTTCATAAGAGAACCGCCATGTCTGCTTTGAGTGATAATATGTGTAAATAAAAAAAAAACTATAGCTTGTTTTTTGAGAAATTGAACATAATTTATGTATAAAAACAACCATTTACAACGTTTTGTAAATTCTGAAAAAATGTTCCTCCATTTTTTCATAGGCTGCTAACTTTAATGGGTTAGTTTACCCAAAAATGAAAAAGTTGTCATTATTTACTCACCCCTCATGTCGTTCCAGCCACATAAGATCTCCGTGCTTTTGTGATAGCGCGTCAGAGAAAGACGGGGAAGAGAAGAATATGTTCATTAGAGAGGTTACATTAGAGAACGTTTTCTCTGCGCTTTATAAAATTATGATCTGATCACATGGACGATTTAAACAATGACTTCACAAGTTTTCTGGAAGCTCATGGATAAAATATTTCTTCATTCAACAATATTTTCATTTGTGTTCTGAATATGCACAAAGGTCTTGTGTGGATGGAATGACATGAGGGTGATGAAATAATGACAAAATTTTCATTTTGGAGTAAACTAACCCTGTAATGTCACATACAGTAGCAAATCAATCCTTCCTACAGAAGTTTAGCCAGTTAGCTAACTCATTTATGAACCCTAGTTAAATAAGAGATTACTGTTACGGGGTCGATGCCTTCAGCATCGGATTCCATACATCACGTCACCCGTTCTGCTTCCCCGGAATTCTAAGAACTTCATTACCCACATTCCTTTGCACCCCGCACACCTGCCGGCAATCTTCAGCACTCAGCCCCGCAAACCCGCACGTCTGTTTTCTAATTATTATGGACCTTATTTAATGTGTTGGTTTTCTGTTCCCCTTTGTCTGGTGTTGATGTTATTTTGATTGTGTGGTTATCCTGTTGTTATTTTTGATCGTGTGGTTATCCTGTTATGGTTGGTGAATACTCTGTCAGTCTGCTGTGCATTGTTTTTCCACTGATGAAGTTCAGTAAAAGATTTGAATCTGAATCCTAGTGTTCTGCCTTGTCTGACGCATGCTAACAATTACATGGTTGAGGATATCAATAAGTCAGGAAAGATTTTACAACAAACTTATGCTGTAGTCATACATGTGTTTCAAATGCTCTAAAAGCAATAATATTCGAGGTGTTTGTGTTGTGTACAGTGGCATGCAAAATTCGGTACACCTGGTCAAATTGGATTTTACTGTAATAGATGAAGTGACATCCAAAAGTCATAACATTAAAACATTTTAAGAAAAAGTATTTTTTTGGCTTTGTAAACACTAAAAAGAAGTGTGTCTGTGGTTCTGTGTGAGTATCTAAAGCCCCTGATGTCTAGCCATGATCTGATCTTATATGTTTTATTACAGAAAGTAAAACAGGAGCAGACAGGTTTGTTTTCATCTCTACTCTCCAGTTGAAAATGCATGAAGCTCTGAGCTACTGCAGAAAGAATTACACAGATCTGGCCATCATACGGGACACGACTGACATTGAGCAGATTTTGAGCCTCAACATCAATGGTAGAGTATGGATTGGTATGTTCAGAGACTTATGGAAGTGGTCTGATGAAACAAATATCTCCATGTCCCGCATTATGTGGAGGTCTGGACAACCTCATATTTCTGGGAACAGAAGATCTTGTGGTGCCGCAGGTCATGATGGTCTGATAGAGGATCAGCCCTGCTCAGATGCTCTGCCGTTCATCTGCATGCACAGTAAGTTTCATATGTGATTCTTTGCTCCATTTACATGATTTACATATCCATATTTCTGCTACTAATACTTGTTCTTACTCTGTAATAAGGAAGAGAAGCTGGACCCTCTCTATGGTTTTAAGTATCAGAACCGAAACAAAATCATACGGTCCACAGCTGGCCTTTAAATGAGATACAAAAAAATACAACCTAAGATGAACAACAACACATGACATATTAAACCATGTCTATATTTGTTTAGCAAAAACTAGACCAAAAGCTTATGTCATTTATCAAAAGCTTTCCTTCAGCAGCAATAATTGTGGAGGAATTTCGACCCCGTCAACTAAAAAAGCCTGACCCAGTATCTCTATAATGTTGGAATCCATACGGTTGCTATATTTTTTTATGTTGTTTTCCTTCAATTTTAATTAGTCAATCCTCACAACTTGTGTTTTCTCAGATGAAAAGCAGCAGATTGTGAGATTGGTGGTGAAATCTGGTCAGAATGTAAATGATCCTGCAGTGATGGACAACATCTTACACTGGGTAAGAAATAAACTATTTGTCTTAAACACATACAGTGTTTTTCTTCTGTGAGTGCAATAAAAACACAATTTTATGTGTTTGGTGTCACATGTTTTTCTTTATTTAGATGAAGCTGAGACTGAAGGATCATGGGATAGAGAAGAACACAAATTTGACATGGAGAGTACAGCCCGATGGAAATGTTTTTGTTTAATAATTGTTAATATCGTGCTGTGTGCTGATGCAAAGTTCATGCTTTATTATTATTTATGTAATATTTCAATTTTGTATGTTATATTGTAATATATTATGTTATATTATATTATGTAAAAGGAATATGTGTGCTGTTAGACTGTACCATAACTGCATAATCGCAGTGATATTAGAAATGTCGGTATGACACAGCTTTTATACAACAATTCTGCCATCCTCACAGCCATGCTAATAATATAGATTATATTATTTGACATTATATTATACAATACCACTGATCAAGCAAACAATAAAGTAAAAGATTATCTCTCACGCTCATGCTGTACACTAAAATGTCAAGTTACTCTTTTCATACATTTAATGTAGTAATTCTATGCTGGTGTGGATTGTGTTCATTTAATGATCATTGTGTTTTTTAAGATCAGACGCTTGGGTTTGCTCTGTGTACAGTTATATGAATAAAAATAAAGGCTCTAAACAGTTCATATGATGATTGGATTTATTTGTTCCTGTTAATTGACTGTTTCAAAAAGTGATTCAATAGAAAAACAATTACCAGCAGCAATTATAGTATCTGTCCAATACCAATGGCATGAAGCTATCCTTTGACTCTATGGATGATAACATAAAAATAATATATATATATAAAATTGCATCTAAATAAGAAACTCAAGTCTCTCTCTCAATCTCTCATCTATCTTTGTCTCTCTTAAATCTCTGTCTGTATATATATGTATATATATATATATATATATATATATATATATATATATATATATATGTATATGTACTCTATATCTGTGATATATCTATATATGTATGTGTGTATATATGTGTATATATATGTATATATATATGTATATGTAGACATATATACAGACACATATATGTATGTATATATATAGACAGTATAGACATATATATATAGATATAGATGTACACAGCTGTGCATATGTATGTATGTATATGTGTATAGACATATGTCATAGATGTGTAGATATATATATATATATGTATGAGAGATGTATGCAGACATAGACATGTATGTATATACAGAGATATATGTATATAGATAGAGACATAGAGAGAGAGAGAGATGAGAGAGACAGAGATGAGACAAAGGAGAGACAGAGATGTGCAGTTTGTGCATTACTGCATGCATGTTAATATATTAAAGAGTAATATATGTATTTATATTATTTAGATAGATATATTAAGGAATAATATAAATACCTATTTTTTTTATATTACATTACATGTATAATCAGAGGAGAGACTCACTGGCAGAAGCTTCCTTTTTAGAGGTTTATATTTTTCTCACAGACAAGGAGAGAGAGATACTATTTTCAGGACACAGTGGATGGAATCAGAATTTACTTGTCTGCTTTAGACAATCACATGTTTCACCATACAATGAAAATAGCAGAACAGAGGAAGAATTTAATACAAAGCAAGCAATGTGACAGAAGAAATAGTGAAACAGGAATAGTCTTATTAAAGTTTGCTATTTAACAAGGACAAAGATAATTGTTACGTTCCAGGACGTAGTTTTTTATTCTCTTGTGTGTTTCTCTTTCTCTCTCCCTCTCGGTTTCTCTACTCACAAGTAGGATGTAATGGCCATCTGGCAAAGCTCGGGGTGCAAAGCTGGCATCTTAGTCGCACCAGAGGGTGTTGCTGAGGAAGAATCTGAGTCTGTGGTTAAGGCCGCTGGCTGGGATTCTACTTTCAACATGGATCCCAGAGATTCTGGTTCTGACCCTTTTTTGGCAGTTAAGCTGAGAGAATTAGATCTTCAGGTGACACGACAAGAATGTGAGGCTCAGCGCATTAAGCTTCGAGTGATAGAAGCTGAACGGGAGCAGGATAGTGAGCAGCGTAGATATGAGTTAGAGGCTCTAAGGCTACGAAGCAGGCCCACTCAATCACCACAAACTAGACATTCTCATTTATCAGCGACCGGGCCATTAGTAGATTCTGTTCAGACCCCCAATGATGGTTCCTCAGATTTACCTGCTGAGTCTGATTTTGATGTCAGTAGAAATATTCGACTCGTGCCGCCATTTAGAGAAGCAGAAGTAGATTCCTACTTTACAGCATTTGAACGTGTAGCTGCAAAGCTGCGGTGGCCTAAGGATATGTGGGCTCTAATTCTGCAATGCAATTTGTCCGGAAAGGCTCAAGAGGTTTCAGTTGCATTACCTGTTGAACAATCTCTCGACTATGATATAGTGAAATCTGCTGTGCTAAGAGCATATGAGTTGGTTCCGGAAGCATATCGTCAGAAGTTTAGGTCGCATGCAAAAACAGCCAGACAAACATACGTTGAATTTGCACGAGAGAAAAAGGCACTGTTTGAAAAGTGGTGTCTTTCCAGTAAGATTAGTACTTTTGAGCAGCTCCAAGAATTGATCTTGTTAGAAGACTTTAAAGCAAGTGTCCCTGAGAGTGTTGTTGTTCACTTAAATGAACAGAAAGTGCAAGCTCTAACCGATGCTTCTGTTATAGCGGATGAGTTTGTGTTGACACATCGTAGTGTGTTTTCTTCTACACGTCATTCGAAAAACTTGTCTCCAGGTGTGGAGAGCTCAGAGTTATTTCAGTCTGCTAGTCACTTTATATAAACTGAGAGGTCTGGTGGAGCTAGGCGTAAAGCTAGTCCTAAACGTGTTGGGGACAAGCGGGTCTGTTTTTATTGTCTTGACCCAGGTCATTTGATTTCGGAGTGTAAGGCTTGGAAACAGAAAAGTTCTGGTTCCAAGCCTAAGAATGTAGCTTTAGTGCAATCTGTAGCTGTAGTGAAATCTGTACCCGAATTAAATGATTTGGATGCTGTTGTGCATAAACCCTTTCTTTCTTCTGGTTCAGTTTCTCTTTCTCCTGACTCTGAGACAGCCTATAAGGATTCTGAGGGATACTGGAGCCATGCAGACCTTGATTTTAGAGGATATGCTTCCTTTTTCACCGGCGTCATATACAGGTAGTGATGTGTTAATCCGTGGATGTGAAATGGGATGTGTTAATGTTCCCCTTGATAGGGTGTATTTGGAGTCTGATCTAGTGACGGGACCAGTGACAATGGGGGTGTGCTCCCGGTTACCTGTAGAGGGTGTCAGCCTTATTCTGGGGAATGAGCTTGCTGGGGGTAAGGTTTTTCCTAGACCTATTGTAACACATAAACCTAGTGTTAATGAGTTAGTTGACCTTTCTACCCAATTCTCTACTGCATTTCCTGCCTGTGTTGTGACCCGTGCACAGTCAAGAAAATCCTGTTGATCTTTCAGACACTGTCCTTTTCACTCAGCCTGACTGTGACAAATGTGAGTTAAGTGTTGTACCTGAAACTGTGTCAAAACCTATTGAATCGAGTGTATTACCAGATTTTTCTCTAAAGGTATGTAAGGAAGATTTGGTTGCTGCCCAGACCTCTGATCCTTCCTTGGCTCCTTGCATTGATGCTGTGGTGGACGTTATGCAAGTGCTAGAAGCTAGAGTAGCCTATTATTGGGAGGATGGAGTGCTGATGCGCAAGTGGAAGCCACAACATTCTGATGTGAATTGGCAAGAGGTTCGCCAAATTGTGTTACCGTCTAATTATCGTTCACAAGTTCTTCAGCTTGCTCACGAAGTGCTCTATCAGGACATTTAGGGGTGACTAAAACCTTTCATCGTGTCTCTAAATACTTCTTTTGGCCTGGTTTAAAATCATCTGTGTCCAAATTTGTTCGTTCCTGTCATACTTGTCAATTGGCAGGTAACCCAAATCAAGTCGTTCCTCTAGCCCCACTTGTTCCGATACCAGTTGTTGGAGAGCCATTTGAACGGTTAATTATTGACTGTAGGGCCCTTGCCTAAGTCAAAGACAGGGCACCAGTACATTCTGACTATTATGTGTGCTGCAACTCGTTACCCTGAGGCAATTCCTTTACGCACCCTTAAAGCTAGGACAGTTGTGCAAGACCTCATCGGGTTTTGCTCCATCTTTGGCTTGCCAGGTGATTCAGTCAGATCAAGGCACTAATTTTACATCCAAAGTGTTTTCACAGATGTTAAGTGAGTTGGGCATAAAACATCAATTAGCTAGTGCTTACCACCCACAATCCCAAGGTGCTTTGGAAAGATTTCATCAGACACTCAAATCTATGCTCTGGAAATTTTGCATTGCGACTGGTAAGGGTTGGCTAGAAGGTTTACCTCTGATTATGTTTGCTGTGAGGGAGAGTGTTCAGGAATCGCTGGGTTTTAGTCCAGCGGAACTGGTATTTGGACATACAGTGAGAGGTCCCCTCAAGCTACTCAGTGAGCAGTTGTTGTCTCAGAGTCCTTCTTCAATGTCTATCCTTGATTATGTTAGTGCTTTCCGTGAGAGGCTTTACAAAGCCTGTGAGATTGCTAGAGCTCATCTGGTAAGCTGTCAGACTAAGATGAAAGCCCAGTATGACCGTAAGAGTGTGGTGCGTACCTTCCAGCCTGGTGATTCCGTGCTGGTCTTGTTTTCGGTACCTGGGTCAGCCTTGCAGACTAGGTTCACTGGCCCTTACACGATTGAGAGGAAATTCTGTGATACCAGTTACCTTGTTTGTACCCCCAATCGCAAACGAAAGAGTAGAGTATGTCATGTGAATGTCGCAAGTAATGCTTCTCAAGATAATTCCACTTGTAAACCAGTGTCTGTGTCTACTGTAGTTGTGCCATCACTGTATTGTCCTGAGGAGGATGGGTTAGTGGCAAAAGATGCACCGACCTTGTGTGCCCGTTTGCAGAACTCTGCAGTTCTGGGTAATCTGAAGTTCCATCTCTCTCACTTGTCTGCCAGTCAGTCCGAAGCTGTGAGTACTTTGATTGGTAATTATCCCAAACTTTTTACTGATGTACCATCACAAACTACAGTAATCTGTCATGATATTGATGTAGGTGACAGTCAGCCAATTAAGCAACACCCTTATCGTGTAAACCCAAAAAACGTGGCATTATGAAAACTGAGGTACAGTATCTCCTTGAACATGGTTTGGCTATGCCTAGAGTTCCCCATGTATATTGGTACCAAAATCTGACTCCACCTATAGATTTTGTACTGATTATCGGAAAATCAATGCCGTGACTAAGCCAGATTCCTTCCCACTTCCAAGAACGGAAGACTGCGTAGATCGTGTTGGTAGTGCACATTATGTCACAAAATTAGACCTCCTAAAACGGTATTGGCAAGTTCCTCTAACATCTCGTGCTTCAGAAATATCAGCGTTCGTGACACCTGATAACTTCTTGCAGTACTCAGTCATGGCTTTTGGCATGCGAAATGCCCCTTCCACTTTTCAGCGGTTGATGAACAGAGTATTGTCAGGAGTACTAGACTGTGAAGTGTATCTAGACGATGTTGTAGTGTACTCGGACACATGGGAGGATCATTTGGCTAAGCTGGATGTAGTGTTTGGCCGGTTGGCTGGTGCTTCTCTAACCTTGAATCTAGCCAAATGTGAATTTGCTAAGGCTGTTGTTACATATCTTGGCAAACGTGTTGGACAAGGTCAGGTGCGGCCAGTGGAGGCCAAGGTTTGTGCAATTGAGTTTCCTACCCCAACTAACAAGCGTGAGTTGTGGCACTTTTTGGGTATGGCTAGGTTAGTTAGTTTCTATTTATCAGGTAGATGTTTTATGTTTGTTTGTTTTGGCCTGAGCTCCCTCTTGAAGCCCATTAAAAACCCTACTGTAATTGTATAATAAAAAAATGGTACGCTTTTCTCCATTTACGTTGTAAAGTGGATTTCTTTTCAGTAAATTCTCTTTCTGAGGTTGCTAACTGATTTTCAGTGCTGACACACACACACAACACCATTTTATTCTGTTACGTACCTGTCCACCCTAGATTTGATATAGGAACGTAACAATAATCCAGAAACAGGAAGCCAAGAAATAATCAAAACTTAAGCATGAGCAAATACACAGAAGCGGATGAACACTGTCGGCTTATTATCTTGCTGCTCTCCTGTCAGTGTTTCAGAACACTAACAGAATAAACAATTAAAAGAACAAAAAGTATAATATAACAGGTGCCCACATACATTTGTTTTGTTTATTTATTACCTAGGAACACATTGCTTTATACAGACCTTTAATCAATTAGATATTTTTAAACCATACGGTTTTTAACTATTTTTGGACAGGATTGTAATGTCCCTGTTCCCTTTCGAGGCATCACAATAGCACCACACATTGCAGCCTGCCTAAAAGACATCTCATCTTGGATGACTGAACACCACCTTCAGCTAAACCTAGCCAAGACTGAGCTCCTTGTACTTCCGGCCTCTCCTGCAACGCAACACAACCTCACGATTCAAATTGGCAACACAACCATTACACCATCTAAATCCGTAAGAAACCTAGGTGTAATCTTCAATGACCAGCTGTCCTTTAATGAACACATCTCAAGGATATCACGATCTTGTAGATATGCACTTTACAACATCAGGAAGATCAGGCTATATCTCACAGAGCATGCCGCCCAACTGCTAGTTCAATCCCTGATAATCTCTAGACTGGACTATTGCAATGCTCTCCTGGCTGGTCTTCCTGCATGAGCAATCAAACCACTCCAGATGATACAGAACGCAGCAGCAAGACTTGTTTTTCAGCTGCCCGTATTAAATTCAAATCATTAATGCTGACATTTAAAACCATCACAAACTCTTCAGCCTCATACATTAACTCTCTTCTACACACCTACAACCCATCCAGAACCCTGTGCTCAGTGAATGAACGTCGACTGGTGGTTCCCTCACAGAAGGACACTAAATCTCTCTCTCGTTCTTTCTTCTTCTCTGTTCTCTGCTTGTGGAATAATCTCCCTAACACAATCCCATCTGCCACATCCCTCACCTCCTTTAAGAAACGGCTAAAAACACACCTCTTCCACCATACATTTACATTTAGGCATTTAGCTGACGCTTTTATCCAAAGCGACTTACAAACATTAGGAGACAATGAAGTGACACATGAGAAGCGGCAGCAATAGTACTAAGAGGTGCTTTCCTAAGTTTTATGATGGATCACCTGGCATCATAAAAAAAACTCTTTTTGTTCTTTCCTCTACAGGTACTTATCTAGCTCTGTAAAACATTGTAAACTTAGTAAAGCACTTCTATGTACTATTGTTGCCTTCTTTTGATGTGTCGCTTTCTCAGGCGGGCGGGGCAGTTTTTCATCCCCACCGAGAACTATGAAAGCTGGCTTCCCAGCTGAGGTTGCAGAGCCCATTCTCAATTCCAGAGCTCCCTCCACAAGGAAACTTTATGCCCTTAAGTGAAGAGAGTTTTCTGCATGGTGTGCAGCTCACCCGCGGGACCCAGGTAACTGCCCTGTTACATCTGTAACCCCAGTTCCCTGAGAAGGGAATAGACATAACCCGAGACGTTTCTTGTGCATGATGTTTAGATCCTAACCTTCAGTTTGTGTGTCTGGTGAGTTTTTTTGGTGGATTGGGTCAATTGGACCAATCAGAGTAGAGCATTTTGGAAGGGGGACTTTAAAGAAACAGTAGCTAAACAGAAAAAAAGAGTGAAATAATGTCTTCAAGACTTGATTTTGAATGTTATTGAATCTGATCTTAATAAGATGTTTTTGCACAATTTTAAAAAAGGATGCACACTTTAACAGATGTTTTTAAGAAGCATGTGTGTGTCACGGTTTCACCCTGCACCTCCCCATGGACTCAATTTCCCATACTGCTTTGCACCTCTCACACCTGTTCCCGATCACCTGCCATCATCCTGAATCGCCTGGACCTGTTCACAATTACCTGGACTCTTATTTATACCATGTGTTTGTTTCTGTTCTTGGTCCAGTGTTGTTGTTTCATGCTGGTCGTGGTTTGTTATCTGTTGTTTTCTGCCTGGTACCTGTCTCTGGATAGTTATGCCTATGACCTGTTTGTGGATACTTATGCCTGTCACCTGTTTTTGGATTTCGCTACCTTTTTGGATTGCCAGTTTTTGGATGTTTTGTTACCTGTTTTTGGAATGAACTATTTTGTGGATCATTAAGTAAACCTGAGTTCAACTAACTCCTTTTGACTCTGACTCTTACCTGGACCCGTAACTGTAAACTGGACCAAACAAGAAGAGCTTCCTGCCCCTGCCCCTGCCCCTGAGCTTCCTGACCCCTGCCCCTGCCCCTGAGCATCCTGATTCTGCCCCTGATTTTCCAGATCCTGCCTCCAAGTTCCCACCCAGCCTCCCTCTCCCGCCGCCTCTGTCTTCAGCCTGGCCTTCTTCCCTGTCCTCCCTGGTCCCTTTCAGTCCCTTAGCTCGCCTCCAGGCTTCACCATCTGGGCGTTCGGGCTCACCTCTGGCCTTCAAGGTCCCAGGCCCTCCATGGTGGGTGACGCCCTCACCTCTGCCTCCAGCCTCCGAGGCCCAGACTCCATCTCGGTCCTTCAACCCACCAGCTCCACCTTGGCTCCTAGCTCCCTCAGCTCCACCGTGGCCTGTCATCCCACTGGCTCCACCGGGCTACCTCGTCCCTCCGGCTCTGCCTTGGTCAGGCATCGACCATCCGTCGCTTCTGGACTCTCCTTCTCCACGTTCCATCTACGGCGCGAGGACGCGCCTTCCGGGAGGGGGGGTACTGTCACAGTTTCACCCTGCACTTCCCCATGGACTCAATTTCCCATACTGCTTTGCACCTCTCACACCTGTTCCTGATCACCTGCCATCATCCTGAATCGCCTGCACCTGTTCACAATTACCTGGACTCTTATTTATACCATGTGTTTGTTTCTGTTCTTGGTCCAGTGTTGTTGTTGTTTCATGCTGGTCGTGGTTTGTTATCTGTTGTTTTCTGCCTGGTACCTGTCTCTGGATATTATGCCTGTTACCTGTTTTTGGATATTTATGCTATATATTCTGATACTTGCCAGTTTGGATATTTTTTGCCTGTTTTTCCCCTTTTTTTTAGAAGATCTTGCCTGTTTTTGGATACATGTTTGGATGTTTTTGTTGTGTTTACTGTGATTACGTTCTGGATTTTGACTTTCTAAGTAAACCTCAGTTCTCGCATCAGTTTGACTCTGACTCTTACCTGACCCATAACTGTGTGCAATCAGAAAGATTGTTTGTTATATCTCTTTGCAGTATGAGCCCTTTTTATTCAAATAACATAGAACATGCATTAAAAGGTTTAGACAGACTACTGATTTCCATTAACATATTTTGCATCTGTGCATTTTTGCATTTAATGCGACGCAAACAAATTTGAATAGGAAATTAAAACAAAGTTTAAGGCAAGTACAAAAGTACAATCCTAGATATTGATACATAATTTCAACCCTCTCTGATGCAGGTAATCTGTTTTTTATTGTCATTTAAAAGTTTATCTTGTACTGTACTAGTTATTGTACATAACACTCCCCAACTTTATTAATTTAAATGTGATTGTTTTGTTTTTAGATTCATATTATACTGTAAATTCATCAGCAATGGAAAGACTGATTCATGTGCTGCTGTTTTCAGGTCAGTGTGTAACTTTACACAGGTTTGTGTGCAGATGTTCAGTAATTGCTGTTGATTGATTTGGAGATTTTGGGAGTGTTTTCTTCAAAATCTGTGTTTTCAGAGCTGAATTGATCTACGGTCACTACAAAGATCGTAAATCCTTAACTGGAAACAATATCACAAAATATGTCAAATACTAAATAACATCAGAGTTCACATGGTTCGAATTTTTGCTACCACATTTTAAATTCTTGAGGTATTTTGTGTCATTAGGATGTCATTTTTTAATTAAATTTAAATTACAAATATAGTTTTAGTTTACTCAACCACTTACAACCTCAACTATTTGAAACATTTTATAAAAAGTTGTTTCAAATTGGAAATCCTAATCTGTTGACTTTTACCTAATTTAATTGTGTAATGGGTCTTCAAAGAGTATTGAACTGGAATTCCTCATACTGAACTGACACCTGATGAACCGCGGAAACATGGCATGACCACCGGCTGCCCTCTTAAAATCTCTCCATATTAAAACCAAAATAAAAAAACTATGTGCCCCGAAGACGCACAGAGGTCTTACGCGTGTGGAGCTATATCAGGGTGAGTAAATAATTAAAAAAACCTTCAAATGTACTGGAGTAACCAAAACAAATAATTTGCTTTCATAATCCCCCATCACAAAAATGAACAATGTTTTACTACAAACCAACAATAGCATTTAGCAGTAACCACAAATTTACCATGATTTTACCATGGTAAAACATAGAGCAATGAGTTAGCCAAAAGCATGCTTAGTAAACTTCTGGGTCATGCCAATTTGAGTTAACTAAGTATTCAAATCAAATGTACAATCCTGTTATCCATTTTTTCCATTTTTGTTCTGTACTCAGAAACTCGAAAAACAAGTCGTTATTTGTTTTTTTTATTTCAGAATTAAATAATAATCAAGTGGATTTTTTTTTTTTGACACATGGATTTTGATACACCAAACTGTATTTTGCAGAAGTGGATGGACCCTCCTCCTGCTGTTTATACTTTACATACACATTTAACTTGCACTCTATAGGCTGCTTCACAAAAATGTGAAGAAATGTTAAAGTGTGTGACATATAATATTAACATTACCTGTGTATGCCTCTCCATCAGCAGACAAGGTTTCATCATCCCTATCGTCCTGTGAAGATGACAATTTGGTTCAGTACACTTTATAATACTACTTGTCATGACTTCTGGTGTACTGAGTAGGCTACTTACACCTGCCTGGGGTTCTCTTGTAACAATATTAGATATTACCATTAGAATATGTTGGGACCAATAAAAACCCAACACAAAGTGAAATAAATAAAAATATCAAAAAATCAGAAGAACATACTGTTACGGAGTCGATGCCTTCAGCATCGGATTCTATGCATCACGTCACCCGCTCTGCATCCCCGGAATTTTAGAGACTTCATTTCCCACATTCCTTTGCACCCCGCACACCTGCCGGCAATCTTCAGCACTCAGCCCCGCAAACCCGCACCGTCTGTTTCCTTATTATTATGGACCTTATTTAATGTGTGTGTTTGCTTTTGTTCATGGTTTGGTGTTGATGTTGTCCTGTGAACGTGTGGTAATCCTGTTTGTTTCTTTAAATTATCTCTCTGACATTCTGATGTGCATTGTTATGCAACTGTAATCCTGCCTCTGAAGTGACGTCTGTACCTGCTCTTGTATGTTCCCGCTGATGAAGTTCAGTAAAATCCTTGAATCTGAATTCTAGTGTTCTGCCTGTTCTGACACACGCTAACACATACTATATATAGGTAGGCCTTTTACATATTATAATAGCACTGTATCCTGGCTCTGATGAACTTCTGCAAGTACTATTTCATTAGTTCATTTCATTACCCCATTTAAGAAATGTAACAGATTAGATGAGAGAACATTTATTTTTGTGTGAAAAATATTTTTATATTTTATTTTTAGCTGCTGCTTTAATATTAATATTAATAACTGTGATAAAATTGAAATTTTCCAAATACATGCTCATAGTCGCCGTATTCTTGCAATAGTACTTTCAATTCAACTAATGAAAAGTAAGTGGACCACTTTTTCTCAGATGCCATTGTCTTGGTGAATCGCAATATCGGAGCTCCATTGATGATGGCTTTTTATAGTCATTGTGCACGTGCTTAATTCACAACATTTAAGATGAAATATATTTTAAGATATTTGTCGCAGATCGTAATAAGACAATCACTTTACTGCACTGTTTATATTTTACATGATGTTGAATTATATAGAGAATGTTAAAAGGTACATAACACACACAGTTTCTGCCAATTGTATGTTAATCTTGAGTACATATAGAGTAGCATTGCATCCTTCATATCTCAGAATTATGAAACAAAGATCAGCTGTACTGATTCTTTCTGAAAACAGCCGAGCTTGGATATAGGATAATGATAGTCCAACTCTAACAATGTAAAAAAGTCAGAATATATGAAACGGCATTAGACATCCTCTTTAGAGTGCAATAAAACCTACACTACATTTTCGACATTTTAACAGAGATGTGTTTGTTCCACATCATAGAAAACCATTTTAATTTCATTTTTAATTTAATATTAAGTTTTAGCTTCAAATTCCCCATAGATAACTTTTTATAACTTGTTAAAGTTGCCACTTTTAGTGCATGAGAAGAAACGCGCTGTTTCGTGTGTGCCCTTTAAATGCAAATGAGCTGGTGCTGCAGGCTCACTCGTCAGAAGAGGACGGAGCTTCACGCACATTGCAACAACACTCAACAACCCAAGTCGAGATGCTTTTTGTAACAGCGTGGCCGCCATTTTGAGGAGAAAAATTTGGGAATATTTTACCCAGAATTGGGTAGTTTTGTAGATAGGGATTGATGTTCACGCAATATAATTTTTTTATGCTAATTCTAAACTAGAGATGTTTCAGTCTGGTTTTAGACAATACCCCAGACCCAGACAGGGACCGCTCTAACTAAAGTAGTAAATGATATAAACATAAACCTTGATAGAAATTGGTCTGCAGTTCTAGTGCTTCTTGACCTGAGTGCTGCGTCTGATACAGTAGACTTCAAGATTCTCAGAAAAAGACTGTTTTGAACTGGTTTTAATCATACCTTAATGGAAAAACAGAAAAGGTAGTGTTCTGGGCAGTTGTGGCCTAGTGGTTAGAGAGTTGGACTCATGACCAGACAGTTGCTGGTCAGATTTCCAAAAACAGCTGAGGTGCCCTCGAGCAACCCTCAATTACCCCCAATTGTTCCCCGGATGATACAATTGTAAGTTGTTTTGGAGCCCCACTTGAAGTCGCTTTGGATAAAAGTATAAAAGTCTGCTAAATGAATAAATTTAAATAAATAAATGTATCATGCTGAGTTCCTCAGGGAACAATTTTAGGACCACTGCTTTTTAATCTCTATATGTTACCACTTGGAAATAACACTGAGAGGCATGGTATTTCTTTTCATAGTTGTGCTGACAATACACAGTTGTATGTAGCTGTGTCTTCTGATGATCTTGTTCAACTTGATTCAATTTGCAAATTGCATCCAAAAATAAATGACTGGATGTCACAAAATTTCTTACATCTAAACAAAGATACAACTTTGTAAAGGTTTTGAATATTGGATCTAAAGTGCAAAGAGAGAAATTGGCCCCTAATTGAAATACAATAGGATTAAATCTAAGACAAGTGGCCAAAAAATTAGTGGTTCTGATTTTAATTTCAAAGCTCATATATGGAATATTACTAAACCTGCATTGTACCATCTAAAGAATATTGCCAAAGTAAGACCATTTATCTCTGGGGCCCTTCTAGAAAAATCCAGCCTACAATTTAATTTAATTGGGTTTTACAGATGGTTTCATGGACAAGGCTGTGACATTCTCAGAACTTATTAATATACTAAATCCAATTTAAAATATATAGTGTCATACAGTACATCTGTAATAAATTGGAAGTTGGCAAAAAAGAAGGCTGGTCGACAGCAAGATCATTATACATGACCTCAGACACTGTTGTTTAGTCCCCCTATTGTCCACATACAGATTATTCCTAAAACCTTAAACCACTAACTGCTAAATAAATCATAAGTGGCTGACAATTGTTTCCGCTCCTTACTTTCATTTTCATTTGCTTTTTTCAGGTGTTATTGTGATTGAATAGACCTTTGTTCATCTATTCACTGTTATGTGATGGCCGTTTATTGTGTACAAATCTGAACCCATCCATGCAAATGTGCATATTTTACAAATCTGATGTTCCTTATTTGTATGTCACTTTGGATCAATTTGAAAATCATCTGCTAAATGACTTAAGGGAAAATTCAGATGTTAGAAATTATTTTTTAAAAGCCCATACCACATGCTTTTCAAATGTAGTAATTACATTCAAGCCATTAAAAAGGTAATTTTACCAAATCTAAGTGGAGAGTGGTCCCTCTGTGCTCTTCTGAAGTCAACAACCATCTCTTTAGTTTGGTCCACATTCAGGGATTGGTTGTTGGCTCTGCACCAATCTGTTAGTTGGTGCACCTCCTCCCTATATGCTGACTCATCGTTCTTGCTATTGACATCAACACGGTCGTGTCATTGCTACGCTAATGCTACTCTGTTCTCTCTCTCTCTCTCTCTCTCTCTCTCTCTCTCTCTCTCTCTCTCTCTCTCTCTCTCTCTCTCTCTCTCTCTCTCTCTCTCTCTCTCTCTCTCTCTCTCTCTCTCTCTCTCTCTCTCTCTCTCTCTCTCTCTCTCTCTCTCTCTCTCTCTCTCTCTCTCTCCTCTCTCTCTCTCTCTCTCTCTCAGGAGGTATCCTGAGGAATGAGTTCCAGCTGGCACAACACCGCCCCACCTGATGTCCATCCTGGTGCTGCTAAATGACGACCACCCAGGACAACCTCCTGCACCTGTTAAATTACAACCAAATCTACTACATCACACTTTGCATTTAACATTTTATTCACTCTCTAAAGTAATTTCTGTATTCTACAATGTATGTCTCTGTATCCTGTAAACTGCATAGCGAGTTATAGATGCGATCAATGGCAAATTGTGTCCTTTATTACGGATTGCACATGCTACGGATTGCACCTATAACACGTCATGTCAGGGGTTTTTTTCTCTCTTAAAGAGTTTTTTGAATCCCTGACCACTGACTGCTATCTGTTATTACATGTAAAGCTGCTTTGATACAATGTCCTTTGTGAAAAGCGCTATACAAATAAAATTGAATTGAATTGAATTGAATTGAATCAGCAAACTGATGATGTGATTCAACATGTGCATTACTACAAAGTCGTGAGTCATCAGGATTGTGAACAGGATTGGGCTGAGCCGGTGCTCAGCGTGGTGGTGTTGGAGATGTTTGCGATGTTCGTGATCCGGACTGACTGAGGTCTCCCTGTCAGGAAGTCCTAGATCCAGTTATAGAGGGAGGTGTTGAGGCCAAGCAGGTTCAGCTTTTTTATGAGGTGCTGAGGAATGATTGAATGATGAACAGCATTTGAACATGTCTTTCTTGTCCAGGAGGGTAAGGGCGTGGTGTAGTTTGCTGGAGTCGGATGTAGTCCAATTTATTGAAATGAATGAACATAAGTATTTCTTAACATGGCTAACATGAGTATTTCTGTACAGTTTTTTCTCAGCAGAACTGTCTGTTCATCCAAAGCATCTCATGTCAGTATGTTCTGATCCAGGATCAGAAGAACTGGGATGAGGCACAAGCTTACTGTAGAGAGAATCACATCGACCTGGCCACTGTTCAAAGCAATGAAGACCGAACACAAAAAGCATTTCGATGTGCACTGACCTCAGCTGCCTGGCCTGGACTGTACAATGACATTAATAGCTGGCGGTGGTTTTATCAAGAGGATAATATAACATTCATGGGTTGGTATAGTGAAGAGCCAAACAATGCAGATGGAAAAACGGAATGTGCTTTCATCAACTCTTTTGGATGGTTTGATCAACCGTGCACTGACCAGTAGAATTTTTTGTTAGAATGGTAAGAAATCATATTAACACATGTTTGTATTTAGTATAAATATATATATATATATATATATATATATATATATATATATATATATATATATATATATATATATATATATATATATATATATATATATATATATATATTAGGGATGCCACAATTCTCAATATATTTAGTGATTAGTGATTGCATATTTACTCGTGGGGAGGAGTTTCCTCACCTCAGCTCGTAGACTTACAGGCACACACAAACCCTCAATTCGGAGAGAAATAAAACGCACATAAATTATTTAAACGGAAAACCGCAATTCAGCGCGTATTGAACCATGGATGTTGTACCGAACGGCTCTAAAGTTAGGGGGAGCTGAACCATCATTCCACACTTTAACATGGCGAGCGGCGGTGAAGTGAGGCTACAGTACGAGGAAGCGCTGGAGGTCGGAGCCTGTGGCTGAGTGAACAGCGCTCCAGACATGTATACAGCCCGACGCGAGTTCGAATCCAAGTGTGGTGACTAATTTGTACCCCCCTGAGGAATTTGTACCCCCTAGGACCCCGACTGGTAGCTTGTTTAACTGCCTGATCAAAAGTTGTTATCGCGATATCTTGTTGTATCGCTAATTAACTGTCATTTTAGCACAGTTTAAACGACATAAATCATAACGTGATTTTATAGGAATTGTACTGAGGCACTTAAAAGAGTACCCGTTACAAGAATCACGCGGGTGAAATCAGCCAATGTAATCATGCGGGGTCCTAGGGGGTACAAATTCCTCAGGGGGGTACAAATTCCTCAGGGGGGTACAAATTAGTCACCACACCGGCTCTGGCGTCCTTTCCGAGCCCGCAACCCTTTCTCTCTCCTCCCAATCACTTCCTGTCTTACTACACTTCCCTGTCCAAAAATGATAAAAAGGAGAAAAAAAATTACAGGAACCTCAAAATACAGGAATAGATAGCTGACCTAAGTGAATTGTGAAGTGAAAGTGAGTATCCTTCATTCTGAATGAAGGATACTGTACTGGAGTCCTCTTAAGTTTAATTAAGATGGTTTATTTATGTTTACTGAAGGACAAGTATGTTTATTTGAAATGGTCAATTTATGTTTACTAACTTCACATGTATGTTTATTTTCAAAATTTAGGAATTTATGTCTTCCCCAGTCTGTACATGGGCTACCAGCAGTGAGATGTCAGTGTTCATTTTAAAATAAAAAAAATATTTTATATTATACAATACACTAGGAACAAGTGGACTTTTCTTTGCTTTTAAGTAAAATAAAGGAGTATTGCAATAAATCGTTTTTATTTTTTCTTCTTAACCTCTTACTGTTCCTATTGCCTAAGCATAGAATAACAAAAAAACACTCTTATGTGTCAAGCCATCAGAACCGAACCAAACCGAAAACCGTGGTTAAAAAACCGAGGTATGTATTGAACCGTGGGCTAACTGTATTGTTGCATCCCTAATATATATATATTAGGGTTTTGGTAATCTGTATGAAAGAAATTCTGTTTGGTGATGCTTGTGGTAATCAAATTACCCACCGTACTATAAAAATATTATTGACATATTTTACTGAAAAATGTAAAAATATTTCAGCACAATTTCAAATTGTTCATGACCTAAAGTTGTAAACCTCTCAACTTCTGAGCTAATCATGCTCAACAGTTCACGCAGTCTGTGTTTAAGACCGACAGTATTTGTACTGAAAAGCAGATGTGCCTTGAGAAGAATTCTCTTGACCATCTCGACTCCATCTCAAATTCTCGTTTGTTTTTATCTCTAATTTCACGGCGACTCTGCATGCGGCTCTGATCTACTGCAGAGAGCATTTCACAGATCTGGCCATCCTTCGGAATCAAGCTGAGAATGACCAGCTCAAGCAAATAATGCAGTCACATTATAGAGCATGGATTGGCCTTTACAGAGACTCGTGGAAGTGGTCAGATGGAACAAATGTCTCTGTGTCCCCCATTATGTGGATGACTGGACAACCTGAAACGACTGGGATCAACCGGCCTTGTGGCGCCGCAGGTCCTGATGGTCTGATAGATGATCGGCTCTGCTCAGACACCCTGCCTTTCATCTGTCTGCAAAGTAAGTTTCATAAGTGATTCTGGAAGAGGTGTATCAAAAAATAAAATCAGTACATTGCAATAAAAATGAGGGTTAGGATGATGACTACTGACTGCTGTAAGCCAGCAGGACTCTAAACCGTGTATTAAATATGTTAGCAGATGTAAAGCAGCAGATTGTGAGGTTGGAGGTGAAATCTGGTCAGAATGTAAATGATCCTGCAGTGATGGACAACATCTCACACTGGGTAAATATTAAACTCCATCTCTGAAGAAAGAACCATCTCTAAAGAACCATCTCTGGTATAAAGGAACAGTTCATTCCAAATATGAAAGTATTATCACTTACTCATCTTGTGTCATGCACAGTTTGTTTTATATTTTATAACATTTTTTGGTGAACATTCTCAAAATACCATTTCTGTTCTTTAGATGAATCTGAAAGTGAAGGATCATGGGATAGAGAAGGACACAAGATTGACATGGAGACTGCAGACAGATGGAAATGTTTTCTCACCAAAACATGACTGAGAACAGAAGCTCAACCAGGAATACCGTTGAGACTCTCTTTAATATATACTATCACATGTGTTGAGTGACCCAGATCGGCAAATTCTACAAGTTTAATTAGTCATGTTGTATTTAGAGAATTAAATTATATGATATTCTGCTCTGATGTAGTTTATGCTTTAAATTTCAGTGGTATTTTAAAACTTTATAAAGTCAGTGAGATGCACGTTTAACTTTAGAGAGTAAATAAGTTAATATGGAAAATCTATGATATTGGTAACCTAATTATTTAATATTATTAACAACAGTTTAGTTTATAGATTTATGTATAATGTATATAATTTTTTTGATGAATTAGATTCAATTTTATTTTAGCACTGCTATTTAACAGAATAGTGGCAGATTTGCTAGTGAAGAGAACAAAATATCTGTATCAAAATAAACTTGAAATAAAACATGGTTAATTAAGTGTATTTATTTATATTTATACTGTTCAGAAAATGATTACAATATTGTTCAAGCTTGTCTTTTAACATTTTACATTTAACTACATTATTAGTGTTCATGTGCAAATGAGTAACAGACAGTTGTGCTAAACCTTGAGTCAATATGGAAACATCCACTTTAAACATTCATAGTATTGTATTAACCTAAAACCTAACCTAAAATTCTGTCTTATCTATTTAGTAAGAATTAAATTTGCATTTACGTTTAAAAATGTGCTTTTAGAGCACTTTTTTTTCTAGATCTTTACAGTCAGTAATTACCTACTTTCACTTCGTTGTCATATTTTTAATTTGTTAATTAATGTGCTTTTAGGGTATGTGTGTATGTTGCCATGTAAATGTGATGAACCAATTGCTATTAAAGCTAAATGTAATTGTTTTCTCCTCAAATGTAAGATTTCGCTTTAGAAGAGATTCACCTGCTCGGGTCATATGAATTTCTTTAATGATGGATGGATGGATGTAGATTTAACATGTTGAGCACCATGAAATGAAAACTTCTTTCTTTTTTATGCAATATTGCAGTGGGAAAAAACATTGTGACCAGTACATCGTGGTAACATTAGTTTTCACATGACTAAATGATCAAATAATTAAATATTTTACTTGCCAAAATTCAAAATATTAAGTAAAAATTACTCATTTGATTACATTAAAAATTTGTTGAGGCAGACAAAATGTATTCTTGCTTTTCTCTACATTTTTCTTCTCAAGTAATTTATGCACTGCGGTACTGCCAAATCTGAACCCATGCGTACTAATTTGCATAATGCGCATACTTTACAAATCTAATGTTCCTCATTTGTAAGTCACTTTGGATAAAGTCTAAATGACTGAATGGAAATATGTTCGAAAGACAATTTGCAGATGCCTTCAAGACATTTATGATTGTGAATGTTTGTGAATCTGAAATGATGAGGGTTGTAAAAGAAGGTTCTATTTTTATCATTGCAAAAATGATTTGAAATCAGTCCTAATAGTGTCATTAAACTCAGCCTACACAGAAATCTTATCCATTGAAATATATTCAAAGCACGCAAGTTTCTGCATGGGTTGTTTTGTGTAAAAAGACAATTCATTACAGTTTGTGTAGGAAAATGAAGACATGTTAAAATATATAGAGGACACAAATTCAAACAGCTTCTATTTGATCTTCAGTCTTATCTGTTGATCCAGGTAAACTGGGATGTTTTATATTGCCATTTAAAAGAGTTTATATTGTGCTGTTCTAGTTACTGTACTTGAAAGATCATTTAGTTTATTGATTGAAATGTGTTTGTCATGATTTTCTATGTTTCAGATTCACTTCATACTGTAAATTCATCAGCCATGGAAAGACTGATTTATGTGCTGCTGTTTTCAGGTCAGTGTGTAACTTTACACGTGTTTTTGATGGATTTAGAGTGTTTTCTTCACAGTGTTTTCACAGCTGAACTCTTAAATAGGGCACTTTTGTGTAATGTCTGATGTTGATTTGTATAGAAAGTCTCACAATACACTTTAGAAACTATGTTAAATTGTTTAAGACAAGTCTGCTTTGTTTGTATTGTGCTTTTCATTATATGCTATTATTTAAAGGTGCTCAAAGGCGGCACAGTTGTCAATGACATTGTTTAAACATTAAAATTCAAATAAAATATGTTATATTACAAAACAACTTATATAATATTATATTTTTAAATATGAACAACATTGAATAATAAAAGCTATGTCATGACAGCACTATAGATTAAATTTGCTTTGATATGGCATTTCTCTGTAACAAAAGAGAAAAATGAATGATTATTATTATTATTGTTGTTATTGTTACTATTGTTATTATTATTGTTGTTACTATTAATCAAAATTAGAAAATATTTTTATTGCATATACAGCAATGCAGAAATGTTTCTCCAGGACCTTGGTGCTACAAACCCGATTCCAAAAAAGTTGGGACACTATACAAATTGTGAATAACACCAGTATGCAATGATGTGGAAGCTTAAAATTTCAATATTTTATTCAGAATTCAACATAGATGACATGTCAAATGTTTAAACTGAGAAAATGTATAATTTTAAGGGAGAAATAAGTTGATTTTAAATTTCATGGCATCAACGCAATTTGGGACAAGGCCATGTTTACCACTGTGTGGCATCCCCTCTTCTTTTTATAACAGTCTGCAAACGTCTGGGGACTGAGGAGACAAGTTGTTCGAGTTTAGGAATAGGAATGTTGTCCCATTCTTGTCTAATACAGGCTTCTAGTTTCTCAACTGTCTTAGGTCTTCTTTGTCGCATCTTCCTCTTTATGATGCAGTTTTCCAAAAATTAAAAATTTTTATTCGTCTGACAACAGAACAGTTTTCCACTTTGCCATGGTCCATTTTAAATGAGCCTTGGCCCAGAGAAAACGCCTGCGCTTCTGGATCATGTTTAGATATGACTTCTTTTTTGACCTATAGAGTTTTAGCCGGCAACGGCGAATGGCACGGTGGATTGTGTTCACCGACAATGTTTTCTGGAAGTATTCCTGAGCCCATGTTGTGATTTCCATTACAGTAGCATTCCTGTATGTGATGCAGTGCCGTCTAAGGGCCCGAAGATCACGGGCATCCAGTATGGTTTTCCGGCCTTGACCCTTACGCACAGAGATTATTATGATATTATGCACTGTAAATGATAATGAAAATGATAACTTCAAACTCTTTGCAATTTTTCTCTGAGAAACTCCTTTCTGATATTTCTCCACTATTTTTCGCCACAGCATTGGGGGAATTGGTGATCCTCTGCCCATCTTGACTTCTGACACAAAAAGTGCAACTTAGTGCAAAAGTGCAAGACAAAAGACAGTGCAAGACAGGGGACAGTTTGACAGACGATACGATATGCTACAGACAATACATAAAGATAGCGCATACTAGTGTATATTCTGTGGTCCTCAGTACAAATAAGGATAAACTTTAAAAATAAAAAATAAATAAATAATCACTGAAAAATAAACTTAATAGTAGAAGTTGTGCAAAAGGCAACATATAATGATGATGTGTAAAGAGATGCATAAAAACAGCATTGGAATGTAATTGATGTGACAGCTGAATGAACATGCAAGGTAAATGGCGGTGGTGTGACAAAGGTGTACAGTTGAATACTAGTGCGTAGGTGTGAGAGTTTAGGTCTGGGTATTGAGGAGTCTGATGGCTTGAGGGAAGAAACTGTTACACAGTCTGGCTGTAAGGGCCCGGATGCTTCGGTACATTTTACCAGACAGTAGGAGGGTAAAGAGTGTGTGAGGGGTAAGTGGGGTCACCACGATGCTGTTGGCTTCGCGGATGCAACGTGAGGTGTAAATGTCTGTGCTAGAGGGAAGAGAGACTCTCTGATGATCTTCTCAGCTGTTTAAAGATGGTGCAGTTCCCAAACCAGGCAGTGGTGCAACTGGTTAGGATGCTCTCGATAGCTCCTCTGTAAAATGTGGTTAGGATGGGGGGAGGAAGGTGCGCTTTCCTTATCTTTCGCAGAAAGTAGAGGCGCTGTTGGGCTTTGTTAGCGATGAAGCTGGTGTTGAGCAATCAGGAGAGGTTCTCCGCCAGGTGAACACAAAGGAATATGGTGCTCTTAACGATCTCCACAGAGGATGCATTGATGATCAGCAGAGTAAGGTCACGCTGTGCTCTCCTGAAGTCAACAATGGTCTGCTTTGTCTTGTTATCGCTGATGAGACCCACCACGGTCATATCATTAGGGAACTTGACGATGTGGTTCGAGCAGTGCTTTGCTGCACAGTCATGAGTCAGCAGAGTGAACAACAGTGGGCTGAGCACACAGCCTTGGGGGGCTCCAGAGTTTAGTGTGGTGGTGTTAGAGATGCTGTTCCCAATCTGGACTGACTGAGGCCTCCCGGAGAGTCCAGGAGAGAGAGGCGTTCAGGCCAAGCAGGCTCAGCTTTTCGATCAGGTGCTTAAGGATGATAGTGTTAAATGTTGAACTGAAGTCTGTGAACAGCATTTGTACCTATAAGTCTTTTCTGTCTAGGTGGGTGAGGGCCAAATGAAGGGTAATGGCAATGGTATCGTCTATGGAGCGGTTGGGACAATACCCAAACTGCATGGAAGGAGAAAGAAAGGCAGCATTTAAATAGCACTATACACTGTACAACTGTACACACCAAAGCACTGTACAGTTATGTCAGGGGGTCCCTCCTTATCCACCACCAGTGTGCAGCATCCATTTAGATGATGCGACGGTAGCCACAACACAATGGCGCCAGTGTGCTCACCACACACCAGCATTGGGTGGAGAGGAGAGATAGAGCCAATTCAGTGGATGAGGATTATTAGGAGGCCATGATTTATAAGGACCAATGGAGGGAATTTGGCCAGGGCACCACTACTCTTTACGAAAAATGATTTAATGATTTAAAAGGTCTTCATGTGCTTCATGATGAGCCTCTCGAAGCACTTCTTGACGACAGGCAAGAGTGCAACTGATTGGGATGGTAGTCGTTGAGGCATGACATTGTAGACTTTTTAGGCATGGGGATGGTAGTGGTCTTGAGGCACACTGGAACAAAAGCACTGTTCATGGACATGTTGACAATGTCAGTAAAGATATCTGCAAGCTGTTCTGCACATTACCTGAGTACTCAGAGTTTTTCTCACATCAGTTGTGGTAAGACAGAGCACCTGGCCATTTGGAAGAGGGGTGGATTTCATCGTCATCATGTTGTTCTGTGCCTCAAACCAGGCGTAAAAGTCGTTCGGTGCATCTGGAGGGGAGGCATCACTGTCGCAGACAGGAAAAGTTGTGCTATAGTTTGTAATCGCCGGGATGCCTTGCCACATGAGAAAGAGAAGTGACTGTGGATTCTCTAAGCATGTGTGCTTTTTGCTTCTCTGATGGCCCAGGACAGTTTGCCCATTGCTGTTCTGAAAGCCGCCACGTCCCCTTTTCTAAAGGCAAAATCTAAAGACTTCAGCAACGCACGCACCCCATAAGTCATCTGTGGTTTTTGATTGGAGTGTGTGGGCATGGTCTTGAAGACAGTCACATGCCACAAATTCCTCCAAGTTGGTGGTTTTGCCATCGGTTGCAGCCTCCCTAAACATTTGCCAGTCAGTGTGTTCAAAACAGTCCTGAAGAGCAGATATGGCTCCTGCTGGCCAAGTTTTCACCTACTTCAGAGCCGGGTTAGGAGCGTCTGACAAGCGGTCTGTATGCTGGCATTAGCATTGCAGAGATGTGGTCTGAGTAGCCGAGGTTGGGACGGGGCTCCGGAAATGTTTGGTAAACTAGATCCAGCGTGTTTGTCCCTCTCGTTGCAAAGTCCACATGTTGATAGAATTACGGGAGCATTGACTTGAGATTTGCATGATTGAAATTTTTAGCGATAACAAAAGTATTTATTAATAATAACTATTATTATTAATAATAGCAATTAAAAATAGTTCTGCCCACCATAACAAGTGTCTATTTTAGCATAAACATTATTCAGCTCAGTTTCTCCCTGATGATAGTCTGCTTCTGTAATTACAGTGTATTTGTAAACTTAGTTGACCTCCCGGTCTGACAGTAAAATTAATTATTTAATGAGTTTAAATTGTTATGGCAATAGTAACAACCTAAAATGTGGAAAATAAATTGTGGAAAAACATAAAAAATCTGAATGTTAGTTTATGGGATAACCATCCCTTTAAATGTAACTATTGTTATCCAGAAAAGAACAACAATGTTTTTGTCCAATAACTTGTTTGTATGTAGTCAAACCGGATTACATGCCATCTGTATCTTTTACTGTTAGTTTTCATACTACATGTTTTAATTTCCAATTCATTTTCTTGTGTTTTATATGTATGTAAGTACTCAGAGCTTCTGGAAACAGATCACATTTCTTGTGCACACAGTGAATAAAGCTCATTCTGACTGAATGCTCAAACAAACCAAACTCATATGAACCTTATTCATGATATTTCCACCAGATGGCACAAAAGGACAGTGTGCACTGTGATAGAGACTAGTTACACTTCATACACTACATAAATACACTGACATTTTATTTTAGGATCCAATAATAAAATAAAGCAATATTTAAAGCATTACATCATAATGTTCTTATTTAATCTCAACTTTTTAGTCATTTAAATCACAGTATTATGGACTCACAGAACATTGATTCACATGTGTCTTCAATACTATCTGTAAACTATCCATCCATCCATCCATCCATCCATCCATCTTCTTTCCGCTTATCCGGGGCCGGGTCGCGGGGGCAGCAGTCTAAGTAGGGATGCCCAGACTTCCCTCTCCCCAGACACTTCCTCCAGCTCTTCCGGGGGAATACCGAGGCGTTCCCAGGCCAGCCGAGAGACATAGTCCCTCCAGCATGTCCTAGGTCTTCCCCGGGGCCTCCTCCCGGTGGGACATGCCCGGAACACCTTCCCTGGGAGGCGTCTGAAACAGATGCCCAAGCCACCTCAGCTGGCCTCTCTCAATGTGGAGGAGCAACGGATCTACTCCGAGCTCCCCCCGAGTGACCGAGCTCCTCACCCTATCTCTAAGGGAGCGCCTGGCCACCCGGGCGGAGGAAACTCATTTCGCCGCCTGTATCCTGGATCTCATCCTTTCGGTCATGACCCAAAGCTCATGACCATAGGTGAGAGTAGGAACGATCGACTGTAAATCGAGAGCTTCAGCCTTGCAGCTCAGCTCCTTCTTCACCACGACGGACCGGTACATCGACCGCATTACTGCAGAAGCTGCACCGATCCGTCTGTCGATCTCTTGCTCCATCCTTCCCTCACTTGTGAACAAGACCCCAAGATACTTAAACTCCTCCACCTGTGGAAGGAACTCCCCACCGACCTGAAGGGGACAAGCCACCCTTTTCCAACTGAGGACCATGGCCTCAGACTTGGAGGTGCTGATTCTCATCCCAGCCACTTCACACTCGGCTGCAAACCGCCCCAGTGCCCGCTGTAGGTCCTGGCCTGATGGGGCCAACAGGACAACATTATCCGCAAAAAGTAGAGATGAGATCCTGTGGTCCCCAAACCGGACCCCCTCCGTCCCTGGCTGCGCCTAGAAATCCTGTCCATGAAGATAGTGAACAGGACCGGTGACAAAGGGCAGCCCTGCCGGAGTCCAACACTCACCGGGAACGAGTCTGACTTACTGCCGGCAATGCGAACCAAGCTCCTGCTCTGGTCATACAGGGACCAGACGGCTCCTAACAAAGGGCCTCGGACCCCATACTCCCAGAGCACCCCCCACAGAACACCGCGAGGGACACGGTCGAATGTCTTCTCCAAATCCACAAAACACATGTGGACTGGTTGAGCAAACTCCCATGAACCCTCCAGTATCCTAAAGAGGGTATAGAGCTGGTCCAGTGTTCCACGACCAAAGCCGCATTGTTCCTCCTGTATCCGAGGGTTAGGACTATCGGATCTAATTCTCCTCTCCAGTACCTGGCATAGACTTTCCCGGGGAGGCTGAGGAGTGTGATCCCCCTGTAGTTGGAACACACCCTCCGGTCCCCCTTCTTATAGAGAGGGACCAACACCCCGGTCTGCCAGTCCAGAGGCACTGTCCCCGACCTCCACGCGATGTTGCAGAGACGTGTCAGCCAAGACAACCCCACTTCATCCAGAGACTTGAGGTACTCAGGGCGGATCTCATCCACCCCCGGTGCCTTGCCACCGAGGAGCTTCTTAACTACCTCGCTGACTTCAGCCCGGGTGATGACCGAGCCCACCTCCGAGCCCCGGCCTCTGCCTCCTCTGTGGAGGGCGCGTTGGCAGGGTTGAGGAGGTCCTAAGCCGGTATTCCTTCCACCGTCCGACAATATCCCCAGTCGAAGTCAGCAGAGCCCCACCTCCACTATATACAGTGTTGGTAGGACACCGCTTTCCCTCCTGAGAGGCCGGATAGTTTGCCAGAACCTCTTCGAGGCCGACCGATAGTCCTTCTCCATGGCCTCACCGAACTCCTCCCAGACCCGAGTTTTGCCTCCACAACCACCCGTGCTGCAGTCCGCTTGGCCTGCGGTACCCATCCGCTGCCTCAGGAGTCCCCAAGCCAGCCAGGCTCGATAGGACTCCTTCTTCAGCTTGACAGCATCCCTTACTTCCGGTGTCCACCCACGGGTTCGGGATTGCCGCCACGACTGGCACCAGAGACCTTACGGCCACAACTCGAGGTCGTCGAATGACAATGGAGGCGGAGAACATAGTCCACTCGGACTCAATGTCCCCAACCTCCCTCGGAATCTGTTCAAAGCTCTGCCGGAGGTGGGATTTGAAGATGCCTCTGACAGGGGGCTCTGCCAAACGTTCCCAACAGACCCTCACAGAACGTTTGGGCCTGCCGAGTCTGTCCAGCTTCCTCCCCCGCCAACGGATCCAACTCACCACCAGGTAGTGATCAGTTGACAGCTCCGCCCCTCTCTTCACCCGGGTGTCCAAGACATACGGCCGGAGGTCAGATGAAACAACCACAAAGCCGATCATCGACCTCCGCCCTAGGGCGCCCTGCTGCCACGTGTGCTGATGGACACGTGGCCGTTCCTCCCAATCACGCCTCTCCAGGTGTCACTGTCATTGCCCATGTGAGCGTTGAAGTCCCCCAGCAGAACGACGGAGTCCCCAGTTGGAGCACTATCCAGCACCCCTCCCAGAGACTCCAAGAAGGCCGGGTACTCTGTGCTGCCATTCGGCCCGTAGGCACAAATGACAGTGAGAGACCTATCCCCCACCCGGAGGCGCAGGGAAACAACCCTCTCGTTCACCGGGGTAAACTCCAACACATGACGACTAAGCTGGGGGGCTATAAGCAAGCCCACACCAGCCCGCCGCCTCTCACCGCAGGCAACTCCAGAGTAGTGTAGAGTCCAACCCCTTTCGAGGAGTTGGGTTCCAGAGCCCAAACTGTGCGTGGAGGTGAGCCCGACTATCTGTAGTCGGTACCTCTCAACCTCCCTCACTAACTCAGGCTCCTTTCCCCCCAGCGAGGTGACATTCCATGTCCCAAGAGTCAGATTCTGTGTCTGAGGATTGGGTCGCCGAGGTCCCCGCCTTCGACCGCCACCCAAACCACAATGCACCGGCCCCTTACGGTCCCTCCCGCAGGTGGTGGGCCCACGGGAGGTCAGCCCCACGTCACTCCTTCGGGCTAGGCCCGGCCGGGCCCCGTGGGGTAAGACCCGGCCACCAGGCCTGGCTCCAGGGTGAGGCCCCGACTGCACCATACCTGGCTTGTCACCTAGGACCTGTTTGCCTTGGGAGACCCTACCAGGGGCATATAGCCCCCGACAACGTAGCTCCTAGGATCAATCAGGCACTCAAACCTCTCCACCACGGTAAGGTGGCGGTCCCAGGAGAGGATCTGTAAACTATCAATACAATATTACAAAGTACTTGTCATTTTTAAAAATAATTTTTTAATATGATATCACTGTTTTCTGTTTTTACTAGTATCTGTTTTTAATGTAGTATTTTACAAAATGTTGAATAATAAAAGCATATTACATACATATACACACAAACGCTTTAATGAAATTGTTAACATTTACGAAACTTAAAATAATAATAAAAATAAACAACAATAATACCTGTTAGTTTTATCAGACACATAACATTAACACATACCGTATACTTAAGACTTCACTTGTTATATAATGTGTAGACTTATCTGGTGTTGTTGTAGAGTTTTGTCATAACCGACTAGAATAATAAACCTAAATACAAGGCTTATAGTTTTAAGTTTTAACATCTGTACAAAACCCAGAAACAAGGATTTTTTCTTTTTACCAGAGCTCTGGCTGTTCACTCAGAGCATCACCCGTCAGTATGTTCTGATTCACGATCAGAAGACCTGGGACGAGGCACAAGCTTACTGCAGACAGAATCAATTTGATCTGGCCACTGTTCAAAACAATGAAGACCGGACACATCTACGAGAAGCTGTTGGAGCTGCACACACTTCAGTGGCTTGGATTGGACTGTACAATGACATTAGATGGCAGTGGTCTGATCCAGATGAGTCTTTGATCTTCTCAGGTTGGTCTCCTGAACAGCCAAACAATGTAGATGGACGACAGGACTGTGCTTTGATTGAATCTATGGGATGGAACGATCGGTCATGCATTGAACTCTATCCATTTTTATGCTACAACGGTAAGAAATTTTTTTTCCTGATGACCTGTAGATGTATTTATCTGCTTCAGCTGCCATTGCTCTGCTCTTCACTCTTAATGCCTCAGATATCAAAATCAGCTTACATAAGTTTGACTCTGATAGGACTGAACTAATTGTGTTCTCTTTTTTGTTATTAATATTATTATCAGTAAATTTTACATGTAAACCTTCAGTGGTGTCCTACTGAATTAAACCATATTTTACTATTACTAAGATGCCACGCCACCATCAATGTACAGAAATGCAACATAAAAGGGCATTGTGTCACAGACACGCACAGTGCCGGCATCTCTCGCATCTTTTCTCACTCACTCACTCTCTTGCTCTTTTGCTCTCTTGCTTTTTATCTCTGTGTCGGAGTAAAAGTGAACAGGTCGCTAGATGTAACATGCTGTAGCTGACAAAAATAACCTTCATTTTTTACCTGTCAGATCAAAAATTACAGTGCAAACATCAGCTTTTGACTTTTTTAAATAATAATTCATGGCTAGCAGTGCATTAAAGGATTTCAAAGCCCTCTGCAGAGGCAAACCACCCTCTGGTCAAAGAAATCTGTACGTCTTCTAGATGGCCCTGGTTTTACCAACCCGAATCTGTTAAAGCAACCATAATGGTATGGCTATAGTGCCATTTATTTTACAGTACACGGCCCACACTTTTGATTCTGAAGGTCTCAAGGCAGATTTCTTGGAGCATGGCAACATGTGATGACTGAAATATGACTGGAAAAATCTCTAGCACAAACACAAGTGTCACGGTCCGGTGTAGCGTGCACACAATGAATACGCGGAGACAGGAATAAACTGGAATAATCTTTACTAGAAACAGGAACAAAACAACATGATACACTCTCAACATAACTTCAAGACCAGACAAAGAACAAAGGAAAACCCAGGGATTAAATAATGTCCATAACGAGGGAGTGCAGGTGCAGGTGATTACAAATGATGGGTGATTGGGAACAGGTGAGTGAAGTGCAGGGAACTATGGGAAATGGAGTCCGGGGAGTAACATGGGGCTGTGACAACAAGCTACTGGAAGCAACGCAGTGCTGGTTGAACATTTATTTCCTTACTGTAATATTTCATAATTAAACTCTAATCTAATCATGACCAACTATTGATGGAAAGGTATAAGACTCACGAATAAATATTTGACACATTTTCATAACAATATATAGTAAATATAAATAAAAAAAAATGGAATGTTGATGTTATTTTTAGAAATAAAAAATTTAATAATTTTTTGCAAATTAGTAGCAGATCAATAGCAGGAAAATCTGTTTGTTTCTCCCGCTGTGGCACATTTGTTTGTATTCGTATTAATGAAGCAAACGTGCATTATGGACCTGACAGCAGAGATTCTTTCTCCATATTTATAGTATTGCAAATCTGCGACAGTAAACAGTATATGGACGTATTGATTATTTTTATTTTATTTATTTATTATTTTGCTTAGAAGTCCCCACCACTTTTCAAAACAAAGTTACGCAAATGCCACTAATTATTATTAATACAATTTTGTTTTCAACAATACACATTCTCCCTCTCAAACTGTCAATAATTTGGGACAATTTTGCACTCCAAAGAACAATATTTAATCACTGCTCTTATAGCCCGATATCAAGAAGTATTTAAACTACTTACAAGTTAATTTAAACTACTTACAACTGACAGTGCATTTATTTTTTAGTGTCGCTCATTTGTTTTACTTGTGAAAAATAACATATAAGCTGTTCAATGTGCAGCAAAAAATATACAAAATAATTGTTATCATTTTATCACCCATGTCTAGTAACACAAGCAACCTGCACAATCAAATAACCAGACACAAGTCACTGTAATACATTTCACATTTCTAAAAGGCAGTAATGTTTCCTTTTGAGGCAACTCAATGCTGTGTTATTGTGTTTAGCATTATGAAGAATTTGTCTTCCTCAAATTAAACACATAAACTTTTACTTATGTGTTACAGAAAGGGAAATGGGCGAAACCAGGTTTGTTTTTATCTCTAATATCTCTAATAGCTGGCGTGATGCTCAGAGTTACTGCAGACAGCATCACACAGATCTGGCCATCATTCAGAGTCAAAGTGAGAACGACCAGCTGATCGGTGCGACGCAGGGATTCTATAGAGTATGGATTGGTCTGTTCAGAGGCTTGTGGAAGTGGTCTGATGGAACAAATGTCTCCACGTCCCTCATTATGTGGAGGTCTGGACAACCTGACATCACTGATATGACTGAGATTATCCGACCGTGTGGCGCCGCCGCAGGTCCTGATGGTCTGATAGATGATCGGCTCTGCTCAGATGCCCTGCCTTTCATCTGTCTCCAAAGTAAGTTTCATGTGTCAAAACAATAATCTGTAACTAATCTGCAAAGAGTCAAAAAAAAGTACTTGCAGACGCAGAATAAATAAAGTACATTACAAAAATAATGAGCGTCAGAATGAAGACCGCAAACTGCTGTGAGACATTAGGATTCTTAACTGTTCATCAAATGTGTTAACAGTTACAAAGAAGCAGATTGTGAGATTGGAGGTGAAGTCTGGTCAGAATGTAAATGATCCTGCAGTGATGGACAACATCTTACACTGGGTAAATATGAAACTATTCGTCTAAAACCTAGTACAGGACAAAATAAAGCCGGTACATCATCAAGTCAAGTAACTTTGAATAAAAGCATCTGATAAAACCTTAATTGTAAGTGTAACTGAAAGTCAGTTGTGTTTTTATCCAGAGTAAGTGTGTGTGAACCAGCAGTACTCAGTAATGAAGGACTGATTGTGTTCTTCAGATGAAGCAGAAACTGAAGGATCATGGGATAGAGACGGACACAAGACTGACATGGAGACTGCAGACGGATGGAAACATTTTCTCACCAAAACATGATCATGAAGATGATACTGAAGAAATGAATTACATTGAGGAATACTGTTCAGAGTTTTATTTTGATATATAATAGTACATCTGTGAAGTGATCGGCACAATCTGCAAGAAGGATTATCATCTAAATAATGTGTTGTGTCATTAAGAACTAAGACTACTTAAGACTAAAGCCCATCCCTTGGCCACTGGCGTTCCTCAGGGATCTGTTCTTGCACCACTCCTCTTCTCCATCTACACAACATCCCTGGGTCCCATCATTCAATCACATGGCTTTGACTACCACTGCTATGCTGATGACACCCAGATTTTCTTCTCCTTCCAGCCAGATGACCCCACAATAGCGTCTCGCATTGCAGCCTGCCTCAATGACATCTCATCTTGGATGACTAAACACCACCTTCAGCTAAACCTTGCCAAAACTGAACTCCTGGTACTTCCGGCCACACCGGCATTGCAACACAACCTCACAATTCAAATTGGCAACACAACCATTACACCATCTAAATCAGTTAGAAACCTTGGTGTAATCAGCTGTCCTTTACCGAACACATCTCAAGGATATCACGGTCTTGTAGATATGCACTCTACAACATCAGGAAGATCAGGCCATATCTCACAGAGCACGCTGCCCAACTGCTTGTCCAAGCCATGGTAATCTCCAGACTGGACTATTGCAATGCTCTTCTGGCTGGTCTTCCTGCACGATCAATCAAACCACTGCAGATGATACAGAACGCTGCAGCAAAACTTGTCTTCCAGGAACCCAAAAGAACACGTCACGCCACTCCTCATCTCTCTCCATTGGCTACCGGTGGCGGCCCGCATTAAATTCAAATCATTAATGCTGGCCTTTAAAACCATCACAAACTCCGCACCCTCATACTTCAACTCGCTTCTACATACATACAACCCATCCAGAACCCTACGCTCAACCAATGAACGTCGACTGGTGGTACCATCACAGAAAGGCGCTTAAATCTCTCTCTCTCTTTCTCCTTCTCTGTTCCCGGCTTGTGGAATAATCTCCCTAACGCAATCCGGTCTGCCACATCCCTCACCTCCTTTAAAAAACTACTAAAAACACACCTTTTCCACGAACACCTAACAGCATATAAAAAAAAATAATAATAATAAAAAAAAACCTTTTCCTTCCTCTACAGGTATTTATCTAGCACTGCACAACATTGTAAACTTACTAAAGCACTTCTTTGTACTATTGCTGCCGCTTTTGATGTATCGCTTCATTGTCTCCTAATATTTGTAAGTCGCTTTGGATAAAAGCGTCAGCTAAATGCCTAAATGTAAATGTAAATGTAAATTAAACTAAATAATTGTATGATTTTGATTGTAATGATAATTGTATGATGCTGATGTGCTGTGATTTGAAGTAACCAAGTAAAATTCCTCAAACTATTGTGTTCTATGAAAGATAAATGTTATTGATGTATGGCATTGGAATACAGGCTAACACCAAACTTTGCAATTGAGTTTACTGTGTATACAAAATGAGAGGCAGACAGTTGTGTTAAACCTTGAGTCAATACCGGGTACATTAATAATAATACTTAATGACAACAGGGGCATTTTTATGAAAAAAAACAAAATAATCATATCTGCTTATTTTTGCATACACATTTACAGAAAATGAAGCTGCACTGTAAAATCCAAAAGATACATACAATTGCAGATGTTAGCATCCCAATGATTCAACAAACCAGATCCTTTTCAATAGTAAGTTTTACTTGGAAGCATCATGGGGTACATACATCCATGGAACAAGAACGACCACAGGTAATATCCTACTTGGAAATAAACTACGGTAATCCTCCTTGGAAATACAAAGACCAGTAACCAATGGCACGCAAGGTAACATCAACACTCGACAAAGAACTGAAACAAAAGCATGGCTTAAATAACAGTCCGTTAATAGGTGACAGGTGCAGGTGATCAAAGATGGTGACTGGTGACGTGCAATGCATTCTGGGTAGTGTAGTCTTAAGTCCAGTGAAACAGAACGAATAGGTGCTGGGTGTGAATCCGATGCTGAAGGCTGTGGCTCTAGCTCCGTGACAGCAGACAGATAGAAAGTGTACAATGTACAAAATAAAGCACACAGTAGAAAAAAGATAACGAATAAACAAGCAGATGTATGACAAATTGAAAAAAAAACCCTCATTTTAAACTACAGAATAAATTGGGCAGTCAACAAAAAAGTTTCATGCATCAATGCGGTACAGTAATAAATTCATCCATGACTCCCAGCATGCATTGCAGCATGAAGCTTTTTCAATGATTGTCAATGTTGAGGTTTGTACGATGAGAAAATATTCTGTTTATGTTACAGCAATCTTTCTATCACAACATTTATACCAATCAATAATTCCCCAACCTCAATGTTATTTTCTTTCACTTGACTTTATTATAGCGATGTCTTAAAAGTGTTTTTAGTGAAACACAACAACAAACGAGTGCTGAGAGAGGAGTTCTTCATTTACACTGACAGCCATAATAGTGAATATGAACTATTGTAGAGCAAAACCTCCGTTATTTCTCACTATGAACTATTGTTCATGTATGAAATCAAGTCTAAATGGTGGAGTTTTGGAGTTGTTTAATCATCTTCTGGTAAGCTGACTTGACTGAGTCAGTATATCATTTTTGTACAGTCTACTTGCTTGTTTGAAGATAGCATCTAAATGATAAGTAACTTGTTTCAATTACATTACAATTACCGGAAACATAATAAATCTATTGAGTAGTGATAGTGAGTGAAGGTTTTGAAATAAAGAAAGGAACAGAGAATAAATCTTTAAAATAGATGTAGTATATTGATCGTTAACTAATTGGCAGTAAAATTGCTTAGATGCTTCAAGTCTGTCTTGGATTGGACATCCCTAGCACAGGTTTTCTCCAAACCTCATCAGGAATAATAAGAGAAGACTTAGAGCTATTATCTTAACAAAAAGGTGTTGCAAAAGAGTGCCATTACTTGTGTGCATTAGGGAAACGTGTTTATTTGATTTCCACCCCATTATTCATAATTTTCCTTTAATGAAAGGTTTGATTTTTGTGCATTTGTAGAAGACTAATATGTTCCTGACATGTTTCCACATTTAATGTGTATGTCATCAGCAATAAGTGTAACTTTGATTAGGAATATAGTTCAGAGATATTATGTCTAGGTGTGCCAATACTTTTGGTCAGAGAGATTTTAGGCTGTGCTACATTAACATTAGTCTTACAGAGGGCCGTGTTTGCAGAAGTGTGAGGTAAAGTTGTCAATATGAGAAGTTAAACTCTATTGACATAACAGATGGTTCAATATATTGGTCATAAATACATTTTGTGAGAATTTATAGTTGAAGTTTTGACTAAACAAATGTCACTTCCCTAACACTGAAATTGTCCATATTAGAATGATTTCGAAAGGATCTTGTGATATTAAAGACTGGAGTAATGATGAACATTTTACAACATAATCTTACCAGTCTTAAACTTTTGAACAGTAGTGTATGTATGTGGATGTTTCTTTGCTCTTTGTTTTTCTGTTGGTCGTCTAATTGCTTGTATTATAATTTGTCTGCATATAAAGGGAACAAATGTATTTTTTATTTTACCCAGATACACCCGCTCGCTGCAACAGATCACTGACTAAAATAACAGACATTTCTTTTATGTTGAATTTGAAAGCCATACTTCTAATGAACTTAATATAAATTCCTTTTTTATAAGCATTAGAGAAGATATGCAGAATGGTAGAAAACAATGTGCCAGTGCATGTCACAATCTTCACTATTGTCATAAAGTATATAGACCTAAACATGAAATTATCAGAATCTTAAAGAGAAGCATTACAGACTTACATGACGACTTCTGCTATCACAAATCCAATTGTAAAGGAATTGCTATAAAAGGTTACATAAAAGCTGCTGAATTAGGTGTTAATTGAATCTCTACCGTATCTCCCTGATGCAGATCAGACTTTCATGTTTCTGATGAAAGTGAGTAAACCACCAAAGATCCTGCCCTTCTGAAACGCTTTTAAAATGGCAGTAAATGGGTACGTTGACTCTGAATTCAGAGAAAGTTCTGCTTATGGTTGGAGCGAAGACGACTTTACACATTCATATTCAGATAGATCTGCTAAAAGTTCAAGATTAAATTCAGTAAAGAAATAATTAACATACCTTGGCAACTATATCCATGTCCTGTTTGCAATATGAGACTCTTTATGCAAAGGGAATTGCAAAGTATTACTGGAATTCAGTCCCACTGACTCGAAATTTGAACATTTTGCATCTATAAAACATTAAAGGTGATGCATCAACATCTGTGTAGGAAAATAAGGCCAAATTTAAGGCATGCAGAATGCAAAGTGAACATATATGAACAAAGTTCAGAAGTCAGAAGTGCAGTTTGATCTGTTTGAGCTGATGCAGGTAAAGTCAAATGTTTCATTGATTTTTAAGGCACTACACTGGTTATTGATTTAAATGTGTTTATCATGATTCAATATGTTCTTTTCACTGTTTCAGATTCATTACATATCTCAAATCCATCAGAAATGAAAAGACTGATTCATATGCTGCTGTTCTCAGTTCAGTGTGTGTAACAGGTTTATGTGAAGATTTTCTTGTAGTTTTCGTTTACAATTTTTGTTACAATTGTGTGTTTAATGGGTTTGGTGAAAAACAAATAAAATGTCTAATTCATTTTTTAATGAAAGTCTGGAGTAAGGGGATATTGATGTCAAATTTGATGTTGAATGTTGAGTTTGTGTCCAAATCATAATTTTGGTTCGGATTGAAATTTCAATGTTTAAAGAATGTTTAACCAGCATTGAAAATTTGATAACAGCACAGATGGGTGGTGAACTAACACTGATTTGTACACTGTAGAAAGAATTACATAACAAACACATACAAATTTGTTTCAAGACTATTTGCACCGCTTTGCAATTTTAAGCTTCTAAAAATGATGTTAAGCACAATTTTGTGGGAAATTTGTCATTATTTGAGATAAATAAAGAAATGTTTTATGAAATGAAAAGGCAATATGTTATGGACTGCAGATTTCATATACGTTCTGTAGTGTAATATACGATCATTTCTAGTCATTGGTAATTATTAACACACAACATTTTGAAAAGAGATTTCTAAAGTTGTGCTTGTCACTAGCCAAGAAAATCTGAGATAATCTCATTCCTTACAGATCGTAAACTCATCCTGCCAACGCTGAGACACAACACCAGCACTCACAGTTATTCTCATTAAGACATTTAATTTCAGTTAACAACAGGACGGTGCTAAATAATGCACATATTCGTGCAATTTGGGCTTGTATATGCATGTAAGGCACTGTTTAACTCGCACTTTTCTCTCAACAGGATTCTGTCTGTTCATCCAGAGCATCTCATCTCAACAGGGCTATGAATACGATGGGTATGTTTTCATTCAAGACAGCAAGACCTGGGACGAGGCACGAGCTTACTGCCGACACAATCACTTTGACCTAATCGCTGTTGAAAACAATAAAGTCTGGACATATCTATTAAAGGCTGTTCACCCTGCATTGACTTCATTTATCTGGACTGGATTGTACAAAAACATTTATGGCTGGCTATGGTCTCGTCAAAAGGAAAGAATAATATTCTTGGGTTGGAAATCTGGACAACCAGATAACTTTGGTGGAGGACAGAATTGTGTTTACTTGGCCTTTAACGGATGGGACGATCAGTCCTGCAGTAAACAATATGCTTTCTTTTGCTACAATGGTAAGAAATAACAATAACAATAATTGTTTATCCAAGATTTGATCTTGATCAGTTTCCAGTTCTTAATTCTGGATAACATGTCAATACTTGTTTAGTACCACATAAAACATTTGCTTTCTTTTTTACAGCACTTTTCACTATTTTGTGTTTTGCACAGTAGAGACATAAGAAAAAAAAGATGAAAATATATATGTCTGTGGAAAGACCCAATAAAACATTAAAAATCCAACATGCGTTTACTATATGTGGTTTACAATGACACAAATGTGTATAATGACATGTGTAAAACAACGTAAACATGTTTTTTACGAGACACTTTCTTCTGCATAAACCAAATTGCTTAAGAAAGAAAGAAACAGTGTTTGTGTTTGTTTTCACCTCATTTATTATGTGTTGATGTCACTCGTGGGCGAGTGGGCTCTTGTGTTTCTGACGTCAAACTGATGATTGAATCAGCACAAAATACTGATGTCCAGTTTTCATATTATTGATCTACCCAATGACACCCGGAACATCTATAAATGTGTATTATTTCTTGACGTTTGTTATTTGATTTTGCATGTTGAAACATTGACCAGATTAATCCTTCACTTTTATGACAGCTTTTCTGCATTATTATACGTTATTTCCAGTAGCAAAAGTATCTATTTATTATGTCATTAAAATGATTGTTTGTGCTCGTCGTGTCTACTGTCTGTAAACAGAGTGTTTGCCGCTCATTGTGTCTTTGCTGCCTAAAGGTTTGCCGCATCTATGCTCCGGTCGTTAAAATAAACGTTTGCCATGTATAAGCTGCTGTTAAAATGAGCGCAATCAAATCGTTAATTATGTCTCACTGTTTGGATCTGGATTGTAGTCCGATAATTGGCAGCCTCTGGCCTAGATTATAAAATCTTTATACAAACTTAATTAGGCTTCACCACTGACCAATGATCATATCTAAGATGTCGTATACAAAAATGAAATAAATGTTTGTTTTTGTCTTCACAGAGAATCAAACAGGAGCACACAGATTTGTTTTAAACACTAATGTTAAGACATGGCGTAAAGCTGTGAGTTACTGCAGACGGCATCACACAGATCTGGCCACCATTCGAACTCGAGCTGAGAACGAGCGGCTGAAGCTCATGATGAAAGGAGTTTTCAGAGCATGGATTGGTCTGTACAGAGACTCATGGAGGTGGTCAGATGGAACAAATGTGAAAAATATTTCCTAGATGAGTGGTCAACCTGACATAACTGCAATGAACCGACCTTGTGGTGCTGTAGGTCTTGATGGTCGGATAAATGATTGGCTCTGCAAAACTGCCTTTCCTTTCATTTGCACGCTCTGTAAGTTTCATTTGCACGCTCTGTAACACATTAATGAATACATTGCAAATGTACCATGCGTGCTGAAATGCTGTCAGTATTAGAGAAATAATGAGACAGTAAAAGATGTGCTGTTGATTACAGTGGAGCAGCTATTGTAATGGCATTAGTTTTCTGCGGCTCACCGTTACTCTCACAGTCTCCCAATAACACATCATCTCCCCCTACTGTCTATTCATGGCATTTACTGTCATCAGTCCAGCACATAGAAGAAAAAGTTTACTCAAATATCAACATTTCTCTTATAGATTATGACTTTTTTCTTCAACAAAACACAAACAAATAATTTCATATCTTTCAAAAATGAAATATTCAGATTTAGATTTTTATCAAAAGCAGAAGAAATCGGGTGGCAAGACTAACATTAACATTATCCAGATAGGCAAAAAAAATAAAAAGCCCATTTCCCAGCAGCCAGTTATCATCATTTGTAATGTTTTAACAGACTCAAGAAAGCAGATTGTGAGATTGAAGGTGAAATCTGGTCAGAATGTAAATGATCCTGCAGTGATTGACAACATCTTACACTGGGTAAATATGAAACTGTGTTAAAAGTGGAAAACTTAAAGTCCTATGCCCAGCATAGTAGAAAACTGACATAAATGCACAAATAAAATAGATTGTGGCATCACATTTTTTATTTAGATTAAGGAGAAACTGAAGGATCATGGGATAGAGAAGGACACAGGATTGACATGGAGAGTACAGTCTGATGGAAATGTTTTCTCAATAAATCATGATCGTGAAGATTGTGCTGAAGAAATGAATCTTAAGCAAAAATGACTTCTCTGTAAGTGATTCCTGAGAATCTGCAAGATTACTGTATACCTTTCTGTTTTTTATAGAATATATTTATTGATTACAGCTGTCAAAGATCACTTAAATTAATTATGTAATAATAAATAACTTTCTACTATTCGCTTTTAAGTTGAAAGATTTCGGTAAGTACACAATCAGTTTTACAATCAAATGTTGCGAGTTGTGACATGTAAATATAACATCTCCTGAATGCTAAACCCTGTAACTTGATTATTAACATAAGTATTTTGGTATATGATTACATTTTTTATTTTCTTTGGGAATCTTAATCTTAATAAAACAATCGCATTTATTCAACTTGACTTTAGCACAGTAATTTAATTTAATTACTAACACTTTCTTTAAGGTTACACACACTCAGCATTTTAAACCATTACGTATTTCAGCGGTGAACATTGCTCAACTAAAGGTAAGCATATAAACTTTCTAGGCGTTTAACTCTAAACTGACAAAAGATACAGGCTTTAGCGTATTTAGCATAGGGGAGAGTGGGGTAAGATGAGCCAGTTTTTACATGTGTTGCCTTCTCTGCATGAAAAATGAGGCAGAAGTCAAACAAAACATCCACCTTTATTTAGGGTGTCTCCTGTCAAATGAAATGATAAAATGCTTTAATAACAAAGGGCTTTGAAAACATGGCATGTGCTCAACTTACACTCCCAGCTGAGGGGTAAGTTGATCAGTGTGAATGGGTAAACTTGACTTTTTTTTTGTTTAAACTTGAAATTTTCTTAAACGTAATTAAACACAACTTACAACATAACTTTAACATAGCTTGTAAACAACCAATTTTTTTTTCTGCATTTCAAGAACTATTCAACATTCCACCCATCAACATTGCAGGGAAATATGAAGTGTTGCTTCCCTTCTCTGCAGTTCCCCCAGCCTTTGAGGTTGAGGTAGCTTTTCAGCACATCACTTCGTGGGAAAAATGCCACATCATTTTCCTTGAAGACGAAAGTGGGTTTCTCATTGACAGTGCTCCCCGGATTCTTCTGAGTTCACTTCATCATCCTCTAGTTTCTCAACCATGCAATGTAATGATAGCTCCTTCTTTGGCAGAGAACTTCCAATAATGAAGTCACCAACAGCATGTGGTTCACTTTGCCCCACAGCCACCATTTTGGGAAAACTGCCTCACATAGTCAGAATTTGGTTTTATACATTAGCCTACCAATATGTATGATATAAATATTTAGGCCTGGATAAATCTGCTTTGACATAACAGCCTTTGACATGTATATAATTTACTTTGATATGATTAAAACAGTTTTGGGAACAAATCATACTTACCTCTTTTAACATGTGCTTCTCTCCACCACAGCCAAATATAAATGATGGTTGGTTCCTGGATTTGTGGTCACATGGCTAAAAATCTGTGCGGTTGCCTAGATACAGGGGGTGGGTCAACTTACCCACTGGCTCACTTTGCCCCACTCTCCCCTATAACATGAAAGTAAAACACATACATATGAACTTCCAACCTTTCTAATTTTTCAAGTTTTTTAACCTTATCATTTGTTTTGTCCTAGTGATGAGGCTTCTCTGGAAGTGTTCCATTCGTCTGTCTTCTGCATCTTTCCTTCTTCTGTTGTTTTCTATTGGCTTTGTCTTGTTTTCTTTGCAAACCTTGTACAATTAAATCACATGTCAATTTGTTATATTTGATTGGGAGAGTGTACCTTATCATTTGGGTCCATTGGATTGGATACAACAGGTGACAAGATATTCCATTAGGGGATAACCTTTATCTCCTAGTAAATCAAACTGTTAACTCGTTAGCCAATCATACGAGTTGATGATTTCAACCAAAGGCTCTTAGAGAGGAACACCAGATAGTATGTTGAAAAAGTGGCGTAAAAAGATCATAAAATAAATATAAAAACTTTAGTAATATTGTTTTTACACCTCGGGGAACAAAATACAATGTAAAAATCCAGGCCACCCCTCCTTTAGGTGTTGGCAGCACAACCATTACACCATCCAGAACAGTCAGAAACCTAGGTGTAATCTTCGATGACCAACTATCCTTCACCGAACAAATCGCAAGGATATCAAGGTGTAGGATTGGAAATTAACAGGAATTTATTTATGTTATTAACAGAATTTTATTTCTGTCACAACCCTCATTTCTTTGCCAAAAGGTACCATTTGTATTCCTGAGATCACAGGGGTGTTGATAGTGATCTGTGGCTATTGCCCTCAGATGTTTATACAGAACAGTGGGGGTTAAAGGTGATCTTCTGATTGGTCAGTTTGAATGTGTCAGGTTAGGATTAGTCACATGGTCAAGGAAAGGATAAAAATGGAAATGTAAGAAATGCTCTGGGTCTTTTCTCTCTTCTTTTCCTGGGGTCTGTTCTCATTGAGCTCTGCTCTTGGATTCTGTCTTGACTTTATGCTTTTCTTCTTTACTTGAGCTCTGAGGTTCAGGCCACTAGGCCAAACTTTCAGATTAATCTCTTTCTTTTCTTACACTTTCCCTCCTTTCTCTATCTTTTTCTCTCTTTTACTCAGGTAATATCTCATACATTTTAGACACAGTTAATTGTACTTGTAATTGTATCATTTACCATTTCATGCATTTGTAGTGTAACCATTTTCTATTGTAACCTTAAGTTAGAACTGTCATTAAACCTTACAAATCAACAAACTAGTTTGGATTTAATGTTAATATCTAGATGTTACCTCTAGCAATACAACATAGTCACATTATAGTAACGCTCTCCCACATATTTAGCTATTTTATTTAATAACTGCCCTTATTTCTGTCGTTGGTATAAGTAGCAGAAGGGTGGTAATTGACAAAGAATAACAGTTTTGGTGCCCAAACTCAGGAACCCTTACGGTTTGACACCTTCCTTACAGTTTGGTGCCCAGTTTTATACCATCTTGCTGTTAACATTTCTTAAGTCATTTAGGCGTTCCTACAGCTTAAACCACTGCAGTTTCTAGGCTGGACTATTGCAATGCTCTCCTCGCACGAGCAATCAAACCAGTCCAAATGATACAGAACACAGTGGCACGGCCAAAACACACAACCAGTTGTTCAGATGTTCTCTACAGGGCTGTTATGTGGATATATGCATCCAGTGCATGCACTGAACACACCATATTTAATTTCTCCTGGTCGAGATTCATGAAAGCAGGAGAACAGAGGGCCTGCAGTACAATGGCCACATTGGTTGGTACCTTAGGAAGACATCCCGGCCTAGGGTATAGAAAAGCCTTAGCCATTCCTGGGGCAAATTTTAGACATGAAGACAAAAAAGAGAAAGAACAAGAAACAGATTTTGTGCCCTTCTGTGAGGGTTCCACCAGCCGGCATTCGTTTGCTGAGAGCAGGGTTCCGAAAAACAAGTCGTGCTTCTGCATTCTGTATCATTTGGAGAGGTTTGATTGCCCTTGCAGGAGGACCAGCCAGGAGAGCATTGCTAGAAATTGCAAGGGCTTAAGTTGAGCATGCTCAGTAAGGTATGGCCTGATATTTCTGATGTTGTAAACTGCAAATCCACATGATGTGATATCCTTGTGATGCGTTCAGTAAAGGACAGCTGGTCATCAAAAATTACACCTAGGTTTCTGACTGTTTTAAATGGTGTAATGGTTGTGTTGCCAATTAGAATTGTGCAGATTGTGCTGCATTGCAGATGAGGCCGGAAAGACCAGAAGCTCAGTCTTGGCTAGCTCCAGCTTAGCTGGAGGTGGTGTTCAGTCATCCAAGCTGAAATGTCTTTTAGGCAGGCTGTAATACGTGATGCTATTGTGGGATCATCTGTCTGAAAAGAAAATCTGGGTGTCGTCAGCATAGCAATGGTAATCAAAGCTGTGTGATTGTATGATGGGTCCCAGGGATGTCGTGTAGATAGAAAAAAGGAGAGGCCCAAGCACAGATCCCTGAGGAACACCCATCGGCAATGTGATGGGCTTCGGACAGCTCCCCTATATATAACATCCTAAATAACCTATCTGAGAGGTAGGATTCAAAGCACTGGAGTGTGGTACCTGTGATCCCTAGCGATTAGAGGGATGTTAGTAGGATCTGGTAGTTAACAATGTTGAAGACAGCAGATTGATCCAGCAGAATGAGGACAGAGGATTTTTTGTCAGTCATAGGGCATCAGTGACTGACAGAAGTGCCGTCTCGGTGGAGTAAAGTGAGATTGCCTTTTATCCAGTAGATTGTTCTGGGTGAGTCTCGAGTCTCACTCTACACCAAGATAAGAGGTTCTCTGTAACACAGATAAAGCACACCTTTTTGGCATTCAGCCTCAACCTCAGCGTTTTCATGTGAGCAAGAATGACATCTCAATGCCAAACCACCATTTTTTCAGATTGGGCTAGTAGTCTATTGTAAGGGAGGGAAAAACCCAACGTTGGAGTCCAGTGGCAATGGCGAAGGTTTCAGCACGTTCTGTCTTTTCCGGCGCTTACTCGTTACTTTTGATTACTCAATTTTATCATAGTGGTTATGACTACCACTATGATAGCCCCATATAGTGAATGCAATTGCATAACAACTTAGTTAAAGTTAAGTAATTTAGATAACCAGAGGTTATGGCTAAAGCAATTTAACAATGTAGCTCCCGCTTACTATTAGTAAAAGGTATCCATGTAGCCCATGTAGGTCTCTGGGCATGGAAGAGAAGGAAGCAAAAAGATCAGGTTAACAGCATTAACAACATTTTTAGATATGCATATTTAGAGTATATAATAATACTAATAATAACAATAAACACATAATGTTTATAATTATACAGATATCAATAATAATTAATCTTTCAAAAGAATTCAGAATTTTTCATGTAAGAACACCTGTGTCCCAGACACGCCAGGCTCCCTTACTACCCAATCACAGCGCACTGCATCCCCCGATTACTAATCGAGCACACCTGCACTCAATTTCAGCTTTCACATATAAGACACGCACTCACTACCACTCACTGTCCGGTCTCGTTTACCTAAGGACTCAGATTACTAGGCTTATCCTTTGTAACTTACCTTTAGTTTATCGTTGTACTCTTACTCCTGTATTCTCCGCGATCCCCGAAGCTCCTGTTCTCCACTATCTCCATTGTTCCCCATTCTCCAGTTCCTGCTCTCAACCACAGCCTTCTCCCGTCATTCTCCTCAGGACATTACTTTACTCCATTTTACTCATCTGTCTGTCATTGCAAGCCTGCCATTGTTTTCTTTACTCTGCTTGTGTTCAATAAACATCTCTGCAGTGATTTCTGGTCTCCGGTCCCTCAGTCCGCAACAACCTGGCAGATCTAAGATTTTAATGGTATTACTTAAAACATGTTCAGGAGTCTATACAATTGTAGATTCAAAATCTCATGTCAGATTTCTATGTGTATGTATGTATGTATGTATATGTAACAGGGTTAAAATGTTACTATAAATGTTATGACTTTCACCAAAATTACTGTGTTTTTGTTCATTTATTAATTGTTTGGAGACACCTTGTGGTGACATTAAGTAATTAGTGGGTCATTTGTTTTGCTTTTGAAACCACCCCCAGCAGAGAAGTTTATCCAATGATGAGAGGTGGTAGGTAAAATGTGCTTTGCCATTGACTCTGTTAACTCAGTTAATTTTATATTTTTTAAGAATGATGCCATAATATTATCATCAGAACAGGTATCTGAGTTTATGTAGAGGGATTTGTAAAAATCTGCGAAGGACTCTACAATTTCATCAGGTTTGGTATGAGAGTTAATAGAGCTGTGAGATTTTATTTTTTGTACAATATTTGAAGATCTTTGTTTTCTTAATCTAATTGCTCACAATCTGCTAGCCCTATTGCCGTGTTCATAATATCTTTGGTTGATAAATCTTAGATTACCTTCAATCTTATCAGCGATTAAGCTATTGTATTCTCTTCGGGCATCCTTTATTTTATTTAGTAATTGTGGGGTTGAGGTTTGTTTATGTTGTTTCTCTAAATTTTTAATGGTGTGTTCTAATTTTTGTTGTTTAGCCACTCTCTCTCTCTTCTTGGCACTTGCGAATGAGATAATCCGACCTCTGAGATATGCTTTTGCAATCCCAAACTATGAGTGGTGATACCTCTGTAGAGTCATTTATACTTAAATATGATTTAAGTTCTGATGTGACAAAAGAGATAAATTCTTTGTCATTGAGGAGCGAGGCATTTAATCTTTAATCTCATTGTTTGGAAGTTTGTCCATGTCCTATGCTCCATATTAGCTCCACAGGTGAATGGTCTGAGATTGTCATTGGTAATATCCTCATATCTTCTATTCTATAAAACTCATCTTTGGGAGTAAAAAAATAGTCTATCCTGGAATAAGACGCATGTCTATGAGAGTAAAATGTGAAATCTTTACAATTTGGAAATTTACTTCTCCATGCATCTACCAGTCCAAATTCAGAGGACTGGTATTTTAACATCTTACTCATTCGGGAAAGCTTAGTGGTAGAAATAGGCTGTATGTCCAATTGTTGTGACATAATACAATTGAAATCTCCTCCCATTAATAATATTCCAAAGTTATACTGTGTAATTATATTGAAAACTTTTTTAATAAAAGCAGGGCGGTCATCGTTTGGTGCATATACATTCATGAGTGAAACATTAATGCCATCTATAGAGCCATTTACTAAAATGAATCTTCCCTCTGTGTCCTTGTGAGTTGTTGTTAAGGTAAAATTTACCAGCTGTCACGGTCTCACCCAGCACCTCCCCGTCGGAACTCAAAATCCCAGAATCCATTGCACCCCGCACACCTGCCATCGATCACCAGCACTCATCCTGTAATCACCTTCACCTGTCACCCCTCATCATTGGACTCATTACCTACCCTTTATATGCTTTGGTTTTTGTTAATTTTTTGTCTGGTATTGTTGTTATTATGTTGGTTTGACCGTGTTCTGTCTGTTCCTGAGATCTGTAAGTTTTGCTCAGTGTGTGGTTTACCGCTGATATTTCTGCCTGTTTGATTCCCCTCTTAAGTGAGGTTTGTACCTGTTTGATTCTCCTCTGAAGTGAAAGTAAAGACTTTGATCAGAACTCTCGTGTATGTCTCGTCTGCTGCACAGTAACACCTGCCTGTGTCTTAGGATAGACACTCCTTTCTTTCTCCCTGATGGATGAGAGGAAAAGTATGCTTTATCTGCCCATGATCTCTTTAATTTCTCATGTTTTGCGTCAGAAAGATGGTTTCTTGCAAGAATGCTATTTGGCAGTTAGATTGTTTAAGCTGACGCAGAATCATTTTTCTCTTCATAGGGCTATGAAGGCCCTTAACATTATAGCTTATAACCTTTATAGATCCGATTATTAATATTATATGGAGGAGAGAAATCTGTAAATCCTGTGGTCCCCAAACCGGACCCCCTCCGGTCCCTGGCTACGCCTAGAAATCCTGTCCATAAAGATAGTGAACAGGACCGGTGACAAAGGGCAGCCCTGCCGGAGTCCAACACGCACTGGGAACGAGTCTGACTTGCTGCCGGCAATGCGAACCATGCTCCTGCTCTGGTCATACAGGGACCGGACAGCCTCTAGCAAAAGGCCTCGGACCCCATACTCCCAGAGCACCCCCCACAGAACACCACGAGGGACACGGTCGAATGCCTTCTCCAGATCCACAAAGCACATGTGGACTGGTTGAGCAAACTCCCATGAACCCTCCAGTATCCTAAAGAGGGTATAGAGCTGGTCCAGTGTTCCGCGACCAGGACGAAAGCCGCATTGTTCCTCCTGGATCCGAGGTTCGACTATCGGACGGATTCTCCTCTCCAGTACCCTGGCATAGACTTTCCCGGCGAGGCTGAGGAGTGTGATCCCTTGTAGTTGGAACACACCCTCCACTCCCCCTTCTTATAGAGAGGTACCACCACCCCGGTCTGCCAGTCCAGAGGCACTGTCCCCAACCTCCACGCGATGTTGCAGAGACGTGTCAACCAAGACAGCCCCACTTCATCCAGAGACTTGAGGTACTCAGGGAGGATCTCGTCCACCCCCGGTGCCTTGCCACCGAGGAGCTTCTTAACTACCTTGGCGACTTCAGCCCGGGTGATGGCCGAGCCCACCTCTGAGCTCCTCCGTGGAGGGCGCGTTGGTGGGGTTGAGGAGGTCCTCGAAGTATTCCTTCCACCGCCCGACAATATCCCCAGTTGAAGTCAGCAGAGCCCCACCTCCACTATATACAGTGTTTGTAGGGCACCTACAGTGTTTCCCCTCCTGAGGCGGCAGACAGTTTGCCAGAACCTCTTCGAGGCCGACCGATAGTCCTTCTCCATGGCCTCACCGAACTCCTCCCAGACCCGAGTTTTTGCCTCTACAACCACCCGCGCTGCAGTCCGCTTGGCCTGCCGGTACCTATCAGCTGCCTCAGGAGTCCCACAAGCCAGCCAGGCTCGATAGGACTCCTTCTTCAGCTTGACAGCATCCCTTACTTCCGGTGTCCACCACCGGGTTCGGGGGTTGCCGCCACGACAAGCACCAGAGACCTTACAGCCACAACTCCGGACGGCCGCATTGACAATGGAGGCGGAGAACATAGTCCAATCGGACTCAATGTTCCCAACCTCCCTCGGGATCCGTTCAAAGCTCTGCCGGAGGTGAGAAACGTTCCCAACAGACCCTCACAGAACGTTTGGGCCTGCCAAGTCTATCCAGCTTCCTCCCCCGCCAACGGATCCAACTCACCACCAGGTAGTGATCAGTTGACAGCTCCGCCCCTCTCTTCACCCGAGTGTCCAAGACATACGGCCGGAGGCCAGATGAAACAGGCCTCTTTGTCTGGCTTGTCACCTAGGACCTGTTTGCCTTGGGAGACCCTACCAGGGGCATATAGCCCCTGACAACATAGCTCCTAGGATATTCAGGCACTCAAACCTCTCCACTATGGTAAGGTGGCAGTCCCAGGAGATAGTAAAGTTTATAATAGTAATAATAGTAACGTTACAAATATCTAATTTAACAGTGAGAATAGCTTGACCATTGGGACGTTCATTCAATATTTACGTCAGTAATGATAATAATCAGAAAAGCAGTCCATACCGCACGCCTGGTCACCCTCGGAGAGCTCTCCTGACATCCATTCCATTATAGTTGAGCGGTGCGCGTTCTCTGGCTTTTTGTAAGATTTCCATACAATCTCTATCATAGTGTAACTTTGCTATGATGGTGCAGGGTTTATCTCCCGGGTTTCCTTGAAGCGAGGGTACGATGTGAGCGGTCTATCTTCACTTCTCTACCCAATTCCAGTATCTCTCTTAGGGGTTTGGATACAGCTGCTGGAGAGCTCGAACCAGGTTGCTCAGGAACTCCCGCGATGCGAATATTCCCTCTCCGCATCCGCCCTTCCATATCTTCACACTTTTCTTTCAAATCTTCGACTTGGCTGGTGAGTTTGGTTACGGTGGTCTGAAGAGTAACCATCTCATCTGACCAGGTGGAAAGCCCTCCCTCAACGTCCTTAATGTTCTCTTTCATTTGATCAATTTCGGAGCGCGTGGCTGCGGCATTACTTGAGATTTCGGACCGCATCGCCTGTAGTTCACTTTTTATTAAGTCGAAATCTTCAGCTAGTGCGTTCTTCAGCTCTTGTTTTATTACAGATGATATATCTGACCTCAAGGAAGAGAGAATGTCTGCTTTTACTGCCTCAGAGTCCATATTCATGTCTTCAAGCCGTTCTGAAATAGCAGGTCGACTGGAGGCACTTTGTCCCGAGGCTTCAGGCCTTGCGCTTGTAGAGCCAGCGTATTTATACTTACGGAGATTCACTGCCATCCGCAAATATAATATCAGACTTATTTTGTATTTATTTATGGCAATCGCAGTGAGTCAAGTATATTTTCGGACTTGAAATGCTGTTGTAAGATTAAATATTGACAGATTCTGCAGGAGCTTTGGAAAAAATGTCTCACTCCATGCTTCGCTCAACAGCGCCCCCCTTCAGATTTATTTTAAATATGAATTGCAAGTTAGTCATTGCACTAAAATAAAAAAAAATAATCATCAAAGTGTACACTATAGTCATGTACATTTCCTAAGAAAATAACAATATTTCACAAATTGTGTCATTAGTAGAAATAAGACATGTAAGCCTATGTGTAAGAGACTAGATGGTTGTGTTTATGTAAAAGCAGGATATTGATCTAAAAGTGTGGTGGTGTTTTGAGAATCTAGAACATTATTGTGTTGTGTGGTGTGAAGTGTTTGGATGTAATAGTGTTCAGGTCTAAATCAGATAGGATGTGGTAATGGTGGTAATTTTGCAGTTTTTAACCTGAGAGAGAAACAGACATTACAGGAAACAGTTAGTTTACAAACCTTTGGACAATTTGCATTAATTTGCATCATGTGGTACAATCTGTCTGTCTGATGGTTTTAACATGGTTAATGTCATCAGGGTGTAATATACCATTATTCTGTTACCATTCCAAGTTTATTTTAAGAGATCAGATTAATATTTTCATTCAGATTTGAATTTACTGCTGTTGCAGTGCAGTCAGAATGCATTACACCTTAAAGATGCACTTACAGTAAAGTTTTCACAATCTGATGTGTTGTGAGCACTAGAAAGCTCCAGTTCTGCTGGGGAATTTTTGTTTTTATGGGTGACTTCATCACCCTCCTTAGCATAAGATCAAATGACTTTACATTTAGTTGCTCAACTAGTCAGATCTGTGCGCAATTTGTATCAGATAATCTGCTGTGATGTTGTTCACACATTTTGATTATTCTTGATCTTTGTGATCTCTAAAGACTTTGGAATTTCAGCTTGATGTCTTAGAGGCCTATTCCACCAGTGCCTGATAGGTGTTTTCATGTGGCTCTGAACCAGTAATTAATGCATGTTGTACATGTGGGCCTGCATTGTTTTTTAGGAGCTGTCTACGTCATGTTTCTGAACCCAATGTCTCACTGCTTCGGACACGGCCATAGTCCGTCGGGCCTCAAGTTCAGCTACACTAATTCAAGCACACCGTTTAAAATATAACACTGTCACAGTACGTCGGACAAAACCACACTTTGTCGGGTTTTTATGTTAACTTTTAACACAGTCTACCTAACCACGGTACTTTGGGCTTACAACAATTTTTCCTGATTTCAATTTTACAGGCATCTTAGATTTAAGCTCATTTGGGATGGTAAGAAGAGCTATTTGCCACACATCTCTAAGCTCTAGATTATATACAGATGCTTGCAGCATTAAATTATCCCAATAGGGCTGAAATGGGCCTTTTCGGGGCATTATTCCTACAAACTCTTTAAAACACAGTTTTCATTGCTCAACTATTAAACTGAAGCTTCTGTTAGATGTAATCTTACTTGGTGTTCTCAGTAAAAGATGATTTTGGTTTACTGTCACTTGTGCCATGGTGCCAAGGCAAAAAGCAAAAGCATACCCCCCTCTTTGGCACTGGGTAGTGAACCAATAAAATCACACATAACAAAAGACTTTTCTGTGGGTCTGGCTTGTTAGTTAGTCAGTAATATATTTGTTCAATTTAACATGATTTTGAAAATCATTAATTTACAAAGCAAGAGAATTTGTCCAGTGGCAATGGCGAAGGTTTCAGCACGTTCTGTCTTTTCCGGCGCTTACTCGTTACTTTTGATTACTCAATTCTATCTGACTCCAAAAGATAAAACCTTGTAAAGGTTATTTTATGATCCTTAAATTTGGATAAATGTTTGATCATTCTATTCAACTCACTATTATTATTGGACTTGTACACTAAGGTTCTCATTGTCGCACAGGGTTCTCGCACCTGTTATGGTGCAGGGTCAGATCAGACAATACACAAGATAATCTCAAACAAGTCTTTACTTAGCTTCTGGCAAAAACAGGTTTACAGGCCTCACTCAAGAGGAGAACATCACAAATTTGGGTATCACAGGCACAGGTTTCATCCAGGAAGTTGCGAGTGCACAATACGAAAACCCCACACAGCCAAACGAACAACAATCCTGGACGAAATACAAACGGAAAGCAGACTTTAAATAATACAGACAATAAACTCATAATGACATAAAACAGGTGCGGGTGATAACAAACTAACTAGTGCTAACCGGATTACAGATTGTGAACAGGTGAACAAGTGAAATGCATTATGGGGAATTGAGTCCGGAGGGAGGTGCAGAGTGAAAAACAAAGTCCAAACAAGAGGTGCAAGGGTGGAATCATGACAGCACCGGCCGGTATGCGGGCCCACGATCACAAACTCGACAGTATAACCAGAGGTTATGGCTAAAGCAATTTAACAATGTAGCTCCCGCTTACTATTATTAAAAGGTATCCATGTAGCCCCATACAAGGGACTTAGTTCAAAGCTTAAACATTAATCAGAGGTTATGGCCAGCACCGTAAGGGATTTGATCTGACCCCATATAGTTATTAATATAACTACATAACAACTTAATTAAAGTACAGGCAATGACCAGAGGTTATGACTACCACTATGATAGCCCCATATAGTGAATCCGACTGCATAACAACTTCATTATTTAAATACGCTTAACCCTGGTTGTAGAATTGCGGTAACACGGATGCATCAGAATCTACTAAGCCAATAATTCAGAGTATTTAGAATTGATACAAACATAACAATTTATTAATCAGGTAAAGGAAAGCAATGATTCAATATCTAATTCAAACAATTTAGTACAATGATCAGTTCATGTAAAACAGTCAATAATGTAGAGATGAGAGAATTTAGAAATGTTTACCTGACAATCAAAACTACACATAGCAACTGTGCGGGAAATCCGTTTACAGACTCCTAGAACCTTTTTCTAGCCTCCCTTAAATACCCAAACCAAAGTATACTTCCTCCAAATGGAGATGTAATTTACATTGAAAATACTCTGAACCTGATCAGGCCCAAATGGCCATTTCCATGAAAGAGCCCAGAAAGGACACACCCACAGCAGTGAGCAGAATATCTCCAAACTTAAACCTCTTAAACCTTTGTTATGATCTGCTCTACTGTTGTGGGGATAAGACCATTGTGTGAGTCGCACTGAGACATTTCAAATTATATCAGACATGAACATTTAGATACTTGATCAGACAGAATCTGGTACATCTTAAATACAGTTCATAGGTGAGTTTTAGGGTTATCTGAGCTGAGGGGAAGTAGATTTTGCATCCCCATCTCAGGGGGAGAAGGAGACAGATGTGAAGGTGTGAGTTCGCAATCAGCATCCTTTGAGGTGTGCTATCTGAGATGGGGATGCAAACTCTGTGGGGGAACTCAATATGTTGGAAAGAGTCCTTTGTTCCCCAGGATGTGATGTCCTGTTGGTTTGGACATCTTGGCACCAGTCTTACACTATATAATTGAGTATGCAGTTGCTGCATCATAATTTGTTTGAGTGTAAGCATTCTGAACATCAGTGTCCTTACCGAGAGGTTCAATAAATGTAAATCTAGAATGGGACACAAGCTCCCGTCCTTCTTTGGAACAATAAAATGATGGTATTTACAACATTGTCAAAGAGGACCTCAGGAGACAGCGAGCCATCCAACAGCAAGGCTTTGTCTGCTGCCTTCATGTCAGAGAGGTTGTGCCAAAGATGTCAGCAGGGATGTTTCAATGACTTTGACAGCTCACTGTGGAGGTTGGGAATAAAAGGAAGTCACCAGCACTCTGAGAATCCACTGGCTAGTCTAACTTAAGCTGGGCAACAGCACAAGTCACCATCTGTGCATGCTTCTTGTATATGTTTTCCCCTGCATCAGTGGTCATTGCCTCCACCTCCTTGAAGGAGGACAGGTGGAGCATTGGGTTCTCACACCAGATTTTACACCGAAAATTACACACAAGTCATGCATGAACGCAGTCAGGCATTCTGGTGATGCAGCAAGGAAACAATAATTTTTTTAAAATACTAATTTCAAATATTTTACAGCTTTAAATCTACTCAATATCTTTAAGTGTAAATATTATTTGCCAAATAAACACTGAGTAAATTATACATTAGGTTTGTAGATTACAACTAAATATAGTTTTATTTCTGAGAAATATTACAGTATTGTAGTTTGTATTTATTCCATAATATACTTTTAAATTGGCCATTGCTTGAAAGCACAAGGAACATAAAAATGTGTATTACAGGAAGCAGTAGACACATACTGTGATATTTCATTCTTAATCATATCTGGTGCAGATGAAGTTGAGTTTCTTAGATTCAGGAAGGTTGATCCAGTGATGATCTCCTCCAGACTGAACCGCTCCAGATCTCACTTCACACTCACAGTCGTCTGCTGTTTCATTCCCTGGAACCCATTTCTCATAACACACGATCTCTCCACTGACCCAGAACCAAATATCCACAACGCATGAATGACGTAAGCCCAACCAGACCTGATCAGTGGAGGACTGTTGAATGACTTCAGTCATTCAGAGCTGAATCTTCTCTGAATCAACTGAAACCAGATCCACATGATTCTCTCTGCAGTATATCAGAGCTTCAGTCCAGCTCATATTCTCTTTCACCAATATCAACTTATCTGAACACACAACAAACTGAACATGCCAAACAAACACAAACATGATGCAGAAAAACACTGTGAATGAACGGACATCAGTTTCATCATGAAGAAACTTCACTGTCATTAAACTCACATCAACTTTCATTACTCACCTTGTGGCTCACCATGACACACAAAAGTCAGACTGATATGACAATTTGTGTCACCCCAATACTTTTGGATATTTGTGGCTTCATTCTCTTCAGTCACTGCACACTGTTGAATACCTTTATCATTACCATTACGTTGACCAGACTGCCAGTATCTGAAGGCGGAGTCACTGTTATCTGATCACTCCCACGAGTTCAGTTATGTGTGTGTCATTAATGATGTTGTGAATGTGTTGATTGTCAGTCTGGTTCCTCACACTGGTCAGATCAGTATGAGTCTCTCTGCAGAAGATCTGAGCTTCTCTCCATGTTTTATTAGAAATTTCAATGATGTGTCCTTTACTGCTCTCTGCTGAAGAAAATAAGGATTGATTCATGATTTTCATTCATTCTTACTACATTTACAGTTTAAATATGAATTTTCACATCTTCACATATCTTTATTACAATAGAGTCATTGTGTAGACACACTGTTGACCACTGCTGTCAAAAGTATTCACATTCATTACTCAGGTAGAAGTATAGATACTAGGGTTTAAAAAGACTTCTGTAGAAGTTGAAGTATCAACTCAAGCTTTTTACTCAAGTAAAAGTGTAAAAGTACTGGTTTCAAAACTACTTAAAGTATAAATGTAAAAGTAATGTAAGGAAAAAATGCCATTAAGTACAAAAGCTTAGGCTGCGCCACAGGGTCCTATTGTGCACTACCCCACCTCCTCAACAAAACATTTTTCTAAAGGCCATAATGACTATAATGTTATATTAAAATATTAATGTTGAAAAATTTGGGATGCCATTAGCTAAAGCCATTAGCTCGTGGTACTTGGTTGCGCAGAGCTTGCAGCGCATTCGAAAGAAGTTGTTTTTGCATCCAACCATTTCGAAAAATTCTTCCAGGTACGGCCAGAGATGTATAAGGGTTGGCTGGTCCTTCTGGCTACCAACCTCCTCGCTGGTGCTTGGTTGGGACATTTCGCTCGAGCTCTCTTCTTGAGTCTCTGCCACGGACATCTTCGTACTTGGCTACATAAGTCTGCTATGTCCAGTGTTGGGGGTAACGAGTTACAGAGTTATAGCCTACTTATCACAACATTGTCAATCGCAAATGCTAATTTATTCAAACATCTCTCTACCGAACTACCTACTGTAGCTTAATTTGCGGAGGACGAAGAGAAAGCACCCGTTTGTGTCATGTGCAGGTGCGATGGATCCCATACAAACCAATAGGGTGTCGGAATGGTATATGTTTATACTTCTCATCCAACCACAATCAAATTCACTCTATCCGGATTTATCTGGATAGGTTTTTTTTTGAACGACGACAAGCCGGAATGAAAACAAGCCGAAATGAAATAGGAGTAACGAGGCTATTTTTAAAATGTAAGGAGTAGAAAGTACAGATAATTGCGTGAAAATGTAAGGAGTAGAAGTAAAAAGTCGGAAAAATAATTACTCCAGTAAAGTATAGATTCACAGTATTTGTACTTCGTTACTTGACACCTCTGCTGCTGACACACATTTATGTTCATACAACTTCTAAAAGTTGATTTTCCGTAATAGTTCTACTTTAACACATACACACAGAGTGAGGTTTTAGTACTCGAGCTGTATGTGGAAACATGAAGATAATATTTTTCATTCTCTTTAAATGTTTAAAAGTAAATCCCCTAAATGATGTGTGTACGAAATGGGAGTTGTATCCATAGCAATGTTTTGCGCGTCTCGCAGTTACAAAAACCTTAACCATAAAAAAAATGTGAAATTGCTGGTAGCAGTATTTAGATGTTATTTCCAACATTCAGCATTAGCTTTTATTTAGGTTTATTTTGCAAATCTGCTGTTTTGCAATAAAGATCTGGAAACACCATATGAAGAGCTCTTTTCCAAAACGCGATAAACACCAAATTTAAAAAAAATGAGTTCGTCATGCCATTTTGCTGTGTACTGAACCTATTCGCTGCTCCGTCAATGTTTCATGCCAAATCGCTATATTTCCTTGTTTAAAATGTACTGCAAGATGCAGTTCCTTTCCAAACCGCTATAAGCGCCGAACCTGTTTTTAGCCTAAATGCGATATGTCCTCTCGACCAATCAGAATTCGGTGAGAGTTCGATGCAATCCAACAAGGTGGCGCTCTGAAGCGAGAAATGTTTGTTTGTGCTCAGTCTTCAAAATGAGTAATAACACTTTTGATGCCAGTGAGACCTACACCTGGGGGTAGAAAACACAGACTGGACAAAGAAAATCACAAAAAAAAAAAAAGAAGGTTCGTCACTCAGGTGGTGCGTTAATACCCACTGTGGGATGTCAACACAGGGCTGGTGCGGCCGGTTTCTGTCAGGCCAAGACGCTGTCACCGGATGACCTGATGATGAATTTCAACAAGTTTTATGAAAGACCAAACAAGGTTGACGAGGACAGGGCCATACTTCATCTCCTGGACATAATGCAAGTGAAAAGGCAGCGTCTGAAAGTAAACAAACGAAAAGACCAGAACATATCAGTCAAGTACAGACTTTTGTGCAGCAGTCACCCGGAGAAGTTGCCCGTTTGCAAGGCGACCTTCATTAAAGTGTTTGGTGAGTACAATTTTCGTTTCAGAATTGCCTAGTTTAATACCGTTTTGTAGGTTTCTCCCTTGCGACAAATATCTTTTGCTGTAAACAAGCATGCTAACGTGCCATGGAAAGTACTGATAATAATACTAGCTTACTGATGCAAAAGAGGTTCCTGACCCCTGCCAGGGCTGTACAAAATTCAGAATTTCAGAATTTAATTCAGTTCAATGAATGAATTTGAATTGGAATTACAGGAAGTGGAACTGAATTCATTGAAATTCAGAGAAATTCATTATCATCACATATCAGTGAGAATGTGATACTTTTAACATAAATTTTTCTTCCTAATGGAAGTACAGACACTAACACATTAAGCATACATTTACTTAATGTAGAATAATAAGCAATATCTTCATTTCAAAGTAATCAAATTAAACAATGTTTTGGTATTACAATTTTAATAATCTGTTAAATTAATTAATTGTATAAATTAATTGTAGAGTATGTTTTTAATGTTAATTTGTGGTAAAAAAAGGCCTATTTACTATAATAAAGTATTGTGTATATAAAGTCCATACAATAATATCTGTATGAAATTCATGTTGTAGTCATATGTAATATATGCTGTAATGCTTCATTGTTAACTACACCTTAATTATGTACCATGAATTTATTTGAATTTTATGGAATTCCAATTCTACTTCCTGCAATTTGAATTTGAATTGCAATTCAGCTTCCTGTTTGCAATCTCAATTCAATTCAAGAATTGAATTGGAATTTAGGGGTCATTCTCAATTAAATTCTGAATTTTGTACAACCCTGACCCCTGCTAAGGAGAAAGCTGGAATGGGGGGTAATAGCAAGTTAGTTGTGTGTAATTCTATTTATTTCATACTGGCTCCAATCAATGTATATGACAATCTAAACAATTTACTTTCACAGGCATCAGCAAAGACTGTGTGTCCCGGGTGGCTAAATATTATGCTGAGACTGCTGAGGCTCGCCCAGAGAGAAGAGGTGGTGCACAGAACAGTGAGGAGCACAACAGGAGAAGGCAACTCACAGTTTTCTCCCAGCAGACCGAGTCTTTGGCAGAATAGAGCAGAAGATCAGGAAAATTGACACAATTCTGCCACCACAGGAATATCATGCCATCCTGCAGCAATTCGGCCATGTTCACATTTATGGCACAGACTGGGAGGCGTTTGATTATAGGTCAGCCACAAAAGAGTGTTGTTAAGGCTCAGAAGAGCTTTAAAATCAGTGAAGCACGCATGCTTGACTTGAGTACCAACAAGTTTGGTTTAAAGACAGCTTACAATGGGGAGTATTGTTTCCATAGTGTATTAAAGCAGGGCAAGCGGTGGGCTGAGCTAAAACCTGAGTTACTTCCAAAGCGGACCTCTGTGAAGGCCGCAAAGAAGCGCGATGTGCAGGAACTATTAGGAGCAATAGGTGTGTGTAAGACTGGTGCCGAAATGACTGAGCCCAAAGAGGACCACATGCAGAGAGAACACTAAATTCTTACGTGAACCAACACCTGAAAACTTTCTCAAAGACTTTACATCCACTTCCAAAACAGTCACCCCGCTGTGTGGAGATAGATGAATCACACCACACCAGCGGTTACTCACATCTGTCTTTTACTCCTTGTCCCTCTCTCTCTCCCCCTCATTACAGGTTGTCCTAAAGACACTCAGAAACACACCTAACATCATCTCTTTTAAATAAGATAAACAGGAGCATAACCATTCATATTTAATATCATTGTAAAGGTCTCAGTGCGATTGGTAAGAAGGTCTCATTCCTTTAAAGCCAGGAAAACCCACAATTAAGATATAGAAAACTGGAGGTAAACACCACACAAGTCTCTCACACAAATTACCTCCTGTATGTAAATGAAATGTATTTTCCCACAGAAATCAAAGAGGAGTTCTCACCACAAACTTACAACCCCCAGAGTGAGGTGCCCAAATGGTAATAATAAACAAACAGACACCATTTGGTGGATCTTTAGGTATCTAAGGGAAAGTGGCATGAAAATCAGGGAATCTGCAAACAGATCTCCCACACAATAGCCGTGTGTAATTCTTCTTTATCAGGTAGACAGTTTTCTCATCCTGACATTATTGAATGTTTGTTATTGATATTGTATTGTATTGAATTGAATTTAGACAATTACTTGTGTTTACCTGTTTAATAAATTGTTATGTTTATATTAATTCTAAAACTCTGAATTATTGACTTTAGTAGATTATGATGTATCCGTGTTACCGCAAGTCTATGACCAGGGTTAAGTAATTAAGTTGTCATCCAATCGGAGATCCTATATGGGGCTATCTTGAGTGGTAGTCATAACCTCTGGTCATTGTCTGTACTTTAATTAAGTTGTTATGTAGTTATTATGTATAGATTAATAACTATATGAGGTCAGATTAAATCCCTTACGGAGCTGGCCATAACCTCTGATTAATATTTAAGCTTTGGACTAAGTTGTTATATAGGCGATTGTATGGGGCTACATGGGTACCTTTTAATAATAGTAAGTAGGAGCTACATTGTTAAATTGCTTTAGCCATAACCTCTGATTATACGGTTGAGCTTGTGATCGTGGGCCCGCACACTGAAGGGTGCGAGGACTCTGTGTGACAATGAGAACCTAATGTACAAGTATAACAATAATAGTGAGTTGAATAGAATGATAAAAACATTACCCGAAGGTTAATAATCACAGGATAACCTTAAGAATCGTTTTATTAATTGGAGTCAGATAAAACAAAGAGGTATTAATTATATATATATGTAAAACATTTGATGTAACCCTGTTACTTATGCAAAGGAAAGGCAGTAACGCGCAAAGACCCTTCTGCCGTGCCATTGGCTGCCGTCGTTGGACCAGTGGGCGGTGCCTTACATGTGTCTGATGTGGCGAGGGCTTTTTATGATGATGCACTGTATCAGGTGACTGACAATGCAGGTCACAGTGATGAAGATACAGAGTGAGCCATGCTCGCACACTCTCTCTCACGTATGCACGCACACACACACACACACACACACACACACACACACACACACACACACACACTCACTGTCTCTCTCTCACACACTCTCTCACACACACACTCTCTCACTCTCTGTCCTCTCACACACACACTATGTGATTTGTTTTATGTATAGCGGACAATGGTCCTACTGTTTACGGGTTTGACACTTTACTGAATGCCAATGTATTACTGAATGACTTGCCTATTGAATATTGTTAGCGTTATTGAATATTTTTAATAATTAGTTTTTTTCATACATATGTAGTGGACAAATTGGTCCTACTTGTTACAGGTTTGACACTTTACTAAAAAAAAAGACTTTGAATGTATTACTAAATAACTTACCTATTGAATATTGTTATCATTACTTTTTACAGGTTCGGCACTGAATGACTATTAGCCTAAATGTGTTACTAAATGATTTGAATGTAATGTTAACATTGTTGTATTTTTATTTAATTGGTGGTATTTATATGCGTGTTATTTTAAAATTATTTGTTTTATGTGGTGACCAATATTGAAACATGAAATTGAAAATATTTATTTTATTTTACTATTTAGTTTTTTTTAGTTTTTACTATTTATTTTATTTGGCTGTTATTTATTTAATGCATTTGCATTTATTTGATTTATATTAATTTATAGTATGAGTCCTGATGTCATGCATGTTGCATGTTCTCTTGTTTTGTTCCCTTTCAAGGGAACTCAACGCTGCGTCAGTGTTTGACGCTATGGGGAACGCATTTGCGTGACTGCGTCTGAAGCACGTGTGTAAAATCGCCGAATGGCAAGTCTGAACGTCAAGGGCGGGTGACGTCAGGACCAGGAAGCTATAAAAGGACTGCGAGCATTGTGAAGCCCTTCCCCTTCGCACACTCCGCTTTAGGCTGGCATGTGTAGATAAACATGCCCAGCCAAGCGGTTCCTGTGGCGGTGCCATTTCTGCCGAGGCAGAGCGGCATCTCCCGTCATGGGGATCGCAGATGGACTTGGCGGATGGGTATGAGACGGGCGCAGCCCTTTCTCCTCCCCTCTCCGCTTCGTCCTCTCTCGTGCTTAGTCAGCAAGCCCGCTCTGCGGTTCCTGCTGCCTGGGTCTGAAGTCCGGGTCTCTTGCTGTCTTCCTTCCTCCGGCGGTGGAACAGATGATCACGGGCTATCTGTCCCCGTCATCGGCATCATCACTTAAAGCCCCGGTACTCCCATCAAAACCGTGTAGAACAAATTCGGCTTTGGTGGGGAAGGCTTATTCCGCAGCGGGTCAGGCTGGAGCATGCCTCCATACAATCTCCAGGCTTATCAGGCGGACCTGCTGCGGAATTTAGATGAGGGCGAGGGTGTGGACCCAGACGCAGTAAAAGAGCTGCGTCGGGCAACTGATGTGTCTCTCCGCACCATATGGGAAACAGCCAAGGCGGTTGAAAGATCCATGTCCGCCTTGGTGGCTACGGAGAGGCACTTGTGGTTGAACTTGTCTGGCATCAAAGCAGCTGATAAAGCCTTGCTGCTTGATGCCCCGCTTTCCCCCGGTGGCCTGTTCGGCGACGCTGTCAATACAGTCGTCGACAGGTTCCGGGAAACTAAGAGTCAAGCCGCGGCTTTTTCTCAGTTCCTCCCTCGCCGTCATCGGGGTGCTGAGGCTGCTGGGCGGGGCAGCCTCAGCCCTCCACTTCCTATCGCGCCAGGCAGAAGGAGAGTGTTAGCTCCCGAGCCCCACCACAGCGTCAGTGGGGCTCTGGGAGGCATTCTCAGCCCCGTCCTTCCCAGTCTAAGACGGACCTGAGGGCCGTCATCCAGGTCATCCAGTCGTCATCCGTCATCCAAGAGGCGGGGCACCTGACTGCCAGGTCAGGTTGCCCCCGCAAAGCCCCCGAGGGTCTTACTGGATAACGCCTCACTATACGGCGCCCAGTTCCTCCCTGTACCCCTTTCTGGATGCTCTGGCCGGTCCCCGCACTCTGCTTCGGGGCGCAGTGGCATCCGAGTACCACACGGTGCGCAGGTCATCGCACCCCCTCGAGCGCACCCCAGCAATAATAGCTCAGGGTCCCGAGTTAACACAGAATATAAGACCAGACACCAGCCCTGAGACATAGACGACTGGCTCATTCTGGCCGAGTCTGAGACTTTAGCGGCTCAACATCTCGCACACATTAAGGTGTTGGGGTTACGGCTGAACGCAGAGAAGAGTTCACTTTCTCCAGTTCAGAGAATAACCTTCCTAGGTGTAGAATGGGACTCGAGGGTCATGTCTGCATGCCTCACTTCAGCGCGCATTCAGTCCATTCGGTCAGCTGTGAAAGGGCTCAAGCTTCATCAACGAGTCACAGTCAAGAAGTTTCAGCAGATACTCGGTCTCATGGCAGCCGCAGCCAGCGTGATACCTCTGGGCCTGCTGCACATGAGACCCCTACAATGGTGGCTCAAGTCCAAGGGGTTTTCCCCGAGGGAAAACTCACAGGTCACTCACAGGTGTCTGAGGGCACTAGTGGTGTGGGGCAAGCCTGGGTTTCTCTCCCAGGGACCGGTACTGGGGTCAATATGTCATCGTGTAACGCTCATGACAGACACATCCCTGACGGGCTGGGGAGCAGTAATGGAAGACCGCTCCTCCAGAGGCTTATGGAGGGGCCGCCAGCTCGAGTGGCACATAAATTGCCTGGAGTTGATGGCGGTATAGCTTGCATTGAGGCAGTTCCTTCCTCGCCTCAGAAACAGGCATGTTCTCGTCCTGACGGACAACACATCGGTGGTTGCATACATCAACCATCAAGGTGGTCTACGGTCGCGCCCTTTTTACAAATTGGCACACCAGATCCTGATGTGGTCCCAAGGGAAGCTGCTCTCGGTCAGAGCAGCGTATATCCCGGGACGGTTGAATGTGGGAGCAGACGCCCTGTCGAGGCAGGGGCCGAGGCCAGGGGAGTGGAGACTTCACCCCAAGGTGGTGCAAATGATCTAGGATACCTTTCTCCCAGCGGAAGTGGACCTGTTTGCGTCTCAAGAGACTACGCACTGTCCATTATGGTTCTCCCTAATACCTCCAGCCCCACTGGGGCTGGACGCTCTCGTACATCCGTGGCCGAGGCTACGCCTGTACGCTTTTCCCCCTGTCGCTCTGCTCCCGGGAGTCCTGGAGAGGGTGCGCCAGGACGGGGTTCGCCTCTTACTGGTCGCACCGTGATGGCCGGCCCGAGTATGGTTCTCGGACCTGATAGCACTCCTAGATGGCACCTCGCTGCGGCTGCCGGTCAGGAAAGATCTGCTGTCTCAGGAGCAAGGCACCATCCTTCATCCTTGCCCAGAGGTGTGGAATCTATGGGTCTGGCCTCTGAGGGGGCCAGGCCCTCCAGCACGGGTCTTTCGACCGAGGTCGTAGATACCATTTTACAATCCAGGGCTCCCTCCACGAGGAAGCTATACGCCTTAAAGTGGGAAGTCTTCTCTTCCTGGTGTTCAGGTCGGCATCAAGATCCAGTTGACTGCCCGGTTAGCGTGGTGCTGGAATTCTTGCAAGATCGTTTTTCATCAGGGCTGATGCCCTCAACTATCAAGGTCTATGCGGCAGCCATTTCTGCCTTTCATAGTCTTGTTCGTGACCAGTCTGTGGGTCGAGACCCACTGGTCGTACGCTTCCTCCGTGGCACTAGGAGGCTAAGGCCGGTGTTACGTGCCAGGGTCCCCACTTGGGACCTGGCAATGGTACTTCAGGGGTTATCGGTTACTCCGTTTGAACCCATCGAGGCCGTTTCGGCCAAATTTCTGACCCTCAAGACAATTTTCTTGTTGGCAGTATCTTCCCTGAAGAGAGTTGGCCATCTCCAAGCTCTCTCAGTCTCTCCTTCTTGCCTGGCATTTGCACCAGGCATGGTTAAGGCTTTTCTCTACCCGAAACAGGGTTATGTACCAAAAGTTCCCACCAATGTGCCGAGGCACATTACGCTACAAGCCTTCTGTCCTCCTCCCTTCAAGGATTCGGACCAGGAAAAAGCTAATTTACTGTGTCCAGTGCAAGCACTGGACGCCTACGTCTACAGAACTGCTCCCTCAAGAAAGTCTGAGTAGCTGTTTGTGTGTTTTGGTTCTCCCGCCGCTGGGCTGCCGGCAACCAAACCAACTCTTAGCAGGTGGATAGTCGAGGCTATCTCTCTTGCTTATGAAGCTTCTGGACAGTAGTCTCCACTTTCTGTCAAAGCTCACTCAACCAGGGGTATGGCGGCCTTAAGGTCAGGGGCCACGCTCGAGGATGTGTGTAATGCGGCCGGCTGGTCCTCGCCGCTCACGTTCGTGCGTTTTTATGATCTGGACCTGGCTTCCACGCCAGGTTCCCACGTACTGCGGCCCTGAGGGGTCCGTCCTTTCCGAATAACAGCCAGGGGTGTCTCGCTGTTTATTCTCTTTTGGGGCCCGGCTCAAGGGCCAGGACCCCGTGCCAGGGGGCCCCACGCACTTCGGCCTTGAGGGGTCAATGTGAACTGGGACAACGGCCAGCGGAGTCTCACCATATGTTCTTTTCTTCTGGTCCTGGCCTGAGAGCCAGCTACCAGTATCTGGGCTTTACTCATGTGCACCTCAGCCAGGGCCCTGAGGGGTCCTGGTGACTCATATCGCATTGGGTGAGCCCATGCGTTGATGCCTGTCTGAATACCGGCCAGTGAATCTCGTTGTGTATTCCCTGTATGCTTTTACTGTGTCTGGACCGAGGTCCTGTACATTCTTTTTGCCCTGAGGGGCTTATTGGGGTTAATTGACAGCCAGGAGATCTCGCCGTCTTACTCCCTCTCTACAGGTCCTTTCTTGAGGGCCAGGGTCTGGGTTTTTCACCGCCGGGTCAGTTCCTATAGTTGTGCTCTGCGGATACACACTTCCAGGGACTTGCTCGCACGGCGGCGTTGGGGTCTCGTTTCCATAGCATCAAACGCTGACGCAGCAATGAGTTCCCTTGACAGGGAACATCTCAGGTTACGTCTGTAACCTTTGTTCCCTAAGAGGGAACGAGACGCTGCGTCTCCCTGCCATACTCCCTGCATCCCTGGGCGCAGCTTCAGCACTATACGCTGAATGTGTGTGCGTACCAAGGTCCTTTTATAGCTTCCTGGTCCTGACGTCACCCGCCTGTGACGTTCAGTCTAGCCATTCGGCAATTTTACACACGTGCTTCAGACGCAGTCACGCAAAGGCGTTCCCATAGCGTCAAACGCTGACGCAGCGCTTCGTTCCCCTTATATATGATGATGTTTCGTGAAGGTTTACGGAACTCACCATTGTAGCAGATGAAACTCATTCTCACATTACAGTCCTGATGAAGCCATTTTCCATTTCTCATAAAAGCACAATAATTTTTGTTATTTAATGGTTGATTTTCCCAGTTCTGAACAGAAACACAAACTCACCAATGAGAAGAAGACTGAAATATAGAGCTTGAGCCATTTCTGAGGAAGAAACACGTTAACAAAACTTTTTACGCCATTATTTTTTCTACTTCTTTATTTTTAATAACCACAACAAATTGATTCATAAAATTTGAAATGTCTAAACTACTTTATTGTGTATTGAATAAATAAAAAAATCGCAATGCTTATAAAATGGTGTCATACCATCAAAAGTATCACTTTAAAAAGGAATAAAACTGTAAATAGTACTTAGTGTAAATAGATCCTGTGTGTTTCTGTCCAGAAGAGAGATGAGTTTATATGTCATTGTATTAGATCTGCTCTTAAGCTCTTCCCATCATTTGTGTGTTTCTCTAGAAAGCCTCACTTTCCTATTTCTGGTGTATGTTCTCTTATTTGCATACCACTATGTATATCAGTCTGTTACTGATGATTTAAAAAAATATGTAGTAAATTTGTACATGGTTGGTTTTATAGTAACAAACTCACTATTAATTTATCACAGCATAAATGAATATTGGTACATGGACAAATACAGGTAGTTTATATTGTAGGATTAACTCTCTGATTGGGATAAACCCATAATGTCAGATAGTTAGACTTGAAGATCTCCGGTTTTAATTCCAATGGTGTCAGAAAATGACTAAGGGGGGTCTGGCGGAGAGCTCGGGCAGCCCTGTTAAAGTCATCCCGGGAACAACAGAAACAGGCCAATCGATGTTGGCGGATAGGTCCGTCACTCCGTCCGGGGCAGAGAGTGTGGCTCTCGACTAGAAATCTTCCATTGCACCTTGAGTCACGGAAACTAGGTCCTAGATACATTGGACCTTTCAAAATTCTCAAGAAGATAAACCCAGTCTCTTACCAACTCCTATTGCCCAGGTTTATGCGCATACACCCCACATTCCATGTTTCATGCCTCAAACCTGTCATCTACTCTTCTTTGTCTCCTGCAGTTAGACCACCTCCAGTTCCTCAGATAGTGGAGGGGCAACCAGCTTACTCCGTGCAGAGACTTTTGAACATGCGCAAAGTACGGGGAGGGGTGCAATATTTGGTTGACTGGCAAGGCTATGGTCCAGAAGAGCGCTTGTGGATACCAGCCAGAGACATACTGGATCCAGAGCTCATCATGGACTTCCAACGTCAACAGTCGAACAGCACTAAAAGGAACATAAGGAGCCGTTCATCAGGAGGGGGCTCCTGTAAGACTTTAGCCAGCAATACTGCATCCAAGTACTGTCATACTCCTGCCATGACCAGCAGTACTGCTCCCAACCACAAGGGGGCGCAGTGTGTCTGTTGCCTGTGTGGCGGGGCGGTGCGAATTTGAGACCCAAGCCCAAGTTTTGTTCACTAATAATAAAGTCCGACTACGCCACCCTAAGGATTAACCCCAGGGAAAATACTCAAATTGAGTTAAAAGCACACAGGTTCGGTTCCCTCACAAAATTAGGCCAGAGTATATAAGTATATATATATACAAGTATATAAAAAATACAAAATATTTATTACTACAACCAAGTTAAAATACACACAGAATCAACAATACACTCGAAACCCCACATCACAGACAACAAATAAAAGAAAAAGAAAAACCCTTAAGTAATAATTATGAAAAGACGTAAAAACAAAAAGAAAAATAAACAATACCAGCAGGACTGAGGCTCCCAACGGCAGGGATCAATGTAGAGTTGGTTTGGCAAAAGCACACTTCCACGCACACACACGCACACACACACCTGTGCACTCTGAATCCCACTATCAACCACTCAGTGTACACTGCACACGATGAAGGGAAAAACCACCACCACAAGGAGGGAGCGCAATCCACCCGTGGAACCCCAGCTCCTGCAATGAATCAGAAAGAAAATAAATAACTTAAAGATGGACTTGACAAAAATGGCAGTATGAGCAGCACTAATGCAGCAACTCCTCACGTAAATGGTATCAAAAGCAGACAGAAGTAAGGACAAGCAACATAACTTGAAACTGTTACAAACCACAGCTTCCACTCAGTAACTGATCACACACATTAAGTTGCATTCATAGCTTGGGCACATGAAACTGAAAGCACAAAACTTTATTAGTTTTACAGAAAAGAAAATCAAATTAGTTAAATTAAACAAAACGTCCACAACATCAACAAACCAAACTAAAACGGGTTGAATGATTTACTTCAAAAAAAAAGAAAGAAAATAAAGAAAAAAGTACCGGAGGCCAATTGAATCTCTCTAGAAGTCAAAGAGCTAGTCCGGCCTCCTAAACAATCCAACACATGACACAGGGTCCTAGCACAACACGTAAAAATATAACCCAGCAGTCCCCTTTAAGAAATGCCAATGATGTAATCGGTGCAGCGGTTTAGAGAACAGCTATTTTAACAGCGCGCAGACAGCGGCAAACGATCACGGCAGCAAACACTCACGGCATAGAACGAGAGGGAGAATCCTACAGCGAATACAAAACAAGAGATGTTAAATCATGATATTATGCTCACTAAATTATAAATGCCATACCACCCTGAGCACGCCCGATAGTTGGTACGTTCCAGGAAAGTGTTTGGCTACAGTGGAGGGAGAAAGGCTCTCTCATTTTTGTCTGTTTTTTTGAGTTTTGTATATCTGTTTGTATATTTATTGATTGTTTAAAGTAATTTTTTATGTTTAAACCACCTAACAGCAGCGTACAGCTGGCTGGAGGGTGGTTTTGTCTTTTTTGTTTGCGTGTTTGGCTTTTTCTCTATTTTTATTGTTAAAATAGACAGATCTATGGTTAACGACTCGGAATTCGTGGCGGAGAAACGAAATGGTAACGAAAATGGACCAGAACGTTGACCACGAGCTGGAAACAAAAAGGATAGAGGCGCAAAAGAACAAAGGAAATACATGAAAGAAGCAACAGTGATTGTGAATGTGGATAAAATAAATTAAGTAAAAGCGGAGGAAATAATTATAGCAGTCGCGGAGAAAATTGGGGAAGGGAACATCCTGGCAGTAAGACTGAGACAAAATAAAGAATATTAACTAACTTTACAGAAAGAGGAAATGTGCGATGATCTGATGGATGGTTTAACAATACAAGGAACAAACTGTGAGGTGAGAAAATTACATAACCAAGAACATGTTGTTTCCTTCATGCATTTGCCTGTTTACCTAGAGGATAATGAAATGTTAAAGAAATTGGAAGGTTGGGGAGTTTTGCCCATCTCAAAAATTAAAAGAAGGGTATATCCGGGCACTGAAATTGAGGATGGCACGAGGTTTGTTAGAGTGAGATTCCCCAAGGAAGTGGTTTCACTCCCTTACAGCACAAAACTGGAGACAGCTGAAGGGCCGCAATACTTCAGGGTGATGCACAGTAATCAGGTGAAAACCTGTCGCCTGTGCATGAGCCCGGATCATTTGCAAAAAGATTGCCCAGAGTTTGTGTGCTTCAAGTGCAAGGAGAGGGGACACTTTGCAAGAGAGTGTAACGCCGTAAAGTGCCCGGATTGCCAAGAGTTTTTAAATAAATGTGAGTGTTGGATAAATGAAAAGGAAGGAGGTGAGGAAGAACAGGTGGACGGGCAAATGCATGAAGGAAACGACGAAGGGGAAAAGAAAAATGAAGAAGAACAAAACACAGAGACATCAAGTGAAAAAGAAACAGAAAAGGAAACAACCACGGAGAAGCAGAGAATATGAGAAAAAAAGACGGGAACCGAGAAGGATAATACACAAGGAGAGGACATAACATGGACACCAATGGAATTAACGGCAAGTTTACCAAATGTTTTAGACACAGTGAACAAAGGACAAAAGGAGTTGAGACAAAGCAGTGAGACAGATACAAAAGGAATAGAAGATACAGAGGGGTTGGAGAAGGACAGAGTCGAAAAAAGACAGCTGAGAAGAAGACCGCTAAAGGTAAAACCAAATGTGGAGAGTGTAAAAAGAAAAGGGAATAAAAATAGTTCTAATGGTATAATGGAGATAATGGTTTTTAGTTATTTATTCTTTGTTTTAATGAGTTTAAGCTTTGAATGCAAGAGGACTGTTGGATTTGAGAAAATTTGAAAAAGTAATAGAGCGATGTAAATTATTGTACTACAAGAAACTAACTGGAAAGAAAATATGATGAAAGATTATCAAAAAAATATGGGAAGGAGGGAAATGAAACGAAAAAGGAGTTCCCTTTCAAGGCGATGCTATGGGAACGTCTTTGCGTGAATGCGTCTGAAGCACGTATGTCAAAACTGCAGAATGGCAAACTGCACGTCACGGGCAGGTTGACGTCAGGACCAGGAAGTATATAAAAGGACCATGGGACACTAACACATTAGCTTTTGTGCCTTCAGCTGCGCGTGTGTGTCTGTTTAGCAAACTCTTTGTTGAAAAATGCAAACTTTTAAGGCTTGTGTTCCTCCCTGTTCGCGCTACATCACGGACAGGGATACACATGACTTTTGGGGCAGTCCCTCAGCTGAGGCTCGACTGACTGGCCCGCCAAGGTTCATAGCGCTCGTCCGCCTAGTCGGCTAGATGAGCGCTTCCTGGCCCCGATAACGCCACCTCCATTCGTTCCGGACCTCCATAGTGAGCTATCGAGGTCCTGGAGTCGGCCATATTCAGCCTGTGTGTTCACTCCCCGCATGTCAGAATATTCAAACATTGTGGGGGGCAAGGGAACATGGGTATGGGGTATGTCTCTCTAAGAGCGATAAAGGAGTCTGCCAAGGCAGTCGGTCGCCCAATGAGAGGCATCTGTGGTTAAACCTCTCAGACATCAAGGCTGCCAACAAAGCCTTGCTGACGGACGCCCCGCTTTATCCCAAGGGCCTGTTCCCAAGTGCGGCTTTTTCTGCAAAGGGCGAAAAAGCGCGAGCCACACAAAACTATTGTAAAGCTTCAATAAACCTAAAAATAGAAAGGTCATATGGACATCTTTCACTGGTGAAAATATGTTGGTTTGTGTTGTATATATCACAGGTATTTCGACTATGATATCTTTTCAACATCGTATTAGCAAACAGCTTGTTTGTGTTAGACATTGTGTTAGTTTGGTAATCATAATCGTGAACACAAAATAAATAAAAAATCTGTTTTCATAAATAAAATCATCGTATCGTAAGATTGACAGCTGATGATCAAAATAGATTCACTTTTTAACACCTGGAAAAAAGTATGGCAGCCGTTTTAAAGTTTGAGGGGAAAACCACAGACCTGAATTGTTTTAATATGGCAAATGAGTTACGTAAAGCAGCCGATGGAAACGCACATTTATAATATGATAATACGCCCAAATGATCTCAGTACAGTGGCTCACTAGGTGGTTGCCAGGATGTTACTAATCATTAAACCCACTGCAAACATTATTTGAAATGTTTTCTCTGCTGTTTATTAGTCTAGAGGTATTCAGTGATATCCTGACTTCGTGTTTTCTCAGTATTATTTCAGTTATACATATTAATTAGTTATTTATTAGTGTAATGCTGGTTCATTCCCTTTTTAAATCATGAGCAGATTCTGGTTCAAACTTATATATGTAGCTGTATTTGATCAATGACTTTTGGTTTCATAATAGTTAAGGTTAGGTCACATGTGCCAATGTGTTTCATGAGAGGAAACTCCTTACATCTCCTCGACTATTTTATTAAGAACTGCATTTTTAATAATCCACTGCTGGTCTCATCATGTTTTATCACATTCATGTGTATCTCATTAGTCTTGTAATCCCTTTCTATAAAAGAACAGTTTACACTCTCATTCTCTCATTCTTCTGCTATAAATTTGTGTTTTCTGTGTTTTGGCCTGCTGTATGCTCTTGGATTGTCCACCTGTGCTTTGACCACTTTTGTCTGTTATATAATTTATTGATTTTGGATTGACCAATGAAGACTGTTTGTATCCTCAACCCCGTGTCTTCAGAGCAGCATGTGATAATTATAAATGTTATGTCAGCAGAGTTATTTGCTTATGCAAAGATGCTAACCACTCGTAACAGAGACGGTTTAGAGTGAAGAAAAATCAGCACCAGCTTTCAATTCAGATCAGAGACAATAAAATGATTGTTTGAAATTTTTCCACATTTTAGAATAGTAGTAAACTCATTAAAATCCGGAAATAACACAATTATATGAATTATGTTATATTTGATCATCTTTAAAAGTAGTCACACTTTGTGTAGAATTTATAAAATCATTCTCTTGATATTTTATCACTCAGCTTCTTGAGGTCTGAGAAGCTTTTTAAACAGCACTGAAGAAATTTCTATCTATGCTGAACTCTTATTGACTGATTTTTATTCATTATTTGCTCCAAGTAATCCATTTAAAATAAATAAATAAACATTTTGGCACAATTATAATTTTGTCATCAATTTTGTTGATATAAATATTGAAATATACACTGTCAGATTAAAAGATCATGACAAACATTTTGTAAGTTGTGTGTAAACTTTTCATTGTGCATAGTACATATATATACAAAAACATTTATTACCTCTATGGCGACGTTCTACGTATATAATGTAAACTTTCTGCATTGTTACATTTAAAAGAAAAATGTATGATTTTTAAGCTTGTTTATCATGAGTGACACAAGTCTCTGAGGGCATCTGAGGGCACAAGTGTCTGAGGGCATCACGTTCCGACCATGATGAAACACACACAAATATACATATAGCAATCTGAGTCTGATGGAAATTTTAAGGAAATGGAAGTCTTAGTATTTCCAGATACTATTATTTGCATAATAATTTGTGTAGGAAATAAAAGCCAAAATGTAGATAAAAACAAGAACCACGTTATCTTCAGCCCAACTCTTGATGCTGTTAATGTAGGATGTTTTCTTCTTCTTTTTTCTGCCTTGTATTTATCATTGTATTGTACTTGCAAGCTTGTCATTTTTATTTATTGATTTAAATGTATTTGTCATCACTCTTTCAGATCTGTTCCATTGTGTCGCACAGCAATGGAACATTTGATTCAAAAAAAGGCCCTGCTGCTTCCCTGCGCTCTGCTTCGGGGCACGGTGGCCTCTGGGTGCAAAATAGTGCGCAAAACATCGCACTCGCTCGAGTTTATTCCTGCCAGTTCAGTCCAGGACCTCGAGTTAGTACAAAACATAAGACCAGACACCAGCCTCGAGAGGCTCCCTTAATAGATTATATGGCAGCGTGGAAACTTCTGCCAAATATCTCTCCCTGGGTTCTACAGATAATAGAACACGGTTACACGATTCAGTTCGGGCGAAGGCCACCCGCTTTCAACGGGGTGTTATCCCCGTTACTTCTTTGTTCTCAAGAACGATGGAGGCTTGCGCCCTATTCCAAATCTGCGTACGCTGAACCGCTCAGTAAAGAAGCTGAAGTTCAAGATGCTTACACTCAGATCGTGACTCAAATCAGATCCGAGGACTGGTTTGTCACAATAGGCATGAAGGACACATACTTCCATGTCTCCATCCTTCCCAAACACAGGAAGTTCCTGAGGTTCGCTTTCGGGGGCGTAGTGTACCAATATTGGGTTCTTCCCTTTGGTCTGGCCCTGTCACCCCGCACTTTCACAAAATGTGTAGATGCTGCCCTGGCACCTCTGCGTCTCCAGGGCATTCGCATAGTCAATTATTTGGACGACTGGCTCATTTTGGCCGAGTCGAAGGATCTAGCGACTCGACATCGACATGTTGTGCTCGCACATATGAAAGTGCTAGGGTTGCGGCTGAACACCAAGAAGAGTTTTCTTTCTCCAGTACAGAAAGTTATCTATCTGGGCATAGAGTGGGACTCGAGGGTCATGTCAGCGCGTCTCTCTGCAGCGTGCATTCACTCTATTCAGTCAGCTGTGAAAGGGGTCCAGCTTCACCAACATGTCACCGTCAAGCAGTTCCAATGAGTTCTGGGTTTCATGGCAGCCAGCATCTTACCTCTGGGCCTGCTGCACATGAAAATCGAAAGGGTTTTCCCCGAGGGGGAACCCTTTCCGCACTATTCAGGTCACTCACAAGTGTCTGAGGGCACTAGTGGTGCAAGAACAGATCCCTGAGGAACGCCAGTGGCCATGGGATGGGCTTTGGACAGCCCCCCATTCCATGACACCCTGAAGGACCTGTCAGAGAGGTATGACTTAAACCACCAGAGTGGGGTACCTGTGATCCCTAGCGATGAGAGGGATGTCAGTAGGATCTGGTAGTTAACTGTATCAAAGGTAGCAGAAAGATCCAGCAAAATGAGGACAGATGATTTAAACTCTGCTTTTGCCAGTCACAGTGTCTCAGTGACTGACAGAAGAGCGGTCTTAGTGGAGTGGTTGCTCTTGAAATCGGACTGTCTTTTGTCCAGTAGATCATTCTGGGTGAGGTAGGATGAAATCTGATTAAAAACAGCTCGCTCCAGTGTCTTTGAGATGAACGGGAGGAGAGAGACAGGTCTGTAGCTGTCGGTGAGGGAAGGGTTGAGTGTGGTTTTTTTAAGCAGCGGGGTGACCCGGGCCTGTTTAAATGTGGTGGGAAAAGTGAGTGGAGTTAGAGTGGAAAAAGAGGAAAAAGTCAAGCTGGGTGTGATGTGTGCGCGCACTGGGGTTTCAGGAGATGTTTTGTTTGTGAAAAAGTTAGCAAAATCATCAGCTGATAATGAAGAGGCAGGTGGAGGGTGGAGAGAGGAGGGAGCTAAAGGTTTTGAACAGTTTTTTAGAATCTGATGCATGACTGACCTTTGTGATGTAGTAGGATGTCTTTGCCATGTGGACAGCAGCGGAGAAGGATGAAAGTAGTGACTGATACTCACAGAGGTCGAGTGGGTGTTTCGTCTTGCGCCATTTTCTTTCAGCTGCCCTAAATTTGGTCCGATGTTCTTGAGGTCGTACATTTTATAATTTAACTTTAATTACTTAAAGTTGTTCCACAAAATAAAACACATTTTAGTCTGGAGATGAAACTGTGGATAACTGCCACCAGAGTGATCTAATTTCCCTGGATCCTTAATGTCACCTCGTTCATTTTTTTCAAAAAAGTCCACGAGGAACATGATGTTACAGCGGCAGGATGACATCTTTTCCCCGAGAGCTGCATCAACCTGCTCCAGGAATTCTACAATTGTGGTAAACAGCTCACAAAAGCAAGGCAGTTACCCTATGAAAGCCAGTGGACATCAGTATGCAGAAGAAGACGCTCAAAAGTCTCACTGTTTTCATTACACAGCTGTCAGAACAGTCTGTCATTGAGGGAATGGGCATTCATGTTGTTTATTGCTTTAATTGCGACTTTGAGAGACTTACGAAGATTTGGACTAGTGCATTTGGCCACAAGATTGTGTCGATGCAAGACACAGTGGACGGTCAGGATATGCGGTATGTTCTCTTTCAGCAGAGCAGTGAAACCACAGGGGCACCATCGGTGGCGCTTGCTAGAATGTTAGTCATTGGGATTGACTTCTCCTGCAGAAACTTATGAAGCACGTTAAAAATGGTCGGGCCCCTGGTGTCGGTTTGTAGATATCTGGAAAACAGAAATTCCTCTGCCAACTCGTGATTGTTGGGTGCCCTATAACAGACATAGGCCATCCATCAGCAGAGCGTTGTTGTCAGAGGTGGTTGTCTCATCCAGCTGAAGGCTAAATGGAGATTCCCACAGGATCGCACAAAGCTGCTCCTCCAATAATATAATAAATATAAATCAAATTGATTGTTTATTGTGTTTTAAGCATAGCAACATACATTGTATTCATAAATTCAGTAACTGTACATACTACTGCCTTGCAAAGACATAACTGACTGCAATACAAAACGATGCTTTAGCAGAGAGCATACGGGTCACAACAGTGAAACATGGCGGTCGTAGTATGTAGTACGTATGTATTCCGAAATGTTTTCATACTGCACCCACACATACTATGTAGAACGTACTGTTTTAACGGTCGATAAGTAGTTACTTCATCTAATTCAGTACGTAGTGTGTGAGTATACGATATCAGATACAGAGTATGAGTTCGGAGTGGCATATAAATAAGGAGATCACTCACAGGTGTGGTGATGAGAGATTGGAGACAGGTGGGGGACACTAGCAACAAACTTTAGTAGTTGAAGGCCAGTTACAATGTATAAAGGCAATGTATTACAATGTATTTAATATTATTATTAAAAATGTTCGACACCATGTGACTTACCTTGGTAAACCCAAATGTAAGTTATGAGCAGGAATATATATCGACTGTGGCTGGCTCCTCTTCAAAAATCATCACGCTCGTTTCCAATTATCTGGCCTAAATGCCCATTAAGACTGTTGTTCCTGCCCACTGAAATCTGGGCTTGGACTGAATCTGTATTACAGCAGTGAGGCGGATATGACTGTAATGTGGATTTGCCGGTTTGAAGATGGATCTGGCTCGGAGTCACCTGCTGTCTGGGTACCCAGAATGTAGTTTGCAATGCAAATTTTTACAGTATACTACTGTTTAATGTAAAATAGTGTTTTACCTACAGAATTGTGCAAACAGTTTTTACAGCAGTTTTTGTACACTGTAACATGAATTAACAATGAGCAACATATTTTAATTAGCATACATTAGCTTTAGTTAATGTTTTTCAATACAAACACAGTTTTTATTGTTCATTTAGAGTACTTCATTGTTAACTTGTATTAAAATATTCAGCAGCTGATGTGTTTTAAATGCATCTGCTAAATGAATGTAAATGTATTAGTATCAAATTTCAATTTCAAGTATTAAAATTAGCATGTACTGTAAATAATAAATGCAGCAGAAGTATTGTTCATAGTTAGTTCATGTTGAATGTTTTTTAAAAGTGTTACAAATAAGATCTTATTGCAAAGTTTTAACTTTCATTTTCTATTATTAATTATAATTATGCATGTATTATTTATTTTCATATTTTCTTTATTTTTCAAAGGTCATTATCAGAGCCACACAAAACTATTGTAAAGCGTCAATAAATCTAAAAATAGAAAGGACATATGGACATCTTTCACTGGTGAAAATGTGTTGGTTTGTGTTGTATATATCACAGGTATTTCGACTATATCTTTTCAACATCGTATTAGCAAACAGCTTGTTTGTGTTAGACATTGTGTTAGTTTGGTAATCATAATCGTGAACACAAAATAAATAAAAAATCTGTTTTCACAAATAAAATCATCGTATCGTAAGATTGACAGCTGATGATCAAAATAGATTCACTTTTTAACACCTGGAAAAAAGTATGGCAGCCGTTTTAAAGTTTGAGGGGAAAACCACAGACCTGAATTGTTTTAATATGGCAAATGAGTTACGTAAAGCAGCCGATGGAAACGCACGCTAATGAGACATTTATAATATGATAATACGCCCAAATGATCTCAGTACAGTGGCTCACTAGGTGGTTGCCAGGATGTTACTAATCATTAAACCCACTGCAAACATTATTTGAAATGTTTTCTCTGCTGTTTATTAGTCTAGAGGTATTCAGTGATATCCTGACTTCGTGTTTTCTCAGTATTATTTCAGTTATACATATTAATTAGTTATTTATTAGTGTAATGCTGGTTCATTCCCTTTTAAATCATGAGCAGATTCTGGTTCAAACTTATATATGTAGCTGTATTTGATCAATGACTTTTGGTTTCATAATAGTTAAGGTTAGGTCACATGTGCCAATGTGTTTCATGAGAGGAAACTCCTTACATCTCCTCGACTATTTTATTAAGAACTGCATTTTTAATAATCCACTGCTGGTCTCATCATGTTTTATCACATTCATGTGTATCTCATTAGTCTTGTAATCCCTTTCTATAAAAGAACAGTTTACACTCTCATTCTCTCATTCTTCTGCTATAAATCTGTGTTTTTTGTGTTTTGGCCTGCTGTATGCTCTTGGATTGTCCACCTGTGCTTTGACCACTTTTGTCTGTTATATAATTTATGATTTTGGATTGACCAATGAAGACTGTTTGTATCCTCAACCCCGTGTCTTCAGAGCAGCATGTGATAATTATAAATGTTATGTCAGCAGAGTTATTTGCTTATGCAAAGATGCTAACCACTCGTAACAGAGACGGTTTAGAGTGAAGAAAAATCAGCACCAGCTTTCAATTCAGATCAGAGACAATAAAATGATTGTTTGAAATTTTTCCACATTTTAGAATAGTAGTAAACTCATTAAAATCCGGAAATAACACAATTATATGAATTATGTTATATTTGATCATCTTTAAAAGTAGTCACACTTTGTGTAGAATTTATAAAATCATTCTCTTGATATTTTATCACTCAGCTTCTTGAGGTTTGAGAAGCTTTTTAAACAGCACTGAAGAAATTTCTATCTATGCTGAACTCTTATTGACTGTTTTTTTATTCATTATTTGCTCCAAGTAATCCATTTAAAAAAATAAATAAACATTTTGGCACAATTATAATTTTGTCATCAATTTTGTTGATATAAATATTGAAATATACACTGTCAGATTAAAAGATCATGACAAACATTTTGTAAGTTGTGTGTAAACTTTTCATTGTGCATAGTACATATATATACAAAAACATTTATTACCTCTATGGGGATGGTATATATAATGTAAACTTTCTAACATTGTTACATTTAAAAGATACCTGTATGATTTTGTGCTTGTTTAACATGAGTGACACGTTTTCTCTCTCTCACTCTCTCTCACCACCATGGATGAAACACACACAAAATATACATATTGTCACCGGGCCTGTTTGGACTTTGTTTTGTCACCCTGCACCGCTAGTTTTGACTTCAGTTCCTTCATGCTTTCGGGCACCAGCATCACCTGTTTTGTATTAGTTATCTGGGGTTTTCACTACGTTTGTTTGTTATCATCTGCACCTGTGTTACTCATTATTGGTTTATTGTTTGGATTGGGTTTATAGCCGGTTTTTGTTTCACTCCGCCGGTCGTTGTTGTATTATGTTGTTGTTTTGTGGTTGCTGGGTTTGTTGGCTCTGTGGATATTTCATGCCTGTTTCTGTTCGCTATGGATATCCGCCGAGAGTTAGATACCTGGAAATCGTTTGAAAACCTCTGTGTTGGCAAAACCAAGTAAATGCCTCGCCATCGAAAAGTATTCTGCCTGTTGTCCTGGATGTCCGCCGCCGAGAGTTCTGCCGCGGTCAAGATGGCCGCTCCCCAGGGTTCTGACGTGGCCACGATGGCCGCCCCCAGGGGTTCTGATGCGCCGAGATGGCCGCTCCCGTGTTCTGCCACGCCAAGATGGCCGCTCCCAGGGTTCTGACGTGGGCCACGATGGCGCTCCCCAGGGTTCTGACGGTCCGAGATGGCCGCTTCCTCAGTGTTCTGCCCCCGCCAAGATGGCCGCGTCCGAGAGTCAAGTCCCGGCCAAGATGGCCGCTTCCGAGAGTCAAGTCCCGACCAAGATGGCCGCTTCCGAGAGTCAAGTCCCGGCCAAGATGGCCGCTTCCGAGAGTCAAGTCCCGGCCAAGAGGGCCGCTTCCGAGAGTCAAGTCCCGCCAAGAGGGCCGCCTCGAGTCCTGTTCCGCCAAGAGGGCCGCTCGAGAGTCCTGTCCCGCCAAGAGGGCGCGCCTCGAGTCCTGTCCCGCCAAGAGGGCGCTTCCGAGTCCTGTCCCGCCAAGAGGGCCGCTTTCGAGAGTCCTGTCCCGCCAAGAGGGCGTTTTCCGAGTCCTGTCCCGCCAAGAGGGCCGTTTCGAGAGTCCTGTCCCGCCAAGAGGGCCAAGCTCGAGTCCTGTTCCGCCAAGAGGGCCGCCGAGAGTCAGTTCCGGCCAAGATGGCCGATCCAGAGTCCTATGTTTGGCCAAGAGGGCCGATCCAGAGTCCTATGTTTCTGCCAAGACTCAGCCCGGAGTTCCTAGACTCCGCCCCGGAGTTCCTAGACTCCGCCCCGGAGTTCCCAGACTCCGCCCCGGAGTTCCCAGACTCCGCCCTAGAATTCCCCGAGTTCTCAGACTATGCCCTAGAATTCCCCGAGTTCCCAGATTTTGCCTTAGAATCTCCAGAGTTCCCAGACTATGCCCTAGAATTTCCAGAGTCCCCCGTCTCTGTCCTAGAATCCCCAAAGTTCCCAGACTATTTCCTAGAATCCCCAGAGTTCCCAGATTCTGTCCCAGAACCCCCATACTCCGCTCTAGAGTGTCCAGATCTAGTCCCTGCTCATGTGATCGCCCCTTCCAGTTCCTTCCCCTTGTCATCTCAGGAGATCCCTACCCTGTATTCACGTAGTTCAGTGACCCTTAGTACGCTTAGGTCTTCACCTGTAGAAGGGTTTGGTCAGCCCTCAAGTGACACCAGTGTGTTTCCAGTCATCCCTCCAAGTCAGTCACGGACAAGGTTTGCAATTTCTAGTCGTTCCCCGGTGCAGACAGGAAGTAGTTATAAGAGCCTCTCTCGTCCCAAGTCTCGAGGTGTCTTTGCTCAAGTTGCTTCTGTTACAAGGTATGTAAATGTTGCGGTAACTTCACCACAAGATGTTCTTACCCAATCAAGAAACTGTCAGGGGTCACGAGACCAGTTGCTCTCGTTGCTAAGGCCACCCCTAATGGGATCTGCCAGTCAGTTTGCATCTAACCAGGGAGGACGTAGTGCTTCTAGGGGTAGCCTTGTCCCATCTCAAGTTAGCTCTAAGAAACTTGTTTCTGAAGACTTTAGGGTTTTCAATGGTCCTGTCTCGTCTCAAGGTACCCTTAGCCAGTTTTCTTCTGGATCTCCTTCCAAGTTTAGTTCCTCACGGCTAGATTCTAGTCAGTCCACAAGTAATCCAAATTTAGTTAGTCAGCACTCTCCAGCTTCTCTGATTGGGCCGCGGAGGAATGCATCAGCTCAGTTTATGTCATCTCAGGGAGAAGGTAGTGTGGGTAGTGGTTATTTGCCCCATTCTCAATTGAGTTCTAGTACACTCTCATCTGAGTCTTTCGAACCCATCTCACCTCAGGCTGTTTTCATACAGCAAACTAGGGTTGCAAGTTCTCAGGGCAGTTCTAGTTCTATTTCGGCAGGTGTTAGTCGCTTGGTCCCTCAAGCCAAGAGTAGTGTTCACAGTGGGTCTTCACAGCAACTTAGTATTTCCAGTCAGCCTGCCAGCAAGTCCCGTATACATGCAGAGCTTTTGTCTTCAGCGGGAAGACTCACCAGCCAGAGTGTTGGCAATCTAGCGATCCAAAGCCAGCATGCAGCAATTATGGGCAGTTCTAGACCACCAGTGACAGGAAACTCGTGTCAATTGGTTTCTACACAGGGAGGTAGTAGAACTTTTGGTGATGTATCCCTACAGTCTCCTAATTTCTCAAGTCCGTTTACCCCTGGTTATTCTACTCTTGTTTCCTTGCCTACAGCTGCTTGTAGCCTAGTTGCAGAATCCCTGTCCCAGGGCCTACCTCCCCAAGAAGGTCATCTATCCAGCTCTAGTGCGTGTCTAGATAGTCACTCCTCGGGGCCCCCAGTTCCTGTCTCCTCTAGGTCCCCAGTTCCTGTCTCCTCTAGGTCCCCAGTACCTGTCTCCTCTAGGTGCCCAGTCCCTGTCTCCTTTAGGTCCCCAGTTCCTGCCTCCTCTAGGTCTCCAGTTCCTGTCTCCCCTAGGTCCCCAGTTCCTGTCTCCCCTAGGTCCCCAGTTCCTGTCTCCTCTAGGGCCCCAGTGTCTGAGTCCCCTGTTCCCGGCGCTTCTGAGTCCCCTGTTCCCGGCGCTTCTGAGTCCCCTGTTCCCGGCGCTTCTGAGTCCCCTGTTCCCCGGGCGCTTGAGTCCCTGTTCCCGGCGCTCTGAGTCCCCCTGTTCCAGAGCGCTTGAGTCCCCTGTTCCCGGCGCTTCTGAGTCCCAGTCTTCGCCAGAGCGGCCGCCGCCGCCACAGTCTTCGCCAGAGCCGCCGCCACCGCAGTCAGCCCTAGAGCGGTCGCCGCCGCCACCGCAGTAAGCCCTAGAGCGGTCACAGCCGCCACATTCGGCGCCAGAGCGGCCGCATCCAGACCCTGACCCCGAGCCTCCAGACCCTGACCCCGAGCCTCCAGACCCTGACCCCGAGCCTCCAGACCCTGACCCCGAGCCTCCAGACCCTGACCCCGAGCCTCCAGACCCTGACCCCGAGCCTCCTGATCCTGAGCCTCCTGACCCCGAGCACCCGCCTCCCTCTCCCTCTTCCGTGGATCTTCCGGCGCGAGGACGCGCCTACCGGGGAGGGGGAGGGGGAACTGTCACGGTTCTGCCTGTTTGGACTTTGTTTTGTCACCCTGCACCGTTAGTTTGGACTTCAGTTCCCTTCATGCTTTGCACCAGCACACCTGTTTTGTATTAGTTATCCCGTTTTCACTAGTTTGTTTGTTATCATCTGCACCTGTGTTACGTCATTATTAGTTTATTGTTTGTATTATTTATAGTCGGCCTTTTTGTTCACTCCCTGCCGGTCGTTGTTGTATTATGTTGTTGTTTTGTGGTTGCGTGGGTTTGTTTGCTCTGTGGATATTTCATGCCTGTTTCTGTTCGCTATGGATATCCGTATTACCTGAAATCGTTTGAAAACTCTCTGTGTTGGCAAAAACCAAGTAAAAGCCTATCATCGAAAAGTATTCTCTGTTGTCCTGGTCTCTTCCACCCAGCACCGTAACACATATAGCAATCTGAGTCTGATGGAAATTTTAAGGAAATGGAAGTCTTAGTATTTCCAGATACTATTATTTGCATAATAATTTGTGTAGGAAATAAAAGCCAAAATGTAGATAAAAACATGAACCACGTTATCTTCAGCCCAACTCTTGATGCTGTTAATGTAGGATGTTTTCTTCTTCTTTTTTCTGCCTTGTATTTGTCATTGTATTGTACTTGCAAGCTTGTCATTTTTATTTATCGATTTAAATGTATTTGTCATCACTCTTTCAGATCTGTTCCATTGTGTCGCACAGCAATGGAACATTTGATTCATGTGCTGCTTTTCTCAGGTCAGTGTGATTTTTTTTCTGTTTGTTTATATATACAGAGACACACAAACAAGTAAATACATTCAGTACCTCAGTGGTCCTGAGTGGCAAAGCTGGATCTCAACAACACCTGAGCCAGTGTAAATCTTAAAATATTTTAGCAGTATATGAAATTAAGGTCAGGGCTGTTTTAGATGTGATATATACATACATACATACATACATACATACATATACATTTACATATTTACATATTTACATATTTACATATTTACATATTTACATTTACATATATATATATTGGCTGAGAAATGGGAAAATGTAATTATTCAATTATTATGAAAATTATTAAAATGATAATTTTTCATTTGTCATTTTATTGTTTATTAAGTTCAAACATACATAATTAAGAATTAATTTTGTGCCAATATGTTTGGTTATATGTGTATAGTCTGACTACTAGTAGTGTTTAGCCAATTTATCATGTCCTGTAGCCCTGTGATATGTGTATTTCAACATGTATAAATTATGCTGGCTTCAAACAGGATCATGTGTTGTAATTGTTGACAGTCTGTTACATAATGTCTCTATGTTTTTCTAGTTTTGCTGTACTAGTTGCATTTGAAGTCATAATTAAATATTACCCAGTAATGCTATGAGTACACTTTTTCCATTTTTATTTAGAAGTGTTCTGTTTGTGCGGTTTTCGTGGACTTCTAGCTTGGGCTTGTTGCTGGTAAAAATCATAGGTAATAAATTCAAAATAATATGCTTTAAAGGTGCCATCGAATGGAAAACTGGATAAATAAAAAATAAAAAGAGGTCTGTACATGGAAATGACATAAGAGGAGTCTCAAACACTATCGTTTCCTCCTCCTGTTAATCTTGTGTATGCAAAAGACCACTAAAAAATAGATAAATCCCAACGTAACATACACGGTGACATTACAGTCGGTATGTACCACAGAGTTTGCGTATACCCGCCCATGTTCCAGGGCAGCCGGACGTACACAGACGAATCATCGGAAGTTCTGCAGATAACGTTATTGTAAAGAAACAAATCTCTCCGTCGTTCACTCCTGTAGTGATATGTTTGCTATGTGAGCTGCTGGCATGAGCCATACTGCGAAACAGCCAATTAGAGCAGAGCTCAACATTATTATTCATGACCCTTCCAAATAAGGTAATAACAGACCTTTTCATTCTAGGGACAAATCCAAAGGGTTGTAAATGTAAAACTGGATCAATGGATCATTTTTGCACTTAATAAAGCCACATACCTTCCATGTAGATATCAGAGAACATTTTAACTTACTGTATCAATGCATTCTATGGCACCTTTAAATAAACTGCAAGTTTTTTTTGATGGAAAAAATAGATACGGTTAGGTCACTAACATAATACACAGACAAAAGAAACTAAAATTCAATTCTGTTACCTAACTCCCTAACCTTAAATAGTAAGATTACGTTATAGAAGTGGTATCAGACTCTCTACTCCCCAAATACTACACATATACTTTCTTAAGTTGTCTTAGAACTTTAACTAAGCAGGTGTTTAAAATTTTGTGAAAGTCAGTCTCTAAGTATGCCTACTTTTGTAATGGTACGCTATTCATATTTGACTTACACAGCTGCTGAAATTTGATTGGATGCTGGTATACCTATTTTCAACTTCATCAACCTTATGGTTATGGCATTATTAAGGATTTTCTGTGAAAAAGGATCTCCCTCCTGTAATACTCCCTTGCTTGGAAGTTGAATGCCAGGTGGAAGAACCAGCACATGACTAGGCTGTGGTCTCAAAACAAGTAGCCTGGTCCAAATTCTAAGCACTTGCTAGAGACAGAGAGCACTTGTAGGTCCCCAACCTTCTTGATGAATGCAAGCTCCACTCAATCAAAAGTAAGTTTACAATATGCTTGCTACATGGGCTCCAATAGGACTCTCTGGAGAGCTGCCAAAACTACAGAACCTTATGATCAGGTTGTGCTGTCCGAGCAATATACCCTCTACAGATGGACTTGGTAATAAGTGTAATAAGCTACGATGGCAGCAACATATACTGTAAAGGTAGAGTTTACTCCGGTAGTGATTTGTTCACTGTGTGAGCATCCACAAGATTCAAGTGTGGACATCGTCCTCCCTAGGGCTCATGCTTTGACCTTTGTTACATGGAACACAAGAGTGGTTACTCCTGCATTGTCCCTGTGTCGGAATTACCCCTGTGCAGCTCTTGGCAGCTCAAAATGCCTTGACCTGGTAGACCTGCAGAATGCCCATGGCATGCAAGGTGGAGAAGCTTGTCCTGCAGCAGTGTAAGCTCTCGCTATTAGTGATGAGGAGAACTTACACGTTCTGGAAGCCTTACATGAAGAAGGCTTGGTGGGTTTATCCAATTAGCAGTGCTCTTTAGACACAGATGTACCATGACAGCATGCTCCATCTGGGGAATCTCAACGTATCTGCCATCACAGTCCTGCCACCAAGGGTAGTGACGTAAGATGAGCTTACAAACTGTGTACGGTACATGAATGGTGTTGCCCTTTTTTAAGCTCATCGTGCACCTCCAGAAAAGAAAGGTACTGGGGTAGAGGCATCTTCCTGCACTTCGATCACTCAGGACATGGCGGGTAATTCCATGCTAGCTCGATGCCCTTAGGTGCCCAGGAAAGCACCACTTCCATCACTGCTAATAGTGGACTTAGTGGGAGCACATGTCTCATTACCATCAAGGGTGATACTCTGGAAAATGTGAGCTGTTTTAGGTTTCTGGGCATGTACAAGACCGAGCACCTAACAGACACACACAGAAGACTGTAAAGAATATAATAATAATAATAATAATAATAATAATAATAATAATAATAATAATAATAATAATACATTTTATTTAAAGCGCCTTTCAAACCACTCAAGGTCACTGTACATCAAGAACAGTAAATAAAACAGCAATAAATATCAATAAACCACAGCAGCAATTATAAAATAACAGTAATAAATAGATAAATAAACAGTAGTAAGTAAATAATAAAGAAAATTATTGATTTGAGTGTAGACAGTAGTCATGTAGGATAAGCTATTCTGAATAAGTGAGTTTTGAGTTTAGCTTTAAATTGGAATAGCGAGTCTAAGTTCCGTATATTAGCTGGGAGAGAATTCCAAAGGCGAGGAGCAGCCCGGCTAAAGGCTCTGTGACCCATGGTGGTTAAACGAGCCGTGGGTGTATGAAGGAGACCCAGTGAGGAAGAACAAAGGGTTCGAGAAGGAGTTTAAGGCTGAATGAGATCTGAGAGGTAAAGTGGAGCAAGGTTATTGAGAGTTTTATATGTGAGCAGAAGAATTTTAAATTCAATGCAAAATTTGACAGGAAGCCAGTGAAGCTGTTGAAGAGATGGAGTAATGTGTTGTATAGATGGAGTCCGGGTTATGATACGGGCAGCGGAATTCTGAATCAACTGAAGTTTATGGAGAAGTTTGTGTGGTAGGCCAAATAAGAGAAAATTACAGTAGTCGATGCGAGAAGTGACAAGTGAGTGAACAAGAATAGCAGTAGTATGTGGGGTGAGAGATGAGCGGAGGCGAGCAATATTACGAAGATGAAAATAACAAGACCGGGTTATACTATTAATGTGAGCTTCAAATGAAAGAGTACTGTCAAAGATGACCCCCAAGTTCCTAACCTGGCACGAAGGAGAATTAATGGAACCATCAACGGATAAAGAAAAACTGCAGGACCTAGATAGACTAGAGTTAGTGCCTATAAGGAGTAATTCAGTCTTACTGCCATTAAGCTTAAGAAAATTAGCAGAGAACCAAGTTTTTATTTCATGAAGACAGTTAGTAAGACAGACAGGTGGAAGAATAGAGTAAGGCTTAGTAGATACATAAAGTTGTGTGTCATCAGCATAACAGTGACATTTTATACCAAATTTAGAAAAGATATTGCCAAGTGGGAGAAGATAGATGAGGAACAATAGAGGACCTAGGACAGAACCTTGAGGAACGCCACAGCTAACAGAAGAGGGTTGGGAATTAAAACTTTTTAGTTGTACGAATTGTGTATGGTTAGAAAGATAAGAAGTAAACCAGGCGAGAGGAGTACCAGAGATACCAATAGCAGATAAACGGTTCAACAAAATAGTGTGTGAAATGGTGTCAAAAGCTGCACTCAAATCAAGCAGAACAAGAATAGATAAAGACCCACCATCAGCAGCCATTAACACATCATTAGTTACTCTCACCAAGGCAGTTTCCGTACTATGTTTGGAACGAAATCCTGACTGAAAACAATCATATAAGTTATTATTACTAAGGTGAGCTTGAACCTGTGCTGCAACTGCTTTTTCAAGAATTTTTGAAATTAAAGGGAGATTTGATATTGGACGGTAATTATCTAGGTTATTAGGGTCTGCGCCAGGTTTCTTAAGAATTGGGGTTATAGCAGCTATTTTAAAAGATGATGGAGCAATGCCAGAACTGAGAGAGGTATGAACAATACGAGTTATAAGAGGAGAAAGTGAAGGAAGACAGGCTTTTACCAGATGAGTTGGTATGGGATCAAGTAGACATGTGGAAGAATTAGATTTGTAGATGAGATTCGAGATATCTGGTTCAGATGGCAAGTTAAAAGAAGAAAAGAGAATAAGAGGAGTATTGGTTGAAACACTGTATAATGAATTAGCATACGAGTTCACAGAAGATGCCAAATGTTGGTGGATGGCACTTATTTTGTCACTGAAAAAAGACATAAATTTATCACATTGAGCAGTGCAATACAGGTGTGCAGGAAGCCTGTCAGGTGGTTTCAAAATACAATTTACAGTGGAGAACAAAGCTTTATTATTACCAGACTCAATTAAATGTGAATAAAACTCATATTTGGCAGCAGAAAGAGCATCTTTATAGAGATTAACATGTTCGTTATACCACTCTCTATGTACCATAAATCCATTTCGTTTAAAAGGCGTTCCAAGCACCGGGCTTTAGTTTTTAGCTGCCGAAGTTCGGGAGTAAATCAGGGCGCAGAGAGAGTGAATGATACAGTCCGAGTTTTGAGAGGTGCAAATTGTCCAAGAGCTGCCGTAATTCAGAGTTATAAAAAGAGACCAGATCATCAGAAGAAGAGAGATGATCACTATGTGGGAGGTCAGTGATTGCAACAGTAAAAGCTGAGGGGTTGATGTTTTTTATATTACGAAATGTCATGGAGCGTTGTTGTTTGGATCTACAGAGTGTAACATTAACATTGAAAGAAAGCAATTTATGATCGGATATGGGTTGCAGTTATGGTTTCAGAGGACCCGAACAGCAAACAAGGTCCAGAGTGTGGCCTTTAGAATGGGTTGGAAAGTCCACATATTGCTGGAGACCAAAACTATCCAGGCAGGAAATAAAATCCTTTGTGAGTGGATTACTAGCACTGTCCACATGAATATTAAAATCACCCAATAAAATAATATTAGGTGATAGGGTACACAGCGAGGTTAAAAATGCACAAAATTAATCTAAAAATGTATTACAGTATTTGGGTGGCCTATAGACAACAGCTAGAACTGTAGGCGTTGGACCGCTGATAGATAAAGCAACTGATTCAAAGGAAGCGTACATTGATACAGACAACGGAGATGCTTTATAAGTTGATTTGTGAAGTATCGCGAGACCACCGCCATGTCCGGAGATATGAGGTTGCGAAATATAAACAAACCCAGGGGGACACGCGTGATTCAACTCTAAAAAGTAATTCTCTTGCTGCCAGGTCTCAACCAAACAGAAGAAGTCAAACTTACGGTCATCCACGATGTCACTGATGAAGAGACCCTTGTTACTGAGTGAACGTATATTAAAAAGTCCAACTTTAAGCTCATTTCCACCCAGTGGAGAGCTCGCCGATCTAGCTAAACTGGCTAACACGCTCCGGTCAACAGTCCGCTGAGTGTTCTTTGTGGCTCGGGGACCTGAGGTCCAGAAAGACCGTATGGCCTTTGAGTCATTATACCTGAAACCCCGTCGAGACCCACGATGGATGTATTTCGGGCGAGGGCGATGAATGATGTACTGATGGAGGTAGAGCGAAGGCGGGGGCTCGGCAGAGTAGCACCGCAGCCGATGGAGCTCGGTCGCTGTATATAGAAACAGATGCCCCAATTAGGGGTAAAGACACTTTACCCACTTTACCCTATATATACTTACCCTATATATATATGTATATACATATACATATATATACATATACATACACGATGTACAAGAGGCATCATTGTGGAAAAAATTATTACTCATCTTTTATTTAAATTTCAACCAAAAGTGGCATGTCCAAAATTATTCATACCCTTTGCAAACTATCACAGTATATGGGAAAATCCAAAGTTCTATACCATTCCAAATAGTCCAAGCTGTTCTAAAGCATCCTAATTACCCTGATTCATTGGGAACAGCTGTTTTAATCAACTCAACAGGTGAAAAACAGAAGCTCTCTGCTGTTGGTTTGTGGACAGGCATGGCTAAGACAAAGGAGCTCACTGAGGACCTGCGGCTGCACATTGTGGCTGCTCACAAGTCAGGAAAGGGCTATAAGACCATATCTAAATGTTTTGAAGTTCCAGTGGCTGCAGTGCAAAGTATTATTAAAAAATACAAGATGTTCCGCACTGTGAAAAATCTCAGAGGACGTGGTCGGACGCCAAAAGTGACACCTGTGCTTGCCAGGAGGATAGTGAGAGAGGTAAAAAAGAATCCAAGGATCACCACCAAGGCCATCCTGATGAATCTGGGCTCTGCTGGTGGCAACATCTCAAGGCACACAGTCCAACGGACACTGCACACCGCTGGGTTCAACGGACACAGACCAAAGAGGACACCACCTCTCCAGATAAGGCACACAAAAGCCCGCTTGGCCTTTGTAAATGCTCATCTGGACAAAGAAGAAAACTTCTGGTCTTCTGTTTTATGGTCAGATGAAACAAAAATTGAATTGTTTGTCCACAATGATGTAGCCTTCATTTGGCGTAAAAAAGAAGAAGCCTTCAACCCTAGGAACACCATCCCCACTGTCAAACATGGTTGTGGGAACCTAATGTTTTGGGGGTGTTTTTCACCAGGGAACCTATTCACAGTAAAAGGCACCATGAAAAAGGAGCAATACATTAAAATTCTCAACAACAACATCAGGCAGTCTGCAGAGAAACTTGGGCACCAGTGGACATTTCAGCACGATAATGACCCAAAACACACAGCAAAAGTGGTGAAGAAATGGTTAGCAGACAAAAAACATTAACGTTTTGCAGTGGCCCAGCCAGAGTCCTGACTTAAATCCAATTGAGAATCTGTGGAGGGAGCTAAAGATCAGGGTGATGGCAAGGAGAACCTCCAACCTGAAAGAGTTGGAGCTCATCGCTAAAGATGAATGGGCAAAAATACCAGTGGAGACATGGAAAAAGCTGGTCAACAATTATAGGATGCATTTGATTGCTGTAATAGCCAATAAAGGCTTTTCTATTGATTATTGAGAAGGGTATGAATAATTCTGGACATGCCACTTTTTGTTGAAATGTAAATCAAAGATGAGTAATAATTTTTTCCACAATCCTCTTGTACATCATCTTAATATCTTCTGGGGGACGCCTGTGTCATTTCTAATCAAGAAAAAACTTGCTGGTTGAATAAAAGTAACTTTAAGTCAGAATTTGCCAGGGGTATGAATAATTTCGGGCTTGACTGTGTGTGTGTGTGTGTGTGTGTGTGTAAATATAAGACTCAAAATCAAATTCTAAGATGAGGAGCATTAAAGTTTGATTCCACTTATAAATATCCATGTGATTTCTATCTTTAACATGTCATTACTCAGTAAATAATAAAGATTTCAAGGTGATATTTTCACAGAATGTTCTTTACATTATGAAGGAAAATCTATCAATCTATCTATATACAATTCACTTCTTCTCTGCTTTGCACACAAACATTTTTATAAAACTATGATTAAAAAAAATATATTTTTAAGCTATTCTGTTTGGTTTTATACACTAATTTTGTATTATTTGGTAATGTATGTGATTGAGTAGGAAGTATTTTTGAAAAACTATTTTGAAATACACAATTTCAGTCAAAATATGAGATAATAAGAAACTATAGCCAATCAATATAGCATATTCAACAACATGTATCCGTCTACCTGGCAAAAATTTACTTGAGGGATGGTAGTATCTTGAAGATCCTGTAATGTTAATTTTTAGTTACTGCAACATTACTGTAGTGTGTAACCATGTTTTCTACACATGTGAAGACAAGCGGAGAGTATAGAATACTAATTTAAAAATGAGCTAGCTAGCAAATACGTGCATATTAGCAGCATAAACATAAATGAACCATGCGACCGTACTGTATAATATGATTAATGTTAGGGTTAATGTTAATGCTTATTTTTTCCTGTTGTAAAATACATTTGACCAAAAACTTTTATAAAATATGAAATGCTACTGACAGGCTATTTATGTGAACGCAATTGCTAGTCCTCTCTCTCTCTCTGGTCCCACGTCTTAGACCTCAAATACATGAAATGTGTACTTTTGACATCTCTGCACTACTGACAACTTATAAAAATAGATTTTCCATAATAGTTCTACTTTTTTCCATAGGACTCTGTTCATTTACCCAGAGCATCTCACGTGAGTATGTTCTGATACAGGAGCAGAAGACCTGGTATATGGCACAAGCCTTCTGTCGGCAGAATCACATTGAGCTGGCCACTGTTCAAAACAAAGATGACTGGACACGTCTACAAGAAACATTTTCCTTGACCTCAGCTGCCTGGATTGGACTGTACAATGATCTTAATAGCTGGCGGTGGTCTTATAAAGAGGAGAACATGACATTCACAGATTGGCGGTCTGGTGACCCCAGCAACAGTAATGGAAAACAGGAATGTGTCGCAATGCAGTATGATGCCTGGAATGATAGATTGTGCACCAAACAATACCCTACTTTTTGCTATGATGGTAAGAAATCATACCAACTAAACAGATATTTTGAGAGAAGGAGGCAAGATTAGACCAGCAACAGTTGTCCAAGGCATGCACGCTTTTTAGGTTAAACTTTTAAGGCTATAATTTTCTTTTTAATGATTAGAGCATGATATAATAAATAATCTGTTGTGTATTTTGAGCTGAAACTTCACAGACACATTCTGTGGACTCCTAAGACTTATATTACATCTTGTAATAGGAAGAATGATATGCCACATAAAAATAAATGATGAACTCTTTTTTTCATGTCTTATTACAGAAGAGCAAAACAAGGTTGTGTTTATCTTTGAAGTCAAATTGACCTGGCATGAAGCTCAGAGCTACTGCAGACAGTATCACACAGACATGGCCAGCATTCGGAGTAAAACTGAGAATGACGAGCTAAAGGAAATGATGAGAGGATTTAACAAAACATGGATTGGTCTGTACAGAGACTCATGGAAGTGGTCAGATGGAACAAATGTCTTTTTGTCCCCTATTAACTGGAAGACTGGTCAACCTGATATGCGTGGGATGACCCCACCTTGTGGTGTTGTAGGTCCTAATGGTTTTATAGATGATCAGCTCTGCTCAGATGCATTTTCTTTCATCTGCGAGATCCGTAAGTTTTATGTCTGATAATTAGCATCACACAAGGTATTAAATAAACCCTCGCTTTTGTTTTAAAGAACAGATTAAAGAAAGTGCCGGTGAATTTGCAAATTTTGCGTGTCACGGAACATGTGCATGTGAAAAGCGTTCATGTGATGCTGTCATCAAATTAAACGGCATTAATGGCCATAGTAGACATTCGAATTCCTCCTGGTCATTTTATATAAGTCTGACATAAGACCAGATTTCTCATCATACAATAAAACATACCGCTGATATCTGTGCTGTTGTTTTAGCTACTTGAAGATTCTCTGTAAAAAAGTGACACTGGCTTCATTTATTTTGAGTCAGAATGAAAAAGCGTACATGAAATAAACTAAAATGTTATTCTTTCGTAACAAAGATATATTGTAAGTGATAAAGTAATATTGTAAATAAAAATAGTAGTACCCGAAGTAGTTAGCTGCCACTTACTGTAAAATATGAACACTATAGCAGCATATTTCTAACACGTATATAAAGTGTTTACAGTGCTCATTATTATTATAAAACATATATCTAAAGATCATGCTTTTGACATTTTAGTCTTTTAGTTCAGAGTTAAAGGTGCCAGTGACAGTGTTAGAACTGGTCATTTATGATACCTTTTAACCTACAGTTAAACACATTATTTTACTGAAGAACTTAATTGCATCATAAATGAGCAGCAACAAATAGACAAAATAAACACAATTTTGTTTAAAATTGTTCATATTGTTTTAGTTTTCTATCAAATATTTATATGAATACATACTATTATAATCTAACAGATCCAAAAACGCAGATTGTGAGATTGGAGGTGAAATCTGGTCAGAATGTAAATGGTCCTGCAGTGATGGACAACATCTTACACTGGGTAAGAAATAAACTATATGTATTAAAACTAAAGCAGGTTACTGTAAGACAAATGCTTAAACATGTTTTTAGTTTAAATATCTAATAAATGAAATATGTTTCATTTATAAAAATGAAACTAGTTAAAATATTTTGATCAGACTATTTTCTTGTCACTTGTGTTGTTAATTCAGACAGAATAAAAGTGTACCAGCAGTACTCGATAATGAAGGATTGATTGTGTTCTTTAGATAAAGCAGAAACTGGAGGATCATGGGATAGAGAAGGAGACCAGATTGAAATGGAAAGTGCAGTCAGATGGAAATGTGTTTTCACTAAAACCTGAAGAAAAGGATCTCAGAAGCTTCTTTTCTACTATATAGCTTTATAAAAGTATACAAAGCTATATAAAACGCCTTTACATCACTATTAAACTATTAAGCACATCTGTTAGCTGGAAGAAATGACTAGTCATATTATATCCAGAGCTGTCAAGTGATTAAAAAATGAATTCATAGGAATGATAAAATGTTTCGATTAATTACAATAATGAAATAAGTTACATGTTTCAATATTCCTGAAAAAATGTTTCAAATAAAGAAAAACTGTGATGAGTGAGTAAAGCAAAGACAAACGCATTGCTTCAGAAATGGATATATTGCCTATATGACAGGCCGACAGTCCACAGCAACATGTTACGTCTTTGTTTGTTGTTTCAGTGGTGTTTAGAGTCTTCTGTTTTTAGCTTTTATGTGCAGAAGAAAGGACATGCATTGTTCATTTGTGTTCATTTTAGATTAATGTTTAAAAGTATATGTACTGTTCCAACACATTCATGTGTCAGTTTGTTTCAGTTGTGATACTGCTGTAAGGCACTGCCCACTGGTCCAACAACGGCAGCCAATGACATGGCAGAAGGGTCTTTGCACGTTACTGTCTTTCCTTTGCATAACGTAACAGGGTTAAATCAAAGTTTTTCATATATATAATTAATGCCTCTTTGTTTTATCTGACTCCAATTAATAAAACAGTTTTAAAGGTTATCCTATGACTATTACATTTTGGGTAATGTTTTATCATTCTATTCAACTCACTATTATTATTGTACTTGTACATTAGGTTCTCATTGTCGCACAGGGTCCTCGCACCGGTCTGTATGCGGGACCACAATCACAAACTCGACCGTATAACCAGAGGTTATGGCTAAAGCAATTTAACAATGTAGCTCCCGCTTACTATTATTAAAAGGTACCCATGTAGCCCCATATAGTTATTAATATAACTACATAACAAACTAATCAAAACAGAGACAATGACCAGAGGTTATGACTACCACGATGATAGCCCCATATAGTGAATGCAATTGCATAACAACTTAGTTAAAGTTAAGTAATTAAGAGAACCAGAGGTTATGGCTAAAGCAATTTAACAATGTAGCTCCCGCTTACTATTATTAAAAGGTACCCATGTAGCCCCATACAATCGCCTATATAACAACTTAGTTCAAAGCTTAAACATTAATCAGAGGTTATGGCCAGCACCGTAAGGGATTTGATCTGACTCCATATAGTTATTAATATAACTACATAACAACTTAATTAAAGTACAGGCAATGACCAGAGGTTATGACTACCACTATGATAGCCCCATATAGTGAATCCGACTGCATAACAACTTAATTATTTAAATACGCTTAACCCTGGTCGATCATAATCTACTAAAGTCAATAATTCAGAGTATTTAGAATTAATATAAACATAAAAATTTATTAAACAGGTAAACACAAGTAATTGTCTAAATTCAATTCAATACTATACAATATCAATAACAAACATTCAATAATGTCAGGATGAGAAAACTTAGAAATGTCTACCTGATAATTAAGAATTACACACAACGATTGTGCGGGAGATCTGTTTGCAGATTCCCTGATTTTCATGCCACTTTCCCTTAAATACCTAAAGATCCACCAAATGGTGTCTGTTTGTTTATTATTACCATTTAGGCACCTCACTCTGGGAGTTGTAAGTTTGTGGTGAGAACTCTTCTTTGATTTCTGTGGGAAAATACATTTCATTTACATACAGGAGGTAATTTGTGTGAGAGACCTGTGTGGAGTTTACCTCCAGTTTTCTATATCTTAATTGTGGGTTTTCGTAGCTTTAAAGGAATAAGACCTTCTTACCAATCGCACTGAGATCTTTACAATGATACCAAATATGAATGGTTATGTCCCCGTTTATCTTATTTGAAAAATATGATGTTAGGTGTGTTTCCGAGTGTCTTTAGGACAGCCTGTAAGGAGGGGGGGGAGAGAGAGGGACAAGGAGTAAAGGAACAGATGTCAGTAACCGCTGGTGTGGTGTGATTCATCTATCTCCACACAGTGGGGTGACTGTTTTGGAAGTAGATGTAAAGTCTTTGAGAAAGTTTTCAGGTGTTGGTTCACGTAAGAATTTTGTGTTTCTCAGCGTGTGGTCCTCTCTGGACTCAGTTATTCTGGCACCAGTCTTACACTGCTAACCCTAACTTGTAAAATGATGTTTTAGTAAATAGGTTAAACATTTCTTAAGCAACTTTATAATGCATGTGATAAATTAAATAAGTCAAAATTGTATGTTTAAACGGATCATGTAATGTTTGGATTTGATTTGTTTTCTCATCACATTAAGTAGAAGTGCTGTTTAAAGCATTGGACATATTAAACTCCTTTTGCACGACAGATATTGGTCCGTGCTTTTTTAAATCTGTTAACTGTCCACAGGTGGAACATTTTAGTTATTTCCCTGTTCACATTACATAGTTGAATTCTAATCTAATCACAATAAACTGTATATTGATGGACCTAAGAATAAATATTTTGTTGTATAAGTTGTAATGTTATATATACAAATACCTCAAATGAAAAAAAAAGTCATTACCAAGACAAAATTTGTAACTTTCTGCAGGATAAGTTTTAAGTTAGCACTTCCTAATAGGCTATGATAAGCTTTCTCCTTCCTTTGCATGCAGTGTCAGATATAGTGAATAGACAGGCAATTTGCTACAGAGAGATCGAGGAGCCCCATAAACTACAGGTTGCCTAATGTTCAGGCAGTTTAGTCCGAAAACACACTTTTGTCACTACTCACAGAAAAATAAAAATTAGACTTTATAATCTCTTGTATTCAGTATTTGGACACAAATCTATTGCAGTGTTTCAGAAGGAAAAATGTCAAAAATCTTCAAAATGCGTACACTGGAGTGAATAGTGTGTGTTTCTGGACCTTGAGGTTCAGTTTCATTTTGTACCACTGCTGTTGCAATAGCTGTAGCATTAGTGTAAATGGCTGCAGCATTCACACAGTGATGGCTGATACGGAAAACATTCAGACTTTACTCTGAAACAAACAATAAGCTTTCATCATTGTAATACACGTTCATAAATACCTACATACTGCAGGAAGACTAATAATGGTGCATTGATAATAGTGAATGTGAATGGCCATGACAGAAAGACGGGGCATTAGTCTTTAGCTGACAGGTACGGTGGCCGAGAGAGCTCAACAAATGAAGAAAACACATGTAAAGGGAATTTGTATTCATAAATGTTTTAACTTTCTTTTACAGAGTTCAACATTAATGATTATCTACTCTGATATATTCTTGTGTCTTTAATAACCATTATTTACTCTCATATATTCTGGTGTTGATATTAATCATTATAATAACATTAATCAGTAAAACAATATTAATCACTATTTGCTCGTATATATATATTCATAGTCTTGTGTGCTTGTATGATATGCTTGCCAGTGGAAATTTACCAAGGAAAGAGAAGGACCGGTATAACCATATATGAAATGAGCTATCTTAGGTCGAAGTGCCCTAAGCACTCCAAGTCACTCTTAACCCTGAATTTGTGCAGACCAAGATCTATCTTTGCAGACTAAGCAGACTAAGCAGAAGATAACAGTGACCAAATATGAGAAGATGCCTACCGGAAGGGTGGAGAGGTGCCACCTGCTAACCTTGGGGAGAGGAGACCATGAAAATTGGGTTTTGAGGGATAGACGGGGTTCTTTTCTGTCGTATTGCTCGATGGGGGAACTCCTTTGATTGTGTAAATGATAGGGACAGATTGAACCCAGAGCTCTGCATATTTTCTTCAAGTGTGATATTCTTCAATATACTTTTGATTGTTAAAATAAATCCTTTTAAAGATATTTTTGAGTCCTCCTTCCTGAATAAACGAGCATGCGGATTTGAGGAATTAAATGCCAAGTCCAACACTGTTATGCATTTTGGCGCTTGTCCCTTGCAGGGCTGTGATTGGCTGATGATGTCAGAGAGGGCTCACTCATCCTTTTGCCTCAGCAGTGAACGTATTTTTATATAAAGCATAGCATTAAAACTGTGTCTTCACTGTTTTACCTATGGAATTCTCACTTCCCAAACCACTTTCAAAATACCTTTGGCTTTGTTCTGAATACAAAGAGTATAAACATGACAAAAATATGTTAAACTATCATGCATGAATTCATTCATATGTGAATAGCATTTGTAAAACTTCCGTATTTAACACAAATGACTATTACAAATTACGTTCTCAAAGAGTACAGAATGAATATGTGATAGTTTGTGTCCATTTTTATAAATTAAGGAATGTAGGTATGTGTCCTTTGTTTAGCCAAAGCTGCCGCATGGTGGACCATTTTATGGCCAGGCTGGCCTGAATCTTTGGGTGAGGGTTTTAGCTTGATGATAAGGCTGCCCCATAGAGGGTGTCTGGCAGTTTCTCTGGTTGCCTTATCTGATGACACTGGTCCCTTGTTTACATCAAATAGGGACCCTGCTGTGAAGTTGGGACCTGAAATGCCTTGTGGGGTGCTGTTCACTACACAAAAATGGAAAAAAATGGATAACAGGATTGTAGATTTGATTTGAATACTTAGTTAACTCAAATTGGCATGACCCAGACGTTTACTAAGCATGCTTTTGGCTAACTCATTGCTCTATGTTTTACCATGGTAAAATCATGGTAAATTTGTGGTTACTGCTAAATGCTATTGTTGGTTTGTAGTAAAACATTGTTCATTTTTGAACAAAGCAAATTATTTGTTTTGGTTACTACAGCACATTTTAAAAGTTTTTTTTTCATTATTTACTCACCCTCATATTGATTCACACACGTAAGACCTCTGTGCGTCTTCGGGACACATAGTTTTTTAAATTTTGGTTTTAATATGGAGAGATTTTAAGGAAAGCGGTGGAGGGCAGCCGGTGGTCATGCCATGTTTCCGCGGTTCATCAGGTGTCAGTTCAGTATGAGGAAAATCAAATTCACTCATTGATTGACATAAAATTCGTCATTAATTCCAGTTCAATACTCTTTGAAGACCCATTACACAATTAAATTAGGTAAAAGTCAACAGATTAGGATTTCCAATATGAAAGAACTTTTTAAAAAATGTCTCAAATGGTTGAGTTTGTAAGAGGTGAGTAAACTAAAACTATATTTGTAACCTAATTTTAATTAAAAAATGGCATCCTAATGACACAAAATGCCTCAAGAATTTAAAATGTGGTAGCAAAAATTCAACCCATGTGAACTTAGTATTTGACATATTTTGTGATATTGTTTCCAGTTAAGGGTTTACAATCTTTGTAGTGAACTGTAGATCAATTCAGCTCTGAAAACACAGATTGTGAAGAAAACACTCCCAAAATCTCCAAATCAATCAACAACAATTACTGAACATCTGCACATAAACCTGTGTAAAGTTACACACACTGACCTGAAAACAGCAGCACATGAATCAGTCTTTCCATTGCTGATGTACTTACAGTATAAAATGAATCACAAAACAATCACATTTAAATTAAGGAGTGTTATGTACAATAACTAGTACAGTACAAGATAAACTTTTAAATGACAATAAGAAAACAGATTACCTGCATCAACAGGAGGCTCGGGATCAGGAGGCTCGGGGTCAGGAGGCTCGGGGTCTGGGTCTGGAGGCTCGGGGTCTGGAGGCTCGGGCTCTGGAGGCACGGGCTCTGGAGGCACGGGCTCTGGAGGCACGGGCTCTGGATGCGGCCGCTCTGGTGAAGACTGTGGTGGCTGCGGCCACTCTGGTGAAGACTGTGGCGGCTCTGGACTCAGAAGCGCCGGGAACAGGGGACTCAGAAGCGCCGGGAACAGGGGACTCAGAAGCGCCGGGAACAGGGGACTCAGAAGCGCCAGGAACAGGGGACTCAGAAGCATGAACAGGGGACTCAGAAGCGCCCTTGAACAGGGGACTCAGAAGCCCATGAACAGGGGACTCAAGCGCCCTTGAACAGGGGACTCAGAAGCGCCCTTGAACAGGGGACTCAGAAGCGCCCTTGAACAGGGGACTCAGAAGCGCCCTTGAACAGGGGACTCAGAAGCGCCCCTTGAACAGGGGACTCAGAAGCGCCCTTGAACAGGGGACTCAGAAGCGCCCTTGAACAGGGGACTCAGAAGCGCCCTTGAACAGGGGACTCAAGCGCCCTTGAACAGGGGACTCAGAGCGCCTTGAACAGGGGACTCAGAAGCGCCCTTGAACAGGGGACTCAAGAAGCCCTTGAACAGGGGACTCAAGCCCTTGAACAGGGGACTCAAGCGCCCTTGAACAGGGGACTCAGAAGCGCCTTGAACAGGGACTCAGAAGCGCCCATGAACAGGGGACTCAAGCGCCCTTGAACAGGGGACTCAGAAGCGCCCTTGAACAGGGGACTCAAGCGCCCTTGAACAGGGGACTCAGAAGCGCCTTGAACAGGGGACTCAAGCCCTTGAACAGGGGACTCAGAAGCGCCCTTGAACAGGGGACTCAGAAGCGCCCTTGAACAGGGGACTCAGAGCGCCCATGAACAGGGGACTCAGAAGCGCCGGGAACAGGGGACTCAGAGGAGTGATTATCTAGGGACAGACTAGCGATAGATGACTTCGTACAGGACTTCCCAGGAACAAACAGGCTTGGACAGTCTACAGTGGAGGGATTACTAGGAGCTGGGACACTTTGAGGGGGAAACCTGCTTTGTGACACTACACCAGAGGTCTGACTACTTAGACACGAACTAGAGACGGATGGGTGACATTCTTGGGGAGTTAGGCCCAGGGACAGGGATTCAGCAACTTGACTATAACTACTAATCTGGGGTGAAACCACAACGCTCAATTGAGAAGAACCAGAGTTAACTTGACTAGGGCTGCATTGAGACTGCATATCTGAATGGCTAGGAGAACTACTTGCACCCTGTGCTCGACTAGAGGTTTGACACACGGTCGACTGACTAAAACTCCCTTGGGAGCTAGAAGCATACAAATTCTGGGACGCATTACTGCTAGTGGGTTGGCTAGAAGCAGCTGTAGGCAAGGAAACAAGAGTAGAATAACCAGGGGTAAACTGATTTGAGAGACTTTGAGACTGTAGGGACACATTACCAAGAGTTCCATTCTCTCCCTGTGTAGAAACCAACTGACACGAACTTCCTGTCACTGGTGGTCTAGAATTGCCCATAATTGCTGCATGCTGGCTTTGGATCGCTTGACCGCTAACGCTCTGGCTGGGGAGTCTTCCCGCCGAAGACAAAAGCTTTGCATGTATACGGGACCTGCTGACAGGCTGACTGGAAAGTTGCTGTGAGAAAACAGCCTGGTAGAGGATGGCTTTGGCCCGGGCGGCATCCATTCTGGGGGGAACAACAAAAAGAAAAACAAAAGGCAAAAGACACTAAAACAAACAGGAATATACAAATCTTCTCGCCTCGCTGAAGATCCTTGTCTTTTGGGTCGGGGATACTGTCACGGTGCTGGGTTAGAGAGACCAGAACGTCAGAGAGTACTTTAACAACAAGACTTTACTGAGGTATTTCCATCACAGAGAAATCCAAGTAAACAGGCACGAGCATAAAGATATCCAGGTAAACAGGTACAGGCACAAAGGTATCCAGGTAAACAGGTACAGGCACGAAGATATCCAGGTAAACAGATACAGGCACAAACGATATCCAGGTAATAACAGATAAACCCACGCAACCAAACGTACTACAACAACAACAACACCCGACCATAACTGAACAAAAAGGCAGACTTTAAATAATACAAACAATGAACTAATAATGACATAAAACAGGTGCGGGTGATAATAAACTGACAAGTGCAAACGGGATAACAAATACAAAACAGGTGTGCTGGTGCAAAGTAACATGGGATATGAAGTCCAGATGGAGGTGCAAGGTGAAAAACAAAGTCCAAACGGGCAGAATCATGACAGAGGGTTGAAATTATGTATCAATATCTATAACTTTGTTTTAATTTCCTATTCAAAATTGTTTGCATCGCATTGAATGCAAAAATGCACAGATGCAAAATATTTTAATGGAAATCAGTAGTCTCTTAACCTTTTAATGTATGTTCTATGTTATTTTAATAAAAAGGGCTCATACTGCAAAGAGAAATAACAAACAATCTTTCTGATTGCACACATGCTTCTTAAAAACATCTGTTAAAGTGTGCATCCTTTTTTAAAATTGTGCAAAAACGTCTTATTAAGATCAGATTCAATAACATTGAATCTTGTCTTGAAGACATTCAATAACATTGAAAACATTGTCTTGAAGACATTTCACTCTTTTTTTTCTGTTTAGCTACTGTTTCTTTAAAGTCCCCCTTCCAAAATGCTCTACTCTGATTGGTCCAACTGACCCAATCCACCAAAAAAACTCACCAGACACACAAACTAAAGGTTAGGATCTAAACATCATTCACTAACACAAGAAACGTCTCAGGTTATGTCTGTTGCCTTCTCAGGGAACTGGGGTTACAGATGTAACAGGGCAGTTACCTGGGTCCCACGGGTGAGCTGCACACCATGCAGAAAACTCTCTCCACTTGAGGGCATAAAGGTTCCTTGTGGAGGGAGCTCTGGAATTGAGAATGTCTCCGCAACCTCGGCTGGGAAGCCAGCTTTCATAGTTCTCGGTGGGGATGAAAAACTGCACCGCCCATCTGAGAAAGAAGGTCCTTCCTGAGTTGAATCTCCCATGGAGGACTCTCCAGATAAGAGATTAGGTCCGAGAACCACAGTTGGGCCGTCCAGAACGGGGCTACTAACAGCAGCTGGAACCCGTCCTGGTGCACTCTTTCCAGAACTGGAAAGGCATACAGGCATCGCCTCAGCCATGCCTAGGCAATGGCATCCAGCCCTAACGGGGCTGGGCGAGTGAGAGAAAACCACAACGGGCAGTGGCAGTGTGTGGTCTCCTGATCCACCTCTGCCCGTCCTAAGTCTCTCCATATCTGCTCCACCGCCTCGGGGTGAAGAGCCTTCATTCCCCGGGCCTCAGCCCCTGCCTCGACAGAATGTCTGCTCCCTGATTCAGATGTCCTGGTATGTAAGCTGCCCTCAGTGAGAGCAGCCTGTCCTGGGACCACAGAAGGATCTGATGTCAGCTTGTACAAGGGCCTCGACCGTAGACCCTTCTGGAGATGTGAAAGTACGCGTCCTAGAGCTCTATGGTGATGAACCAGTCCTCGGATCTGATTTGCGTAACGTTTTGCTTTAATGTAAGCATCTTGAACTTGAGCCACATAAAGGAATGCAATTGAAATGTCTCAGATCGAGAATGGGACGCAACCCTCCATCCTTCTTTCGAACTATGAAGTAACGACTGTAAAAACCGCTCTCTCTCTTATGTGGAAGTACACGTTCTACAGCTCTCTTGCACAAGAGCAAATTTTATTTCCATTACCAGATTGTTCCATTACCAAAGCCTGCTTGGGACCCACAATGGTGAGTAACACCCCGTTGAAGCGCAGGGGCGACATGAGACCTGAATCACGTATCCCCGTTCTACAGTGTGCAGGACCCATTTTGATATATTTGGCAGATGTTTCCATTCTGCCAAATGCATCTCTGATGTGTGTATGTGGAGCACGGCTATTACGTGCCACGATACAGGTGGCAGCGCCAGCGAGTGAGCCCCGGGGTAAAGCAAGCACTGGGGTAAAGCGGGCACCATGCACAGAGATGCGATATGCTTCGCTCCGGCGGGGGCCGCCCTCATCAGTCCTAGCTCGCACGTTAGGACTTAGGCACTGGTGGCCACACTCCGCTTTTGCGCCTGCTTATGCGAGGATGTCGAGGACTGGGGCTGGTCACGGGCAGTGGGGGAGATACTGCTTGAAAGCCGCCGACTGTCTACTTGCCTCCTGAAACACACAACACAGAGCGCTTTGCTGAGGCACAAAAGCTGAAAATGCTGGTTCCGGATGCCCTTTTATGGATCCGATTGGACAATTTTGATATACGTGCTTCAGACACAGTCACACTGAGGCGTTCCCCAAAGCGTCATTACGGCGACACAGCGTGAGTTCCCTACATTTACATTACATTTACATTTAGGCATTTAGCTGATGCTTTTATCCAAAGCGACTTATTAGGAGACAATGAAGTGACACATCAAAAGAAGGCAACAATAGTACGAAGGAGTGCTTTCCTAAGTTTACAGTGTTTTACAGAGCTAGATAAGTACCTGTAGAGAAAAGAACAAAAAGAGATTTTTTTTATGATGCCAGGTGATGCATCATAAAACTTAGGAAAGCACCTCTTAGTACTATTGCTGCCGCTTCTGATGTGTCGCTTCATTGTCTCCTAATGTTTGTAAGTCGCTTTGGATAAAAGCGTCAGCTAAATGCAAATGTGAATGTGTTGGTGGAAGAGGTGTGTTTTTAGCTGTTTCTTAAAGGAGGTGAGGGATGTGGCAGATGGGATTGTGTTAGGGAGATTATTCCACAAGCAGAGAACAGATAAAGAAAAAGAACGTGAGAGAGTTTTAGTGCCCTTCTGTAAGGGTACCACCAGTCGACGTTCATTCACTAAGCGCAGGGTTCTGGATGGGTTGTAGGTGTGTATAAGATAGTTAAAGTATGAGGGTGCAGAGTTTGTGATGGTTTTAAATGTCAGCATTAATGATTTGAATTTAATGCAGCAGCAACCGATAGCCAATTGAGAGAGATGAAGAGAGGTGTGACATGTGCTCTTTTGGGTTCCTGGTAAACAAGTCTTGCTGCTGCGTTCTGTATCATCTGGAGTGGTTTGATTGCTAGTGTAGGAAGACCAGCCAGGAGAGCATTGCAATAGTCCAGTCTGGAGATTACCAGGGATTGAACTAGCAGTTGGGCGGCGTGCTCTGTGAGATATGGCCTCTCTGATCTTCCTGTAGTGAACAGCACTCCAGAAGGCATTTCAGGTCCCAACTTTACAAGCAGGGTCCCTCTTTAATGTAAACTAAGGACCAGTGTCATCAGATAAGGCTACCAGAGAAACTGCCAGACACCCTCTATAGGGCAGCCTTATCATCAAACTAAAACCCTCACCCAAAGATCCAGGCCAGCCTGGCCATAAAACTCCTCAGGACCTCCACATGTGGTGGGTAATTAACCGGCCATGCGGCAGCTTTGGCTAAAACAAAGGACACATCTCTACATTCCTTAATTTATAAAAATGGACACAAACATATTGGACATATCACATATTCATTCTGTACTCTTTGAGAACATACTTTGTAATAGTCATTTGTGTTAAATACGGAAGTTTTACAAATGCTATTCACATATAAATGATTTCATGCATGATAGTTTAATATATTTTTGTCATGTTTATACTCTTTGTATTTAGGACAAAGCCAAAGGTATTTTGAAAGTGGTTTGGGAAGTGAGAATTCCATAGGTAAAACAGTGAAGACACAGTTAAAGCTGTGCTTTACTATATGCAAATACATTCACTTCACAAGCGAAAGGATGAGTGAGCCCTCTCTGATATCATCAGCCAATCACAGCCCTGCAAGGGACAAGTGCCAAAATGCAATCTCCTCCTTATCTGAAAGGGGATAAAAGTACCCTTTCAACACAAATTCTTTGTTCTGAGTTTTCTGGCCTGTGTGCTAGGAAGCATAACAGCAACAACGGTTCTGAGTTTTCTGGCTGTTGTGCTAGGAAGCATAACAGATCAACCGTTCTGAGTTTTCTGGCTGTTGTGCTAGGAAGCATAACAGATCACCCGGTTCTGAGTTTTCTGGCTGTTGTTCTAGGAAGCATAACAGATCACCCGTTCTGAGTTTCCAGGCTGTGTGCTGGGAAGCATAACAGCAACACCAGTTCTGAGTCTCCCCGCAAGGACTGAAATAGAGAAACCACGTTCAGAGTCGGCTGTCCAGAAAGGCAATCACAAACGTCTACAACAAGGTTAAGCCCAGGAGGGCAACCTTACTTCCAGGTACCTTCATCTGCGTGTTCCAGATCGTCAAGGACCTTCTGCACCAGCTTCAGGGCCTCATCTGCGTGTTCCAGATCGCCAGGACCCTTTTGGTGCTCCAGGAGATTAGCATCCCACAGGCGCCGTGTTCAAGGCTGTTGAGCAGTTCAGACTCCTTAGCCACTGCAACAAGGCCCAGCCTCACCAGTGGAAGACGTCGCCACCCTCGGACTGCTCACGTGAACGTAAATATCACTTACCAAACCTCTTTCTAGAGACCTTGGCATTAGTGTACTCTTTCAGTTCATTTCAGTTTATACCTTAGTTACTTGCATTCTTTTCATTCTTTACACTAAACCTTACTATCCTTTAGCTCTTTAGTATCATTTAGTAGTGTGTTAGTTATTCTTGTATGTCTTTTGTAAATAAATCCTCTTTTATTACAATTGTGTCTTCCTTGTGTTGATAATACAGTAAAAGGCTCTACAAGTTAGCACGAATCTCATGAAATCCTTCAGATACCCCAGGTGATTTACTCCCTCCATAATTTTTCTTATCATATTATTTATGATTTATGTTAGATTTATTCCAACAAATGTTGAGGTGGAATTCCTCAGCTGGTGCCCCGAGTTAAAAGGAGGGAGAGGTCATCTGACACACGCACACACACTTGAAGTGACGTGGGGTCAAGTCTCACTAACACCTCTAGTGTCCTGTGTGAGGCGTACTATTAATTGGTGCCCCGTGTGAAGATCACTACATTCCTGATGTTGTAAAGTGCATATCTACAAGACCGTGATATCCTTGAGATGTGTTCGGTAAAGGACAGCTGGTCATTGAAGATTACACCTAGGTTTCTTACGGATTTAGATGGTGTAATGGTTGTGTTGCCAATTTGAATTGTGAGGTTGTGTTGTGTTGTAGGTGAGGCTGGAAGTACCAGGAGCTGTTTAGCTGGTTTAGCTGGAGGTGGTGTTCAGTCATCCAAGATGAGATGTTTTTTAGGCAGGCTGCAATATATGATGCTATTGTGATGCCTTGAAATGGAACAGGGACATTACAATCCTGTCCAAAAATAATCAAACAGTATGGTTTGAAAATATCTAATTGATTAAAGGTCTGTATAAAGCAATGCGTTCCTAGGTAATAAATAAACAAAACAAATATATGTGGGCACCTGTTATATTATACTTTTTGTTCTTTTAAATGTTTATTCTGTTCTGAAACACTGACAGGAGACCAGCAAGATAATAAGCTGACAGTGTTCATCCGCTTCTGTGTATTTGCTCATGCTTAAGTTTTGATTATTTCTTGCTGTTTCTGGATTATCTTTGTCCTTGTTAAATAGCAAACTTTAATAAAACTATTCCTGCACTATTTCTTCTCACCGTATTGCTTGCTTAATACTTTCCTGTTTCAAGGCTTGACATTAGGCATTGCCATGTGATTGTCCTACAGACAAGTAAAACCTTCATCCACTTGTCCGAGTACAAAAGGTACTTGTCTGGAGAATAAATATAAACTTAAATAAAAAGGAAGCTGCCAGTGAGTCTTTCTGATTATACATATAATGTAATATAAAAATAGATTTTTATATTATTATTAATATATTATATTATAAATATAATTTAAATACATATATTACATAGTTTTAATATATTATCATGCATGCAGTAATGCACAAACTTTGCACATCTTGTCCTGTGTCACGGAGCCGATGCCTTCAGCATCGGATTCCCCCATCACGTCACTCGTTCACTTTCACCAGTTTATTAATATGGACTTCATTCACCATCATGCATTGCACCCGCGCACCTGTTCACCATTTGTAATCCCGCTGAGCACTTGTTACTTTATTATCACCCGCACCTGGTTTAAGTCGTTATGAGTTCATTGGTTGTATTATTTAAAGTCTGTCTTTTTGTTCATTCTTTGTTGGTCGTTGTTGTGTTTTGGTTTAGTGTGTGGGTAATTTTGGATATCTTGTGACTCTGTTAAATGTACCTGTTATCTGGATGAGATCTGTTCCGTTGAACCTGTTATTCTGGATTACCTGTTATTCAAGCTTCAGTAAAATCTTGACTTAAACGTATTCTCTGGTGTTCTGATCCTTCTAACCCAGCACCGTAACATCCTGACACTTGGCATTTTTGCATCATATATATATATATATATATATATATATATATATATATATATATATATATATACACACACATTTTAAGAACTTTAAAAATAAATGTATTGAACTTTCTTGATTTCTTATTTAAATGCAATTTTTATGTTTAGCAGCTTCTTAAATTCATCATCACTGAAGTCAAAGTGGCTTCATGCCATTGGTGGACTTAACCCTATAATTGCTGCTGGTAATTGTTTTTCTATTGAATCACTTGACATTTTAGTGTACAGCAGGAGCGTGAGAGATAATCTTTTACTTTATTGTTTGCGTGATCAGTGGTGTTGTATAATATAATGTCAAATAATATAATCTATATTATTAGCATGGCTGTGATTCAGCTGTAGGCTTTACATTCCCAACAACTATTTTGACGATTTTTCAGTAAGATGCTGTTGGAACTATTTTGAAACTGACAGTCTAAAATGTACTTGATATTCATTTTATCTTGGCAGAATTGTTGTATAAAAGCCGTGTCATACCGCCAGTTCTAATATCACTGCGATTATGCAGCTATGCTACAGTCTAACAGCGCACATATTCCTGTTACATAATATAATATAACATAATATATTACAGTATAACATACAAATTTGAAATATTACATAAATAATAATAAAGCATGAACTTTGCATCAGCACACAGCACGATATTAACAATTATTAAACAAAAACATTTCCATCGGGCTGTACTCTCCATGTCAAATTTGTGTTCTTCTCTATCCCATGATCCTTCAGTTTCAGCTTCATCTAAATAAAGAAAAACATGTGACACCAAACACATTAAATTGTGTTTTTATTGCACTCACAGAAGTAAAACACTGTATGTGTTTAAGACAAATAGTTTATTTCTTACCCAGTGTAAGATGTTGTCCATCACTGCAGGATCATTTACATTCTGACCAGATTTCACCACCAATCTCACAATCTGCTGCTTTTCATCTGAGAAAACAAGTTGTGAGGATTGACTAAAATTGAAGGAAAACAACATAAAAAATATAGCAACTGTATGGATTCCAACATTATAGAGATACTGGGTCAGGCTTTTTTAGTTGACTGGGTCGAAATTCCTCCACAATTAGGTCATACAGAAAAGTTATTGCTGCTTAAAGGAAAGCTTTTGATAAATGACATAAGCTTTTGGTCTAGTTTTTGCTAAACAAATATAGACATGGTGTAATATGTCATGTGTTGTTGTTCATCTTAGGTTGTATTTTTTTGTATCTCATTTAAAGGACAGCTGTGGACCGTATGATTTTGTTTCGGTTCTGATACTTAAAACCATAGAGAGGGTCCAGCTTCTCTTCCTTATTACAGAGTAAGAACAAGTATTAGTAGCAGAAATATGGATATGTAAATCATGTAAATGGAGCAAAGAATCACATATGAAACTTACTGTGCATGCAGATGAACGGCAGAGCATCTGAGCAGGGCTGATCCTCTATCAGACCATCATGACCTGCGGCACCACAAGATCTTTTGTTTCCAGAAATATGAGGTTGTCCAGACCTCCACATAATGCGGGACATGGAGATATTTGTTCCATCAGACCACTTCCATAAGTCTCTGAACATACCAATCCATACTCTACCATTGATGTTGAGGCTCAAAATCTGCTCAATGTCAGTCGTGTCCCGTATGATGGCCAGATCTGTGTAATTCTGTCTGCAGTAGCTCAGAGCTTCGTGCATTTTCAACTGGAGAGTAGAGATGAAAACAAACCTGTCTGCTCCTGTTTTACTTTCTGTAATAAGACATATAAGATCAGATCATGGCTAGACATCAGGGGCTTTAGATACTCACACAGAACCACAGACACACTTCTTTTTACTGTTTACAAAGCCAAAAACTTGTTATGACTTTTGGATGTCACTTCATCTATTACAGTAAAATCCAATTTGACCAGGTGTACCGAATTTTGCATGCCACTGTTCACAACACAAACACCTCGAATATTATTGCTTTTAGAGCATTTGAAACACATGTATGACTATCAGCATAAGTTTGTTGTAAAATCTTTCCTTAACTTATTGATATCCTCAACCATGTAATATCTCATTTAACTAGGGTTCATAAATGAGTTAGCTAACTGGCTAAACTTCTGTAGGAAGGATTGATTTGCTACTGTATGTGACATTACAGGGTTAGTTTACTCCAAAATGAAAAATTTGTCATTATTTCATCACCATCATGTCATTCCATCCACACAAGACCTTTGTGCATATTTAGAACACAAATGAAAATATTGTTGAATGAAAAAATATTTTATCCATGAGCTTCCAGAAAAGTTGTGAAGTCATTGTTTAAATTGTCCATGTGATCAGAGTGGTTCGATCATAATTTTATAAAGCGCAGAGAAAATGTTCTCTAATGTAACCTCTCCAATGAACATATTCTTCTCTTCCCCGTCTTTCTCTGACACGCTATCACAAGAGCACGGAGATCTTATGTGGCTGGAACGACATGAGGGGTGAGTAAATAATGAGAACTTTTTCATTTTTGGGTAAACTAACCCTTTAAAGTTAGCAGCCTATAAAAAAATGGAGGAACTTTTTTCAAAATTTACAAAATGTTGTAAATGGCTGTTTTTATACATTGCTATCAAACTAATTAAATTATGTTCAATTTCTCAAAAAACAAGCTATAGGGTTTTTTTTAATTTACACATATTATCACTCAAATCAGACATGGAGGTTCTCTTATGAAGGAAAAGGGATCTAAGTCTGTCAAGACACTGTAGATGATTCAACAACAGATGCAATTGTGCGTATAAAAGAGCAGCTGCAGTACAGATCATCATCTTAATCTTTAGGACAATGCGTCCTTTTGCCATACTTCTTTCATCCCTATGAACGCTTACTTTGGCCCCTTTAAGCTGGAGCTAGTGTTTCCAGATGTCCATTTATGCTTCCTGGTTCTGACGTCATCTCTTACAGGATGCCGCCTCCCACCATTGGACTAATTACACTGACGTGCTTCAGAAGCAGTCTGAAAATTTGAACAGCTACAGACAGCCAGTGGAGTGAGATCAGGAGGGGTGTGACGTGGGCTCTCTTAGGCTAATTGAAGGCCAGACATGCTGCTGCATTCTGGATAATTTGCAGGGGCTTCGTCATACTGGCTGGAAGACCAGCAAGGAGGGCATTCAAGTTCAAGTTTATTTGTATAGCGCTTTAACAGTGTAGCACTGTTTCAAAGCAGCTTTACAGCAGAATAAACAGAATGACAAGCAGGGAACTATTAGTTATTAAGCTAGCTTTGTATTTGCCTGCTTGTGCATTGCAGTAGCCCAGTCTTGAAATGATGAGCTTGGACTAGGAGCTGTGTGGCATGCTCTGACAGGTAATGTCTGATTTTTCTGATGTTCCTACATCACTGGGTGGTAGTTGTAACGTGGGTGGTGAATTTCAGTTGGTTGTCAAGCATCAAGCCCGGCTTCTTGGTGCCTTGGTTGGTGTTAGTGTTAAGGAGCCAGTCTGAGTGGTGATTTGGTAAACTATTTGCAGAAAATACAAGTAGATACATCTTGTCCAAGTTCAGCTAGGAGAATGAAGAGATACAAGCAGAGATATTGGGGAGTTATCCGGTCTTCTTTCATGGTGAAGAAAGTCCATGAAAACAGTCTAGTGCATCACCATCATCACCACGGGGCTCACTTTAAAGAGATATTACTCATTGGACTGAAAACCTATACACAACTCAATGTGGATATAGGTGATTGTACTGTTGTTGCATCCTCCATAGTCAAAGATCTAGGTGTTCTATTAGAAACTTAACATTTGAAAATCATATTTCATATGTTGCTAAAACTGCCTTTTTCTATCTAAGAAACATTGCCAACATTTCTGATGCAGAGAAATTAGTTCATACATTAATGACCTCGACACTGGACTACTGTAATGCTTTATTAGCTGGTTGTCCAACATCTTTAATAAACAAACTACAATTAGTCCAGAATACAGCTGCTCAAGTTCTTACCCGGACAAAAAGATATGATCATATCACCCCAATTTTATCCTCCCTACATTGGCCACCTATTAGGTTCCACATGAGTTTTAAAATATCTGAAACTTCTGTCTGCATCATTCCATAACACCTCACAGACTACACGCAGTACTCACTCACAGTGTAGATTACAGCAACCTTCAATTATGTGCCAGAGGAGAGCTGGCCCTCCAGGTTGAGCGCGGGTTCTCCCAAGGTTTTTTTTCCCCACTTACAATTATGTATACATCTACTGTGAAGTTTCTGGTTCCTTGCCACTGTTGCTCACTGGAAGACTCATCTAATTTGTGCATCTTACTTTACCATGCATTTTAACACACTCTACCTTTAGAACCGTACATTGCCTTATTTTATTTTATTTAATTGTTTGTATTATTTCCATTTTAACTATAACTTATGTAAAGCTGCTTTGCAACAATGGAAATTGTGAATTGAAAAGTTAATTGAATTGAATTCCAACCTCAAGCTCTTTCCTCATGTTTTTAGGGCAAGGGCATCTCCTGTCCTAAAGACTGTCCTCAGCAGCATTAGTTTGCGAGGTCCCTTCAAAAAGGAACATCTTAGGATACAAATGTAACCATGGTTCACTAATAATAGGGAGGAAGACATGGCCATGCCTCAGTACCTTTCAATGTCCTCTTCAAAAAAGAAGCTGCTGACGTGCACTGCAGATGCTCTCTTCTACTCCTGGTTGCACCTGTGCCATCATACATCAATACACTATCAAGGGCCTTTTGATTTCAGACACCGGTCATGCTGATTACATTCCCCATTGCGTCTAGCCAGCAGTGTCTTGTTCTCTATTTTAGGAACAACTGACCACCATGCTTAATTATACTTTACACACACACATGTTGGGTTTTCATTTCATAGACGTAATGACTTTTATAGTGTATAAACTGTATATTCTATCCCCTTTCCCCTAACCCAAACCATCACAGAAAACTTTTTGCTATTTTACATTTTCAAAAAAACATCATTCTGTTTGATATATAAACTTGTTTCCTCATAGGGACCAAAAATATGTCCTCACAAGGTCAAAATTTACTGGTATTCCTATCTTTGTTAAATACGTGTTAAATACCAGGTGCACACATACACACACAACTGCTGTTTGTTAAAAGGGATTAATTATCCAAACAGAGTATTTTTTTTAAGTATTTGTATAATGGATGTATGCGATTTTTGGATCTGCAACATATGTAGAGGTGTAAGGGCTCTATCTGGAGTAAATGCATACAGTGACATATAAAAATGTTTCTGTTCATCTGAGGAAATAAAGTTACATATCTCTGGGATAATGTGAGGAAATTATGAGAGAATTTTTCTTTTTAGGGACAACTTTTCCTTTAATATTAACATCTATCATGCTCTCTGTATATCAGTAACAAAATGTATATTTTGTTTTTAAGAAATGTAACTTTCAAATAAAGTTGAATTAGTTTGACATAAGGATAACATTATAGGGTTGTTGACTATAATGGAGGGTTTAGAGCTCAAATACTAATTTAAATATTACTTACCATCGTAGCAAATAAAGGAAAATTGCGCATCGCCTGTGTAAGACTGGTGCCAAGATGTCCAAACCAACAGGACATCACATCCTGGGGAACAAAGGACTCTTTCCAACATATTGAGTTCCCCACAGAGTTTGCATCCCCATCTCAAATAGCACACCTCAAAGGATGCTGATTGCGAACTCACACCTTCACATCTGTCCTTTTCTCCCCCTCTCTTCATCTACTTCCCCTTAGCTCAGAGATCCCCAAAACTTATCAATGAACTGTATTTAAGATATACCACATTCTGTGTGATCAAAGTATCTAAATATTCATGTCTCATATCATTTGAAATGTCTCAGTGTGACTTGCACAATGGTCTTATCCCCACAACAATAGAGCAGATCATAACAACGGTTTAAGGAGTTTGGAGATATTCTGCTCACTGCTGTGGGTGTGTCCTTCCTGGGCTCTTTCATGGAAATGGCCATTTGGGCCTGATCAGGTTCAGAGTCTTTTCTATGTAAATTACATCTCCATTTGGAGGAAGTATACTTTGATTTGGGTATTTAAGGGAAGCAAGCAAAAGGTTCTGGGAGTCTGTAAACGGATCTCCCGCACAATCACTGTGTGTAGTTCTTATAGTTAGAGTCTGTAAACGGATTTCCCGCACAATCACTGTGTGTAGTTCTTATAGTCGGAGTCTGTAAACGGATCTCCCGCACAATCACTGTGTGTAGTTCTTATAGTTGGAGTCTGTAAACGGATTTCCCGCACAATCACTGTGTGTAGTTCTTATAGTCGGAGTCTGTAAGCGGAGTTCCGCTTTAATCACTGTGTGTAGTTCTTATAGTCGGAGTCTGTAAACGGATCTCCCGCACATTCGCTGTGCGTAGTTTTGATTGTCAGGTAAACATTTCTAAATTCTCTCATTTCTGCATTATTGACTGTTTCACATGAATTGATCACCTACTAAATTGTTTGAATTAGATATTGAATCATTGCTGTCGTTTACCTGTTGAATAAATTGTTATGTTTGTATCTATTCTAAATACTCTGAATTATTGGCTTAGTAGACTATGATGCATCCGTGTTACCGCAATACTACGACCAGGGTTAAGTATATTGAAATAATTAAGTTGTTATGCAGTCGGATTTTGTGTATCCTCTGTTTAGTCAGAGAAGAGTTTTGTGTATCCTCTGTTTAGTCAGAGAAGAGTTTTGTGTATCCTCTGTTTAGTCAGAGAAGAGTTTTGTGTATCCTCTGTTTAGTCAGAGAAGAGTTCGATTGTATGGGGCTACATGGGGCTATAATGGGTAAGTTTTAATAATTGTTAAATTGGGAGCCATAACCTCATTGTTAAATTGTTTTTAGCCATAACCTCTTGTTATGCAATTGCATTATATAGGTGATTGTATGGGGCTACATGAGTTGTGATAAAGGCGGAGCTACATTGTTAAATTGCCGCCATAACCTCTGGGACGGTCGAGTTGTGATGAGGACCCTGACCCTGCGACATTGAGAACCTTGGTGTACAAGTCCAATAATAATAGTGAGTTGAATAGAATGATAAAACATTTATCTAAATTTAAGAATCTTAACTTAACCTTTACAAGGTTTTATCTTTTGGAGTCAGATAAAATTGAGGAATAAAAAAGTAAAGAATAAGCGCAGGAAAAGACCGAGCGCGCTGAAACCTTCGCCATTACCACTGGACTCCTACGTTGGGCCAGTGGGTGGTTTTTGGGTGGCTTTTCCCATCCAGCCTTACACCTGTCACGTCATACCATTTGCCACTTTTCATAAAAACACAATCCTCATTTCCATTGTAGTTGTTTGGCTCTTGATTATTCCAGGACGTGAATGTGATATTTTCATCTTTATACGACCACCGCCAGCTATCGATGTCATTGTATACTCCAGTCCATACTACAGTTGATGCAAGCTGAGCTGTTTCCTGTAGATATGTCTTGTCTTTGGTGGTTTGAACAGTGGCCAGGTCGATGTGATTCTCTCTGCAGTAAGCTTGTGCTTCATCCCACGTCTTCTGATCCTGGATCAGAACATATCCACGTGACATGCCCTGGATGAAAGGCCAGAGTCCTGTTGAGTGTAACGAATTTCAGATGTTAAGTGTAACCTGCTTAAGCCCACAAAGCTCTTTGTCCATCTAAAAATATTTTTGGGATTCAACAAAAATAATGTAAAACATGCTAATGGTTCAACTGTAAATAAACCGAAACATAAAAATTTTAAAGTATTTAACCTCATTAAGCGTCAACAATATTTTTATTGTAACAATTTTAACATTTTTTTAAAACACGACTTGACTAGCGCTTATTCAAAAATAGCATCCTAGTAACACAAAATTATTTGAAACATGAAAGCAAAATATTTAACCCATGTGCATTCATGTGATTTTATTTAGTATCTGATAGATTTCATGATAGTGAATGATAGTGACACCTGTAGATGAGTTCAGCTCTGAAAACACTGATAAATAACACCAAACCCATAAAGAGCAATAACTCAACATGAAAATCAAATGAAACACCTGTGTAAAGTTACACACTGACTTGAGAACAGCAGCACTTGAATCAGTATTTCCATTGCTGATGAATTTACAGTATGAAATGAATCTGAAACAGTGAAAAATACCCACATTAAATTATGACAAACACATTAACATAAAGTGAAGAAGCCTGTAAGTACATAAACTAGTACAAGATAAACTCTTAATTATAACAATAGAAACACACCCCAGTTTACCTGCTTCAGCAGACAGGGCTGAAACCTGTACTATCATCTGGTTGATGAAATATAATCATTTGTACTTGCTTTAATCTTTGCTTTAATTTCCTACACAAATTTGAATGCATCGCCTTGAATGCAAAATGTTGCACAGATGCAAAATATATGAAAATACATTGAAAGGTTTAAAGACGCAGACACTGATTTCCATTCAATATTATTTGAATAAAGAGACTGCAAAGAGTCCCTGATTGCCGGTTCGATTCCCAGTACCAGCAGGAAACGACTGAGGTGCCCTTGAGCAAATCACTTTATTCCAATCGCTTCCGAGGTAATAAACCCCCTTGTAAGTCGCTTTGGATGAAAGTGTCAGCTAAACGATTAAATGTAAATGTAGATGCAAATGATGTTTTTAACACATCTGCAAAATACTTTTTTCTAACATTTAAAAAAAAATGTTTTACATTTAGTCATTGTAGTCACAATAAGTCAAAAGCGACTTCCATGAGCACACCGTTTGCAGCACCTCTATTCCCCCCGTTTAGCTGCAGTCCCCCTTCCAAAACGCTCACTCTATTCTGATTGGTTAAACTGGCCTAATTGATTGTGATTGGTCACTTGCACCCGCCCCTTACTATAACCTTCAGCTTCTCAGATGTAAACACTAACAATGGTATCAGTTTTGTCTTATCAATTTGAGCCCAAGCAGACAGACGAGAACAACCTTTGCAAAGCAGAACAGGACGTTTCACAGTCATGTATTTGGGTAGTTGACAAACAAATATGTGACTGTGTTCTATGGTGTGACAGCAAATATATACAAATAGCATGATTTGAGATTTATCTTCTTTGTAGCGATTCTGTGGGGATGGTGTTATTTAAACACTCTCCAGCATCTCTACTAGTTATTGTGAAACTAAGACGGTGTTATTTAAAACACGGTTTAGTTTCAGGTTATAATTACTTGTGGCTCAAATGGAAATACCTACAGATAAAGACTATTAACTATATGTATTTTGTAGCATTACCTGGTACAATAAACGCGTTATTCTTCTGGCCTTGATTAACAACGGTCCATGCCCAATACAGTAATACATAATGGGCGGTAACAGTATCGCACAGTTTAAGGGATGTGTTATGAGCATTAAGCAGAGACAATCATGAGTGAATACAAATGAATATTTATTAACTAAGCTACTGAGATATGATATGGATTCACTAACACAAACACAAACACATACACATTCACACAAGATAAAGCATAGAAAAATTAGAGTAAAGAGTAAAGAATGGCATATTAAATCAGCAGGACACGACCACCGGGTTTTCTCTACTAAAAGTTCACCTTGGTAGCCAAGGGGCAGTTGCTTAAGCTGTTGAATCCTGGTGCGCTGGAGAGAAAGGGAGAGAGAGTGTCGATGGATTCGCGAAGTCCGTTCGAGATGAAGTTTCAGCGAGAAGTGTCAAGTCTGCCGAAGTAAGATTGCGGAAAAGCTGTCCTGAAGAAGGGCAGGTCCCACGAAGTTTTGGAGAGATTCCAAGTTTCTGAGCAAAGAGTTGTTCGATGCATTGTGGTCTTAAAGGCACAACGGTCACGCCCGGTCAGGTCTTTTGACCAATGGCAAAAGGGCGTGGTTCTTGTGGGAGAAATCTCTTTGTCCTTCTCTGTGACAAATGATTTACACAGGTGCGGTTTATGTCCTGTTTGCACCGAACACATAAACTTATTGCAAATTGAGTATGATGCACGCCATGACTATGTACTGTGCATCATTATTTAGGAAATAATTTGTTGATCATTTTGATACCACACACGAGAGAGAAGTGAAGTAAGAACAATAGTTATTCATTCATCTGTCATGACATAAAAGTTAAACTTCAATGACACTGAAATGCATGCAATAACTATGGCAGGATATCACGTGATTATGGAGGAATACACACATAGATATATATATATATATATATATATAGATACAAATTGGGCAGTTTTGTCCCGCTCATCCTAAAGAGTCTCTTTGAGGTGTTTGGAATGTACATCTCTAGTCCTCTCTGCAAATCTCCAGGGGGCCTGGAGAATCTCAGGGAGTTGAGCTGGGGGGTTACCCTCTCTGGGGAAGGCCAGAGAGGTACCATAACTGTCCTCCTGAGTTAAGTAACAACCGGCAGGTCATCACTTAACCCAGACTTTCTGGAGCCAAAAGGGGTTCTGGTGTTGACTTCCCCCGTAGGAATTTGTTGTTGGTTGTAACTTTATGATCCCTTAAAGAAATCCAACATTTGGCCCGGCCAAGTCTCTACATCTTTATCTTCACAATTTCCCTATTATAAGCTTGAAATTTGAAATCCATAAGGAGTTCCAGTCAGACGTTGAGATACTGAACCTGTTTTGCACACATACAAAAGAAGGTCTGAACCGACGGACCTTATACAGACATGATCGAAACGTCTCCCTGACGTCATGTGCTTGCTGGGTTATAATGTTAATTCTGTTAGTTAGTTCTAGTCAAATCTACAGAGGCACAGTTGATATCAAACCCTTTTATGGTTTGGAAAACAGCGGAACGTTCCATAACACCTCCTCCGTAGCTTAAGTTAGGTCATGCCTTTTAGTCAGGCTCAAAGACTGCATCCTCTGCAGATTTGTTTTAAGCAAATGACCAGCAGGAGTCATTAATGCAAACTTTGTTTTGATATTCAAAGTCCCTCTTTCGCTTAAATGTCTGAGAATTTATGTGAAGTGTTTGTTTATAGAAAGGTCTGCAAACAGTGTTAATGATTTTGTGGATGAATTCCTTTTGTATTCCCAGGTGAAAAGGAAATATATTTAAATTGTGATTTTTTTTTGGGGACATACTTAATATATTCAAATTACACTATACTACATGCATATTAAATGTATTATTTTGAAACAACTTTAAGTATATTAAGTGTATTTTAAGATATATTTAAAATATTAAAATTGTGTTAAATTGGAACCACTTAAAGTGTCACGATGTCACCTGTCTTCTTGTGTTTAAACTTCACTTCCCATGTCACCCTGCACCTCCGCACACCTGTTGTTCATTGTCATCATCATCTACACCAGCACCTGTCTGCAATAATCCGGACTCTTTATATACTGTGTGTTTTGTTCAGTTCACTGTCCAGTCTACACTATTGTTACCCGGACTCACTCACCTGTGTTAGCGATCGTCTCCCCTTGGATTTACCCTCGTCGAGTCTTCAGTGTTCCTCCTCTGTCGTCTTCTGTGTTCCCAAGTTTCATCTGCATACCAAGGACAGTGTTAGTTTTGAGTTTACTTACCTATTTCTGTTTAACATCTGTTTATCTGTTCTATTAAAATCCCCTTACTGTTATCCGCTGACTCCGTCCCTTCTGTTCGGTAACAGAAGACTGGACCCTAACAGCAATATGAGTCAGTCGGATGCTTTTCGGGACCTGTTTGAAGCGGCTCGTCATGCCTTCCACGAGCGCTCCACCACCGCTACCACCGCACCTAGCGCTACTCCTTCTCCGGTTGTTGTTGCGAGTCCCATGGCCCAACCAGCGCCCTTCTCTGGTGCGGTGGAGAATAGCATGGATTGGGGGTTGGCCAGTTGTGGGTGCCACCCCCTCTGCCGTCTGGTCGAGATGGCCGGCGCCGAAAGTTCTGCCGCGGCCGAGATGGCCGCCGCCGAGAGTTCTGCCGCGGCCAAGATGGCCGCTTCCCAGTGTCCAGTCCCGGCCAAGATGGCGTTCGAACCTCAGTCCCGCCAAGATGGCCGTTCGAAGCCCAGTCCGGCCAAGATGGCGTTCGAAGCCTCCAGTCCGGCCAAGATGGCCGTTCGAAGCCTCCAGTCCCGCCAAGATGGGCGTTCGAACCTCCAGTCCCGCCAAGATGGCGTTCGAGCCTCCAGTTCCGGCCAAGAGGGCCGTTCTCGAGCCTCCAGTCCCGGCCAAGGGGCGTTCGAACCTCCAGTCCGGCCAAGGGGCCGTTCGAGCCTCCAGTCGGCCAAGGGGCGTTCGAACCTCCAGTCCCGGCCAAGGGGCGTTCGAGCCTCCAGTCCCGGCCAAGAGGGCGTTCGAAGTCCAGTCCGGCCAAGATGGCGTTCGAAGTCCAGTCGGCCAAGATGGCGTTCGAAGTCCAGTCCGGCCAAGATGGCCGTTCGAAGTCCAGTCCGGCCAAGATGGCGTTCGAAGTCCAGTCCGGCCAAGATGGCGTTCCGAGAGTCCAGTCCCGGCCAAGATGGCCGTTCCCGAGAGTCCAGTCCCGGCCAAGATGGCCGTTCCCAAGATGGCCGTTCCCAAGATGGCCGTTCCCGAGAGTTCAGTCCCGGCCAAGAGGGCCGCCCCGGAGTTCCCAGACTCCGCCCTAGAGTTTCCCGAGTTCCCAGACTCCGCCCTAGAGGTTCCCGAGTTCCCAGACTCCGCCCTAGAGGTTCCCGAGTTCCCAGACTCCGCCCTAGAGGTTCCCGAGTTCCCAGACTCCGCCCTAGAGTTTCCCGAGTTCCCAGACTCCGCCCTAGAGTTTCCCGAGTTCCCAGACTCCGCCCTAGAGTTTCCCGAGTTCCCAGACTCCGCCCTAGAGTTTCCAGAGTTCCCAGACTCCGCCCTAGAGTTTCCAGAGTTCCCAGACTATGTCCTAGAGTTTCCAGAGTTCCCAGTTTCTGTTTTAGAAGCCCCAAAGTTCCCAGACTGTTTCCTAGACTCCTCAGAATTCCCAGACTCTGTCTTAGATTCCCCAAACTCCGCTCATATGGTCGCCCCCTCTAATTACTTCCCCATGCCATCTCAAGCGATCCCTGCCTTGCCTTCATTTAGTTCAGTGACTACTCGCAAGCTAGTACTAGCAAGTTTTTCACATGTGGAAGAGTTTAGTCAGCCCTCGAGTGACACCAGACTGTCTTTAGTCATCACTCCAAGTCAGTCCAGGACAAGGTTCTCAACTTTTAGTGTCCCGGTGCAAAAAGGAAGTAGTTATGGGGATCTCCCTTGTCCCAAGTCTCAAGATGTTTTTACCCATTCAGGGAACTATCAGGGTTTATTTAGACCAGTTGCTCTTGTTGCCGCGTCACCTCAAGTGGGACCTTCCAGTCAGTTTGCATCTCCCCAGGGAGGAAGTGGTGCTTGTGGTGGTATCTTTGCCCAATCTCAATGCTCTAGTAAGCGTGTTTTGGAGGTTCTAAACCCATCACATCCCAACCCGTTTCCAGCCAGCCCATCAACGTTGCAGGTCCTCAGGGTGTTTCTAGCACTACTATAGGAGGCCCTAGTTGTTTCTGTGGCCCTGTCCCACTTCAAGGTACCCTTAGACAGTTTGCTCCTGGATCTCCTTCCAGGTTAAATTCTTCACAACTAGTTTCTAGTCAGTCTACAGATAATCCAAGTTTAGGTAGCCAGCACTCTTCGGCTTCGCTGGGTGGGCCTCAGAGGAGTACAGCAGCTCAGTTGAGGTCCTCTCAGGGAGAAGGTAGTGCGTGTCTAGATAGTCACTCCTCTAGGTCCCCAGTTCCTGTCTCCTCTAGGTCCCCAGTTCCTGTCTCCTCTAGGTCCCCAGTTCCTGTCTCCTCTAGGTCCCCAGTTCCTGTCTCCTCTAGGTCCCCAGTTCCTGTCTCCTCTAGGGTCCCAGTTCCTGTCTCCTCTAGGGCCCCAGTTTCTGAGTCCCCTGCTCCCGGAGCCTCTGAATCCCCTGTTCCCGGCGCCTCTGAGTCACCAGAGCCGCCGCAGCCTGCACCCGAGCGGTCACAGCCGCCGCAGCCTGCACCCGAGCGGTCACAGCCGCCACAGCCTGCACCCGAGCGGTCACAGCCGCCACAGCCTGCACCCGAGCGGTCACAGCCGCCACAGCCTGCACCCGAACGGTCAGAGGCCCAGCCGCCAGCGCCGCCGCAGTCAGCCCCAGCGCCACCGCAATCAACCCTAGAGCGGGCACCGTCGCCACAAACAGCCCCAGAGCGGCCGCATCCAGAGCCCGATCCTCCAGAGCCCGATCCTCCAGAGCCCGATCCTCCAGAGCTCGATCCTCCAGAGCCCGTGCCTCCAGACCCCGAGCCTCCCGATCCCGAGCCTCCTGACCCTGACCCCGAGCCTCCTGATCCTGACCCCGAGCCTCCTGATCCTGACCCCGAGCCTCCTGTCCCTGATCCCGAGCCTCCTGACCCTGACCCCGAGCCTCCTGATCCTGACCCCGAGCCTCCTGATCCTGACCCCGAGCCTCCTGATCCTGACCCCGAGCCTCCTGACCTCGACCACCCACCCAGCCTCCCTCTCCCCCCTCCGTGGATCTTGTGGCGCGAGGACGCGCCGGGGGTACTGTCACGATGTCACCTGTCTTCTTGTGTTTAAACTTCACTTCCCCTGTCACGATGTCACCTGTCTTCTTGTGTTTAAACTTCACTTCCCATGTCACCCTGCACCTCCGCACACCTGTTGTTCATTGTCATCATCATCTACACCAGCACCTGTCTGCAATAATCCGGACTCTTTATATACTGTGTGTTTTGTTCAGTTCACTGTCCAGTCTACACTATTGTTACCCGGACTCACTCACCTGTGTTAGCTTGATCGCCTCCCCTTGGATTTACCCTCTCAGAGTCTTCAGTGTTCCTCCTCTGTCGTCTTCTGTGTTCCCAAGTTTCATCTGCATACCAAGGACAATGTTAGTTTTGAGTTTACTTACCTATTTCTGTTTAACATCTGTTTATCTGTTCTATTAAAATCCCCTTACTGTTATCCGCTGACTCCGTCCCTTCTGTTCGGTAACATAAAGTACATTTGTAATTTAACTGCATTTCTTTAAATTGTATTTAAAGTAAACTTCAATGCTGTACTAGAACTGCAGTAGAAGTTTATTTTAAACTAGTTATTAATGTGTTCCCAGTATATTTTTAATATAATATTAGCTTATTAATAATGTATTTGCAGAACACTACAAAAGCCACTTACAGTATATTAATAAGGTATTTTACTAAACCATTTACAGTTTTTCTCAAATGCTAAAACACAAAAGCCAATCCTCTAAACTCAATGTACAGTTGTCTAAACACATTTACTAAATCTAGCCATCTTTTTCCAATATCATAAACACATTTCACATGAAGACACAATTCACAAAACACAATCCTCCGTTCTCATAAATCTTAACACATTTTCCTTGCTAAAACACAAGTTGCAAAGAACTCTTCTCATATTCTCAAATGAAAGCTCATGTGATGCAAAATGCTTGCCACAGTCAGCAATATTTGAACACAATGAACACACCTGGCATCATTCATTACACACAACGACTCAAAATTGAAGACACTTGTTGCTAATGCTGTGACCACATGTATAAAAGCAAGTTCAGAGTGCACAGTTTGCTGAAGATTCCAAACAAACACAATGGATGAAGGCAGAGGAAGAGGAAGAGGAAGAGGAAGAGGAAGAAGAGCTGGCCAACAAGGGAAAGGAGGAGACCAACAAGGGAGAGGAGGAGGCCAACAAGGAGGAGGGAGGCCAACAAGGAGAAGGGGAGGCCAACAAAGAGAAGGGGAGGCCAACAAGGGAGAAGGGAGGCCAACAAGGGAGAGGGGAGGCCAACAAGGAGAGAGGGGGAGGCCAACAAAAGGGAGAGGAGAAGGTCCAGGAGGGAGAGCAAGACAACCTCGGACCATCATTACGGATGAAATGCGAGCAACAGTCATTGACCATGTCATTGTCCATGGCATGACGATGGCTGAAGCAGGACTAAGAGTCCGTCCAAACCTGAGTAGGTTCACTGTGGCCACCATTATCAGGGCATTCAGACAACACAACAGGTATTGTACTCTATTGCTTTCTTTGTCACAATACAATTTTACAAGCCTGTGAAAGTAGTCATTGGTTTCAAATCAGTTGTTACTGTATTGTAAAACATGTCAATTGACAACACATGTTTCTTTCTTTAGAGTTGAAACAATGCCACATAGAGGTGGGAGGGTTGCCATATTTACAGCAGCACAAGAAACCCTCATTGTGGATATGGTTCGTGAGAACAACCTCATTAGACTCCGGAGATCAGAGACAAAGTCATTGCTGATAATGTCAACTTTGAGAGCATTGATGATGTCAGCTTGGCCACAATCAGTTCTCCGGGCCAAAAGATGCGGATGAAACAGGTCTATAGGGTTCTTTGCAAATACACAAAGACCTACGTTATTTAGTATGTGCAAGTAAGTATACATCCATGTTCACAGTACAGTTAGTGGACATACTGTGTTGCTCAGTGGCCTACATTACTTCTGGACAATACTGTGCTACCTGATTGACTGTTCTGAACACCTGTGCACTTTCACATTTTCACAGAGGATATTACAGTTGGACGCTGATGGCCAGACCTCATGAGTACCTCTTCCTGGATGAGGCTGGCTTCAACCCTGCAGAAAGCGAAGGCAAAGAGGCCGTAACATCATTTGGCCAAAGAGCCATCACTGAGGTTCCTGGCCAACGGGGGTAATATTACTCTTTGTCATGGGTTTGGAGGGGCTTGTCCACCAGCATGCTATCCTTGGGTCTTACAACACCAGCGTCTCCTCACCTTCCTAGAGGAGCTAAAAGACATCCTCCTGGACCGCCAACACCACCATCCTGGGTCCGCACATCACATTTATGTGATCATTTCATACGCTTCCACAGAACAAACCAAATCAGAGTGGTTCACCACCAACAGTAACCACTTTTAAACGTATTTGCCAGTTTACTCCCTTTCCTGAACCTATAGAGGAGTTCTTCTCATCGTGGAGATGGAAGGTTTATGACCGACAACCATACACTAGAGAGAACCTCCTAAGGGCAATGGAACTGGCCTGTGTGGCGCCCCAGTGGAGGCCTTCCAAGGATGGATTAAGCCATTCCAGGGCGTTTTCCCCACGGTGCCTGGCAAGAGACAATATAGCCTGCGATGTGGATGAGGTGATGTGGCCCAATGCAGCTCAGCGACATGATGCCGCACAGTGATTGTGTTGTGAATAAAGTAAATAAAAATAAAACTTCACACCCTGATCATGTTTTCAAGAGTACTGTTGTGTGCAATAGATTCTGTTTTGCATTGAGTTGTGTTACAGTAGTGTACATGCAGAATTTATTATAGATTTATACTCTTCATATGAAACTCACAAATCTAAATGCCTAATCCTCTGCAGAGATCTAAGAAGATCCATTACTGTAAAGTTTTTAAAAATATGCATTGGCAGTTATGAAACAAAAGAACCTTCTCACAAATTGAGCATTGTGTTTTCAATTGTTTTGCTGTAGTGTGTAATGATGTGTATAGTGTTTACATTTTTGAAAAGAGCTGCTCTTTTGTTGTGAAAGTTTGAGTTTTGAAGTGAGAAGGTGTGGTTGTGTTTATGTAGCTTTAGAAAAGGGTGTTGTGTTTAGACATAAGGGAACATGGAGGAAACGTTTGTGAAATGTGTTTTAGCATTTGAGAAAAACTGTAATATGTTAAAAAGCAGTTTCAATGTATTAAAAATACAATTAAAAATACTCTTTCTTAAGAGTATTAAAAATGTAAAAATGAGTTAAAAATGTAAAATGCACATGCATTTTGAAAACTACAACACTTTAATGTAATTTCCACATCTGGTGTACATTAAAAAGTACAGCAGCATATGTAAACTCTTTAACCAAAAATATGTTCACATAAAACAAAGATTTTAGATTTGCAGAGCTACAATTAAAAAAAAACCATAAGAAAATAAAGTGCATTTTTTAACCAATACTGTTTTTAATTAATAAAGTGCATTTTCAACAAACTTGCAATAGCTGCCAACAGTTGAAAGAAATATAAAACCACAGAAGTCAATAAAGTGCATTTTTAACAAACAAGTAATATCGAAAAAACGGTTAACCAAGAGCTGTATGTAACAACTGAAACGTTAACGTCACTATCTTCATCCGTCCAGTGGAGAGTGACTGTTCTTCGAGTTTGACTCATTGTTGCATTTCCTGCGAATGAGCGCTCTCACCTCAGACACTGTCGTGTTTGGAAACTGTTTTATCACAGTGTCTGTGAATGGGGAAAAAAACAAATCTTTTAAAATATTATTTTAAAAATTAACCACTGTTTAAAAACCTTTTTTATTGCAACAGAATGTTTTTTTCAGATGATCTACTCTACCTCTACTAGGCACCTGTAATGCCTACTTACACTAACATTTTATATTGAATGTCTAAGTAAGTAAAACCAGAAAAGATGTTTATATATAGTATATGTACAAAAATAGCAAAAACATTAAGTCTTGCTGAACATTTCACAGTACCATATGGAAAAAGACAATTAATTTAACTGTTTATGTGAAAATTTGTTTTGTCAGTCCCCTTGACTGGTAAGGAAAGCACAAAAGAGTGATGATGAACAGGAAGTACACATACCTATGAGAACAGTGACCTTGTTAGGGTCCAACTGTTCTTTTGAGGTTTGAATCCCTGATTTCCCTGTAAGAGTACCTTTTGCTAGTTTCTCTTTTCCAAAAATCAAAGTGGCCAATTCTTGTGTAAAAAGAGAAACTCTTGACTTGTTCAGTCTGTCATACAATCTCTTGGGGACTTTTACATCAGAATCGGCAAGGGAAATCTGGGTAAGATAAAAAACAAGCAGTTATTATAAACTTGTTATTTTATGCTTCAAATACAAAGCAGTGACTGTGACTATTGTTGGAAACTTTTTTCAGCGAAGACCAGGAGACTTGGATTTCCTTGAGCAGTAGTCTTTATTGTAGATAGCGAGTCTTCAAATCAGAGCATACTGCACGGGCGCTGCAGTCATCAAGTCTAATTTGAAGTCTAAACACATTGCATATATAGCCATTTCAAGGGGCAGCATTTAGGTGACAATAGAAACAATGGACAGAGAGGAAGTAGTAGACTCTCTTCAGATCCTGGAGTCCCACTCACCCTTACTGAGACCACTTCATTATCATAGAGATAAAGAAATGTTCACACCTTGGGCCTGTTGTCCCTTCCTGAGTTTTGACCTTTGATTGAATCATGAGCAAATCGTCACCAACTCAGTGGGATATGATGGGTAAATGTCCTAGGGGCCACCCCATGTTCCTATGTTCTTCCAATGCAATATATATCGTTTTAGTAGTTTGTGTAAGGATGGGGGAAATAAAGAGAATCAGCTGATTTTAAAGTGATCCTCAAATTTACATTTCCACACTATGCTACTGGATTTTCTGGTCATTCATACAAAAAAGACAGCTAAAATAATTCAGAAAAAAACAGATCATTTTTTTAATGATCATAACGGCCTTTTTCTAACCGTTTCTGAGGACTCGGCAAGAGACAGCTCACTGGAACTTGAGCTTGAGCTGTATGAGCCTCTTTTCATTGACTCTAAGACATCTTTGAGAAACGCTACTATCCCAGGAAGCTCTACAAGACAAAAAGACATGGCAAATATGTTATACAAAGTTAGGGCAGTACAAACACCAGTCTACAGTATTGATGAAAGGGGTCATGAACTGGCTTATTTTGTATTGTTCTCTGTGGTTCTCTAGTAGTGTTAGTATCTAAAAATGTCATACATGGTAAGAAATATGCTTTTCTCTACACTGTTTTTGAGACTCATGTGGAGTTGCACATTGTAATTATTTAAAAATTATTTAAATTAAAGTGTAAAATTCTCCTGCAGTTGCGTTTTTTACATTAACATTGCATCATGGAAATTTAGAATTCTAAAACTTAGATAAAGTTATTTTTAAGATATTTTTATAGTACAATGACCACTTAACTGTCAAAAGATCAAGGAGAATTTGAATTCTTAATTTACAACCTCTTTAAATGATCAAATGAATTTCCTATAGAAGCATTACTGTAAATTCAAAGCTATACAGTAACTCTTAAATATTTTCTGTGCCAAGACAGAAAATTCTAGGGATAATATAAATATATATATATATATATATATATATTATTTTAACCTTAAAGAAAGAAGCTGATCATGAATTGTTGACTCATGATCATAAATCTTAAAATACAGGTTTCATAATTCCTTGTAATTTACCTTTCAATGCGTTGACAACATCACTATCAAGCTCGACAGGAGTGATCTGGGAAGATGTTTTCTGCAAAAGACTCAAATTCCTTGCTTCCATCATCTTCTTCTTCAGTGTCACTGTCCAGTGCAGCCTGTATGTGTTACATTTGACACAAGGTTATAAGAGGCTCAACATCCACTTACAGTAAGTAAGTAATGTTATTTTTCTATAAAGTAGCCAATTTAGATTACAAGAAACATTATGTTGATCATTTTGGTTTAATTACAAATATGTGACCCTGACTGTGAAACCCAGCTATAGTCATGTTTTGTGATTTACATAATGTAAATGATTAAAATATTGCTCACTCTTTTACTTGATCGTCTCCGCTGTGTGTTTTCAAGCATGTCAATGTCTGTGTTATCTGAATCTTCTGACATTGGAGTGGAGGTCACAGGTGCTGCTTTTTTCCTTTGTAAGTTCTGGAGGTCTCTTTTGAGTTTGTCTCCCATTGCAACATCACATGCAGTTTGAGATGTACTTGAACTCTAAAAACAACACATTTTAATTCAACATTTCACCAAAGAAGAAAGATAAAAAAACATGCAGGCTAATTATTTTTGTTAAACAGTACAATGAACATAAAAGTCTCAGATGTTTTTTCCCCTGCTGTGTGGTGGTCTTCCATATGTCCTCTCCTCTTTTAAAAGCATCTCTCTTCATGTAACAGGTATAACAAAGTATACTTTTATAGTATTGTTATAATTCACACAAAACGTCTCAGGTTATGACTGTAACCTTTGTTCCCTAAGAGGGAACGAGACGCTGCGTCAGCGTTTGACGCTATGGGAACGCCTTTGCGTGACTGCGTCTGAAGCACGTGTGTAAAATTGCCGAATGGCTAGACTGAACATCATAGGCGGGTGACGTCAGGACCAGGAAGCTATAAAAGGACCTTGGGACGCACACACATTCAGCGTATAGTGCCGAAGCTGCGCCCAGGGATGCAGGGAGTATGGCAGGAGACGACTTGGCGTCGTTCCCCTCTTAGGGAACAAAGGTTACAGTCGTAACCTGAGACGTTCCCTGTCAAGGGAACTTAACACTGCGTCAGCGTTTGACGCTATGGGAATGAGATCCCAACGCCGCCGTGCGAGCAAGTCCCTGGAAGTGTGTATCCGCAGAGCACAACTATAGGAACTGACCCGGCGGTGAAATACCCAGACCCTGGCCCTCAAGCCAGGACCTGTAGAGAGGGAGTAAGACGGCGAGATCTCCTGGCCGTCAATTAACCCCAATAAGCCCCTCAGGGCAAAAAGAATGTACAGGACCTCGGTCCAGACACAGTAAAAGCATACAGGGAATACACGACGAGATTCACTGGCCGGTATTCAGACAGGGATCAACGCATGGGCTCACCCAATGCAATATGAGTCACCAGGACCCCTCGGGGCCCTAGCTGAGGTGCACAGAGAATAAACAGCGAGACACCCCTGGCTGTTATTCGGAAAGGATGGACCCCTCAGGGCCGCAGTACGTGGGAACCTGGCGTGGAAGCCAGGTCCAGATCATAAAAACGCACGAACGTGAGCGGCGAGGACCAGCCGGCCGCATTAGACACATCCTCGAGCGTGGCCCCTGACCTTAAGGCCGCCATACCCCTGGTTGAGGGAGCTTTGACAGAAAGTGAAGACTGCTGTCCAGAAGCTTCATAAGCAAGTGAGATAGCCTCGACTATCCACCTGCTAAGAGTTGGTTTGGTCACCGGCAGCCCAGCGGCGGGAGAACCAAAACACACAAACAGCTGCTCAGACTTTCTTAAGGGAGCAGTTCTGTGGACGTAGGCATCCAGTGCTCGCACTGGACACAGTAAATTAGCTTTTTCCTGGTCCGAATCCTTAAAGGGAGGAGGACAGAAGGCTTGTAGTGTAATGTGCCACAGCACATTGGTGTGAACTTTTAGGCACATATCCTACTCTCGGGTAGAGAAAGGCCTTAACCATGCCTGGTGCGAATGCCAGGCATGACGGAGAAACTGAGAGAGCTTGGAGATCGCCAACTCTCTTCAGAGAAGATACTGTCAACAAGAAAATTGTCTTGAGGGTCAGGAATTTGGCCGACACGGCCTCAATGGGTTCGAACGGGGCAACCGCTAACCCTTGAAGTACCAGCGCCAGGTCCCAAGTGGGGATTCTGGCACGCAACACAGGCCCTTAGTCTCCTAGTACCCGCGGAGGCGTATGACCAGCGGGTCTCAACCAACGGAATGGCCGTTAACAAGGCTATGAAAGGCAGAGATAGCTGCCGCATAGACATTGATAGTCGAGGGCATCAGCCCTGAAGAAAAGTGGTCTTGCAAGAACTCCAGCACCACGCTGATCGGGCAGTTAACTGGGTCTTGACGCCGACCTGAACATCAGGAAGAGAAGACTTCCCACTTTAAGGCGTATAGCTTCCTCGTGGAGGGAGCCCTGGATTGTAAAATGGTGTCTACGACCTCTGTCGAAAGACCTGAAAGACAAGAGATCTTCCCTGACAGGCAGCCTCACCGGGGTGCAGTCTAGGAGCGAAATCAGGTCCGAGAACCATACTCGGGCCGGCCATAACGGTGCGACCAGTAGGAGGCGAACCCCGTCCTGACGCACCCTTTCCAGGACTCCCGGGAGCAGAGCGATCGGGGGAAAAGCGTACAGGCGTAGCCTCGAGGTGTTAGGGAGAACCATAGAGGACAGTGCGTAGTCTCTTGAGAGGCAAACAGGTCCACTTCTGCTGGGAGAAAAATAGCCCAGATCATTTGCACCACCTCGGGATGAAGTCTCCATTCCCCTGGCCTCGGCCCCTGCCTCGACAGGGCGTCTGCTCTCACATTCAACCGTCCCAGGATGTACGCTGCTCTGATCGAGAGCAGCTTCCCTTGGGACCACAGCAGGATCTGGTGTGCCAATTTTGTATAGTGGGCGCGACCACAGACCCCCCTGATGGTTGACGTACGCAATGTTGGACTTAATGTTGGCAATTAATCCTTCAAGTCCGCGTGCTCGTTTATTCAGGAAGGAGGACTCAAAAATATCTTTAAAAGGATTTATTTTAACAATCAAAAGTATATTGAAGAATATCACACTTGAAGAAAATATGCAGAGCTCTGGGTTCAATCTGTCCCTATCATTTACACAATCAAAGGAGTTCCCCCATCGAGCAATACAACAGAAAGAACCCCGTCTATCCCTCAAAACCCAATTTTTATGGTCTCCTCTCCCCAAGGTTAGCAGGTGGCACCTCTCCACCCTTCCGGTAGGCATCTTCTCATATTTGGTCATTGTTATCTTCTGCTTAGTCTGCTTAGTCTGCAAAGATAGATCTTGGTCTGCACAAATTCAGGGTTAACACATACTTGGAGTGCTTAGGGCACTTCGACCTAAGATAGCTCATTTCATATATGGTTATACCGGTCCTTCTCTCTCCTTGGTAAATTTCCACTGGCAAGCATTTCATACAAGCACACAAGACTATGAATATATATATACGAGCAAATAGTGATTAATATTGTTTTACTGATTAATGTTATTATAATGATTAATATCAACACCAGAATATATGAGAGTAAATAATGGTTATTAAAGACACAAGAATATATATTTATGAATACAAAATCCCTTTAGCAACCACCGAAGTGTTGTCCATCAGGACAAGCACGTGGTTGTTTCTGAGGCGAGGAAGGAACTGCCTCAACGCAAGCCAAACCGCCATCATCTCTAGGTAATTTATATGCCACTCAAGCTGGCGGCCCCTCCATAAGCCTCTGGAGGAACGGTCTTCCATTACCGCTCCCCAGCCCGTAAGGGATGCGTCTGTCATTAGTGTTACACGATGAAATGTTGACCCCAGTACTGGGCCCTGGGAGAGAAACCCAGGTTTCTTCCACACCACCAGTGCGTGACTCAAATGGTGCGGAGGGGGTTCCCCCTCGGGGAAAGCCCTCTCGATCTCAGCTACCACTGCAGAGGTCTCATGTACAGCAGGCCCAGAAGTATTACACTGGCTGCCGCCGCCATGAGACCCAGAACCCAATGGAACTGCCTGACAGTGACCTGTTGGTGAAGCTGGAACCCCTTCCACGGCTGTCTGAATGGAAAGTACGCGCTCTGCGCGCTGACATGACCCTCAAGTCCCATTTTACGTCTAGATAGGTTATTCTCTGAACCGGAGAACGTGAACTCTACTTGGCGTTCAGCCGCAAAACACTCATGTGTGCGAGAACAACATCTCGATGTTGAACCGCTAAACTTTCCGACTCGGCCAGAATGAGCCAGTCATCTATATAGTTCAAAAAACGAACACTCTGGAGACGCAGAGGTGCCAGGGCCGCATCTAAACACTTCTAAACACATCTAAACACGTAAAGGTGCGGGGTGACAGGGCCAGACCGAAGGGAAGAACCCGCCATTGGTACGCTACGCCCCCGAAAGCGGACCTCAGGAACTTCCTTTGGATGGAGACATGGAAGTATGCGTCCTCCATGTCTACTGTGACCAACCAGTCCGTGGATCTGATTCGAGTCATGATCTGTCAGAGATCTAGAATAAGGCGCAAGCCTCCATCCTTCTTCGGAACTCAGCAGTGATGGCTGTAAACCCCAGCCTGTCTTCTGGAGGAGGAATTAACTCTATAGCCCCCTTTTGCCAGAAGTGTAAGCACTTCACGTTCCCAGACCAGACCTTGACCTAGGCCCACCTCGGTGGGTGACATCACCGTGAACACGGGCGGGCTCCACCCGAACTGTCCCATGCAACGGTGAAATATGCGTGGCAGACGTTATCGTACTGGCAAGTAATTCACTAGAGGAACCGGCCGCTCGAGGCCGGTGTCTGGTCTTTATGCATTGCAGTAACTCATGGTCCTGGGTTTACAGGCAGGATAAACCTCGAGAGGGTGCGATACTTTACCCAGATGCCACTGCGCCCCGGAGCAGAGCGCGGTGACAGATCAGAGCAACTACTAAGGGGTACAGGGAAGAGCTGGGCGCCGTGTGTTGAGACGCTTATCAACCCATCCCATGGGGCTTAGCGAGAGCATCCTGACTCCGCAGCAGTCAGGTACCTCTCGAGGCTGGTGTCTTGTAATTATGCATTGCAGTAACTTGAGGTCCTGGGCTATACAGGCAGGAGAAACCTCAAGAGGGTGCAATACTTTGCGCACCGTGTCATACCCAGATGCCGCTGCGCCCCGGAGCAGAGCGCGGGGATGGATCAGAGCAACTACTAAGGGGTACAGGGAAGAGCTGGGCGCTGTATGTTGAGACGCTTACCAACCCATCCCATGGGGCTTAGCGAGGGCATCCTGACTCCGCAGCAGACAGGTACCTCGCTTCTTAGTCCCGGCCTTTTTCGCCTGAATGACGGCCCTCTGGTCCGTCTTCGGCTGGGAAGGCCGAGGCTGAGAGTGCCTGCCGGAGCCCCAATGGCATTGCGGTGGGGCTCGCAACCTCATACTCTCTTTCTGCCGACTACGGTATGAGGAGCTAGGCACCTGGGGCTGCTCCGCCCAGCAGCCCCAGTGACCTGGCGCCGCAGCGCCGGAGCTTTAAGGGATGATGCCAAGGCAGGTGACAGATAGCCCGCAAGTGTCTGTTCTACCCTCGGCATCGTAGTGTACCCGCGTTCCTTAGCCCCCCGAGATGTTCTGACATGCGGGGATTGACAACACGGGCTGAATATGGCCGCGACTTTGTTTTTGTGCCACAACCGGAGCACTTCATCCCGCCCTCTGGCCCGCAGGCCGGCGGGGAAGTGGCGTTTCTGGATTTAGAAAGCTCCCCGCTCCCACGCTCTGCATGTCTTCCTCCTCAGAGTAAGACCGCAGAAAACGCGGGCGCCCGTCCCGGGCAGAAAGAACCGCAGCGCGAGCTTCCTGACCGGGAGCGAGAGCGGACGATGCAGAGCGGAATGGAGAGAGAGCAGAGCCCCTCTCCAGACCATCTACAAAGCCCGTCTGCGATCCCCACAACGGTATATGCCTCGGCAGAGACGGCACCGCTGTGAGAAACGCTCGGCTGGTTATGCTTATCTACGCATGCCAGCCGGGAGAGAAGTGTGTGCGTGAAAAAACTTTCACAGTGCACACAGTCGCCGTTTTCGAGCGCCGGCCGGGCACAGGACTCGTTATATTATTTGTTTGTGATCCCCACGACGGTAAACGCCGTGAGAAACTCTCGGCTGGTTATGTTTATCTGCACAAGCCAGCCGAAAGCGGAGAGTACGGAGGGGAAGGGCTTCACAATGCTCGCAGTCGGCGTTTTTGAGCGCCACCCGGGCATGTTCAACCTAAACATACAACACAGAACTCATGTGAGTCCCCGCTCGTTATGAAACGAGCACAAGGAGGAACACATTTTCTGAAAGCCACACCCTCGCACACACTCATTAAAGCCGTTTTCGAGCGCCACTAACCATTCAAGCGAAACACACACACGCGCAGCTGAAGGCACAAAAGCTGAATATGTGTGCGTCCCAAGGTCCTTTTATAGCTTCCTGGTCCTGACGTCACCCGCCTGTGACATTCAGTCTAGCCATTCGGCAATTTTACACACGTGCTTCAGACGCAGTCATGCAAAGGCGTTCCCATAGCGTCAAACGCTGACGCAGCGTTGAGTACCCTTGACAGGGAACCGTTATCTTATATGTTCTATATGGTTTACCTGATCTAAAATGTGTGCTTCCCCTTTAAGTGCTGAGTGGTCACAGTGTGACTGTTACGGCACACCCATCGTCTGTTGAAGCAGAAACTCCGAGTGGTCACAGTGGTCACAGTGTGACTTAACTCTGAGTGGTCACAGTGTGACTTAACTGCCTGTCCTGCCCCCTGCAGAAGTATTACATATCTCTTGGTATTTACTGTTCAAGCTGAGTCATGTTTGAGGACACTGTTAGTCAGGATAACTTTAGCTCTGTGCAATAACCTAACGCCATGTTTTCAGTAGGCAGGGGTAGTGGGGCTGTGTTTAGTCGTCCTGACAAAATGTCTGAAACTACACCTCAATGTTTTGGGAGGGGGAGGGCATTCTTTAATGAAGAAATTGACCACATACATGCATCTGATTCAGCTATTGGTACCTCAGTGGGCCCAACTGCTTGCTCCACCCCTTTTGCTCGCACAAATGCTGATAAGGTTATCACTCCTGAATCTTTGGGAGTTATTATTTCTGATTCAGCACAGAAAATTGGTGAGAGCATTTCAGCTAGCCTTAATTTAACACAACAACCCAGCCAAATGCAGCCTAATTCAAATGTGCAGCATCCAAATACCTGTGTTCAAAATTAAAAGTCATTGTCCAACATGATGTTACACCACCACCATTCTTTAGAGGTGATCGAAGCGATTCATTTACTGTGCACGAATGGGAAGACATGATGTACAGTTATTTGAACAGTAAGAAATGCACTGATGAAACTGCTTCTGATCTTATTTTGAGCAGATTAGCTGGAAAAGCGAGGGATGTCGTCAAGGTGTCTTTACGTAGCTTCCCAGGGCTGACTACTGCAGTGCTCCCCACCACAGTGTTTGATATACTGAAGCGTAATTTCAGTGAGTTGACTTACTCGAACATGCCTATGGCTGACTTTTACAACACTCTCCCTAAGGTGGACGAGAGTCCAATGGACTACTGGATACGGCTGAATAAGGCGATCGACGTGGCTGATGAGTGCTTACACAGGCGCGACAAGTGTGTTGAGGATCCTGCAGCTGAAGCTGTTATGATGTTCGTCTCTCACTGTCCAGATCCTGGCCTTGCTGCAAGTGGAGTGCTGCCGAGGTTCAAGAGCGACTGGATTGTCACCGCAGGAACCTGAAAAGAACTGTTGCTAGAAGCCAACATTACTCACCTGTGTTTGCCTGCCATCAGGACACTGTAACTGTCCATGACGATTCTATGCCCAGTTCTCCCAAACAGCCTGAACTCTCCTCAGGTCAGTTGCCATGTTCGAATGGTCAGCTCAACCCTAATGCTGTCCCCTTTACGCCTAACGATGGTATGCAACAGTTAGTCGGCATGATGGATAAAGTTCTGTCCCTCTGCACTGCCTCACTGTCCTCGTCCAATCCTGGATGTCACGTCAGAACATCATACCCCAAGCCTAGCTCGAACCCAGCATGTAAAGTATGTCAATCTAAAGAGCACACTACACATACTCATTGTATGCGCGAGAGGCTGTGTCGTAATTGCTTCATGCCTGGACACTTTAAGAGTAATTGTCCCAAGATGACACGCTTTGAGCCACATTCCTCTGAGACTCAATTAAACTAGATAGCCCGTGTGTGGAAGGGGGTAACATGGGAAGTGGTGTACTTCCCCTAAAAGATGAGTCTGATCCACATGAGATTTTTGTAAATAGTTGTAAATTGCTGTCTCCCGACAAAACAGTGCTGTATGTGGGAACTCAGAAAATTGATGGAGCTAGTGAACTTTTTTATGCTCCTGTGACTGTCAGTGGCCAGTCTGTACTGAATGGTTTGCTGGATTCTGGCAGTATGGCTTGCACCCTGAGCACGGAGGGCAAATCCAAGTTGCGTGCTGAAGGAGTTCTTTCACAACCTTCATTGATTCCCGGTAACGTGGTCTTAGTGGGCTGCTGTGGTCTTACTGTTCAGCCTAAGTGCACATATGACCTGGAAATTGAAGTCTATGGATTTAAGTTCATTGTGCCTACTTTAGTTGTGCCTGGACAGAAAGACGAGTTCATTATCGGCAGTAACGTCATCAAATGTGTGCTTCAGAAGATGAAAGCCGAAAAGAAGTACTGGAAGGTAATCTCATGTCAAAACGGCGATCCTGAGTCTGAAGAGTTCCTTGAACTTTTGAGCTGTATTTCTCGTTGGTCTGATCCCAACCAGCCTGCTAAGATCGGTACGGTGAAGCTCTGTCAGGCAGTCACCTTGCTTCCCAGATGTGAACACCTGGTCTGGGGCAAACTTCCCGCAAACGTTGATGTTTCCACAGGGAGCACAGTCATTGTGGAACCCACTACTTCACGTTCAGTGCCCCAACATGTTCTTGTGGGACGCGTTGTTACTCCTATGTGGGGTGATCGAAGGGTGCCGATGAAGATTCTGAACCCCACACAGTCTCCGATAACTTTTTGACGTAATGCTAAGCTAGCTGATGTGTCTCAGTGTTTGGCAGTGGAGGATGTTACTGTCACGCAAAGCCTGTGCAAACCTCATGACGCTTCTGATACAGCTTTCCCCAAGCCCGTTCCATCTGTTGATCCTGTGTGGTTACTGCATGAGTATGGTTTGGATGACATTTATATCGAATCGTGTGAGGTCTCAAAGTCGTTGAAGGAGGAGTTGGCGAGGCTTATTGTGTCCTATTGTGATGTTTTCTCCAGAGACAGACTTGATTGTGGAGAAGCAAAAGACTTTGTACACAGAATTCATTTGAGTGATGAACGTCCATTCCGTCTGCCATATCGCCGAATCCCCCCTGCCCACTACCACAAGTTGAGAGAGGTTCTTTCTGAAATGGAAGAAAAAGGCATCATCAGCAAATCAATTAGCAAGTACGCATCTCCTTTGGTAATGGTTTGGAAGAAGGATGGGTCGTTAAGGGTCTGCACTGATTTTCGCTGGCTAAATGCGAAAACTATAAAGGATGCTCATCCTTTGCCCCACCAGGCGGACTGCCTGGCCTTGGTGGCAATCTTCTATTCAGCTCTGTGGACTTGACATCTCGATTTTACAACGTCCCGCTCCATGTATCTGATCGGCATTACACAGCATTCACAACGCCCATGGGCTTATATGAATATAACCGTCTTCCCCAGGGCCTGTGTAACAGTCCAGCATCCTTCATGCGCATGATGCTCAGCATATTTGGAGATCTTAACTTTTCCAGCCTCCTTTGCTATCTCGACGATTTGCTGGTTTTTGCCCATTCTGAACAAGAGGCATTGAGATGCTTGGAAGTGGTGTTTGCACGACTGAGAGCTAGTAATTTGAAGTTGGCTCCAAAAAAGTGTCACTTACTCAGACGTACCATCAAGTTTCTGGGCCATGTTATCAGCGGTTCAGGAGTTTCTGTGGATGAGGATAAAGTTGCAGTCATTGCTGCCTTTCAGAAGAAAGACCTAATGAAAGAGGATGGCAGCACACCTTCGCCAAAGAACATTAGATCGTTTCTGGGCATGGTTCTTTACTACCAAAGCTGCTCACGAATCGCGAAGCCATTGTTCAATTTGACTGCTGGTCAAAAACGGTTGGTGAAAGGCACAAGAAGTCATAATAGAAATGGTACTTACCGAGAGTTGTCCCCCCAAGACTGGACTGCCTGTGATGTCGCTTTTGAGGAGTTAAAAAGAGCCCTTGTCGAGAGCGTGGTGTTGGCCCACTCTGACTTTGAGCGCCCCTTTATTCTTTGCACTGACGCTTCGTTGGACGGCCTAGGGGCAGTGCTTTCACAAGTTTCCATTGGCGAGGATAAAGCACGTCCTATAGCGTTCGCCAGCAAGTCTTTGAACCGCAGCCAAGTCAATTACCCTGCACACAGACTGGAGTTCTTGGCCTTGAAATGGTCCGTATGTGACAAGTTCAGCCATTGGCTTAAAGGCCATGAGTTCACTGTATGGACCGATAATAATCCGCTCACGTACATCATGACAAAACCCAAACTGGATGCATGTGAGCAGCGCTGGGTTTCAAAACTTGCCCCGTACAACTTTAAGATCAAGTACGTCCCTGGAAGATTAAATGTTGTGGCGGATGCACTCAGTCATGACCCGTTTGTCAAGCCGGTGAGTCAGCGACTTCTGTCTGAGCCTTACTCCGAACTGCTGAAGCATGTACTCAGTGTGGAAGATGATTCTGTACAAAAGACTTTCCATCTCACGTGCCAGCCACAAACACTTGACACTGAACACGATCAAAACTCTGAAATGGATGTTTCTATGACTGCTGAGGATGTGTCGTCCATCTTGTCGTCTTGTGATGATTGGGATCTAGGAGCAGTATCCAGAGCAACATCCCTAGCTAATCACATGAGCTCATTGATTCCTGCCTGTCAAGATGTCTTCTATGCTTTTTCACTGTCTGAATTGCAGTGTCAGCAACAAAATGACGCAGTTATTTCAAGGGTGTCCTTCTATGTCAGGAGGAAGCGCAGACCATCCAGGCGTGAGCGTGCGAATGAGGATTTGCGTGTTTTGAGGATTTTAAAGCAGTGGGACAAACTCTTTTTGCTCAGTGGCATTCTGTACAGAGCCATCAAAGATCCACTCACAAAGCATAAGAGAACTCAGTTTGTCCTGCCTGATTCCCTGAAACAGCAAGCTCTCTCTGGCGTTCATGATTTGGCCGGTCACCAGGGCCAGCCACGTACACTGTCCTTGGCCCGCCAGAGGTTTTATTGGCCTGGAATGGAATGTGACGTGCGTGATTATGTTAAGACTTGTACTAGTTGTGTCCTGAGTAAAACTCCAGAGCCAGCAGCAAGAGCACCCTTGGAGAGCATCAAGACCGCAGCCCCATTGGAGATCGTTTGTATTGATTTCTGGGCCGCTGAAGATAGGCACAATAAGTCTGTGGATGTCTTGATTATCACTGATCATTTCACCAAGCTGGCTCACGCTTTTCCATGCCGGAACCAATCGGCTAAGAGTGTTGCGAAGAAACTCTGGGATGTCTTCTTCTGTGTCTATGGCTTCCCTCAGCGTATCCATTCGGACCAGGGAGCAAATTTTGAGAGCGAGCTGATAGCAGAGCTTCTTGATCTTGCTGGTGTCGACAAGTCACAAACTTCCCCGTACCACCCCATGGGAAATGGTGGAACCGAAAGGTTTAACAGGACATTAGGTAACATGCTGAGATCACTTCCATCCAGATCTAAACAAAAGTGGCCACAGTTAGTGCAAACAATGACTTTTGTGTATAACTGCACTGCCCATGAAACAACTGGCTTTGCCCCTTTTTACCTGATGTTAGGAAGGGTGCCGAGATTGCCTGTTGACCTTATGTTTCTAAGTGTCCTTCGTGATGAGTCAATCTGTGATTACAATGACTACGTTCAATCTCTCGTCAGTGATCTACGGTCTGCTATGGTGCTGGCTCAAAAGAACTCTACTGCAGAACAGAAACATCAGTCTGATCAGTACAACAAGAGAGTCAAGGGACTGCCTCTGTCAATTGGTGATCAAGTTCTCATCGCCAACAAAGGCTGTAGAGGAAAACGGAAGCTTGCCGATAAATGGGAACCTACCATGTACTCTGTTGTTGCCTCCAAACCTTCCATGCACATTTATAAGATCTGTGACAGATCTGGTCATGAGAAAGTGGTACATCAGAATCTCTTGTTGCCAGTTAACTTTCTTCCTTTGCCCACAACGGAGTTTGAGTTTTCTGTTAGTGAAAGTGTTGGTGATGGTCATTGTTCCACACCTTCTCAACCTGTATGTGACGTAATTGAGTCAATACCCGTCACTGATGATTTGTCACATGCAGAGTCTCTATCTGTCATTTCTCGCATAGCTGTGAGTGATGATGATTGTACTGCTTCTTGGGTCTCATCCCATTCTTTTCAAGATGTTTCTGAGGCACAAGCTGATTTATCTGTTGTTGACCCTGACAATGTAAATAGTGCTTTTTCTCCTACTGTCTCTGTTTCTACAGGTTTGCATGATCCTGTGGTTGACAATAACCCTGACGATCATTACATTACCAGGCTTGGTAGGGTAATTAGGCCTGTTCGTAGGCTGATTGAGTCAATGGTTCAACTCGAAACCTTACTTGGTTTGGAGTCCATATCTCCTGTTATTCATGTTTGAATCTATGTATTGTATTATATTGCATTCTTTCAGATACTACTAGGTGCAAGGTACTGTATTTTCTCATGTGTATTATTCTTTCTTATCACATGGTCTGAGTTTTTCAAAGTGTAAAAGGCACTTTGGTATGCCTACAACATGTGTAGAGGTTTGGCCAACTTTTCATGTTGTTAGTCTCCACTGTTTTTTTCTGGAGTGTAGACCAAGTCGTTCTCATGACCTGTAGTCTTGTTTTGTTTTACTCTGTGGAATTTTGTGTAAATTCTGGGGGGTGAATGTAACAGGTATACAAAGTATACTTTTATAGTATTGTTATAATTCACACAAAACTGTTATCTTATATGTTCTATATGGTTTACCTGATCTAAAATGTGTGCTTCCCCTTTAAGTGCTGAGTGGTCACAGTGTGACTTAACTGCCTGTCCTGCCCCCTCTTCTCCCCTTTTCAAATGTGCTTCAATGGGAGAGGTGGGTTTCTTCTGATGTTCTGCCTATCTTATTTAATTGTTATTTTAATTATTGCTTTTATATTGGTATTTTTACTTAAACGTATGTATATAATGTTATTTTAATTATCCATAAGACTTTTTTTGTTATTTTGCATTCTTTGAGGTATATTTGTGATCTTTATGTGTAATGAGCACATGGTAATGGAGGTGCATCACATTTGTTTTATAGAGTTTTATAAGGGCCACTCAATCTGAGGCTGCTTATGTTTCTATGTTGATCAGGTATGTTTAATGTATATTACTTTATTTATTTTTCTCATGTACATATGCCCTTTTGAAATGTGCTTCAATGGGAGAGAGTTTTATAAGGGCCACTCAATCTGAGGCTGCTTATGTTTCTATGTTGATCAGTAAAAAAGATCCAGTAAATCTGCTGCCTGTTGTCCTGTGTCTGTTTTCACAACGCTGCACAACACAACGCTGAACACAACGCAGAATAAGTTTTAATAACTGGTGTCGCTGGGCATACGCGAGCCACCGGTTACATTCACAACTAAGTCTTTGTAAACATCTGTAATTATAAACATAAACATGTAAACTCATATCATTATTTATCATTGCATCATATCATTGCAAGTTTAAGTTCGCAGTGTAAATTATTTAATTTGTTTGGTAACAGCCTTATAATGGATAATTATAACTATGATGAAATACTTTGAATAAGGTTTAAAATTAACGATCTTAAAAATTTTCTGGGGTTAAATATTATAAATATGCAAATTTAATTCCTGCTTTGAAATTGTCACAGCCCCGTGTGTTCCCCAGGACTTCACTTCCCATAATCCTTTGCACCCCACTCACCTGTTTCCACTTGCTCGTTGTTTGTTATCACCTGCACCTGTCACCCTCATCAATGGACCTTATTTAATCTCCATGTCTTCCTTTGTTCATTCTCTTGCGTTACCTTTGTTATGAGTTGTATCGTGTGGTTATAGTCCAGTTTCTAAGTAAAGTTATTCCTGTTTATTCCTGTCTCCGCATCTCCATTGTGTGCACGGTACAGCCAGACCCGTGACAGAAATACATTAAGATTCTATTACCAAGGGCTAACGCTATTACACGTGTATCTAGCAAGTCAGTAATGCGGCCAACGTCAGTAAACCAAGTAGCTAACATTGAGCTAACAACAAACAAATACATATTATCCACGTGGGAAATAAAGTTTACACAGCCAAAGTGATCTCAAAGCTAGTTATACGCTAACAATAATAACCGTACCACTAAGAAGTAGTATTTTTGCTGCCAGTTTCTTGGCCTGTCCATGACGGCTGCGACTTGGCTGGCGCACCTCTACGTAACCCTCTTCACTCGTAAGTTGTTCGCGGGACCTGACCTCGTATTCTGCTTGTCTGTGCTCTTTTAAAATTATATCGGTGCTGTCCACCTTCACAATGTCAGAGTCAGGGAAATAAAATAAAGCGAAGTTTGGAGACGACATGGTTTCTGATAAAACAACGTGTCTGTTGCCCGCTCAACCTGGAATCTCAAATGTCTGTGATTGGACAGTTTCCTGCATCTTTTTGAAAAGCTTGCCTATGATTGGTCCAAATGAATGCACTGCCGCCAATAGCTCTGACTGCTGCGAGAACTACTGTTGATTCAATGATTCACTACTGTACTATATTAGTTTTATCGCCGGACCGAACTGAAGTGACAGTCATGAAAAAATACAAATCTTACCTGGACTCACAAGATAATGACATTCCAAAAACCACAGATCATTGCCGCTTTAAGAAGCTGGGAACAAAAAACAAAGAGGTAATGGCGAATCGTATTTTTAATTTCTGTTTTAAAAGTTTCGATAGTTTACAGAAACACGAAAATGTATTTACTTACCCCCAATCATTTTAGCATATTTTTTAACAATACATCAAAACATACATTTATTACCAAAGTACTTTGGGTATGCTTTTTAGAAATATATTAAAATGCAATTCAATATATTTTAAATGCACTTCAAATAAGCATGTTGGGAATACAAATGTATTAGAAACATACTACTTGAATTTTAAATATGTTTTTAATATATTTAATACTATGTCTTTTTCACCTGGGTTACAATGTCTTTATGTCAAGAGATGATAAGAGTATTGAGCCTGATCTCAACGTGAATACAGGAATTCGTCTCAGAATAATAAAATATTTTCCAAAACTGTTAATGTTGTTATACCAACATAATAAATAATAATACAGCAAACTTTCTGATTTACTTTCTGTACTTCATTGTCATGCTTTAAAAAACTGATTTTAGGAAAGATGGATGAACATTTAATTTTTTATAGTGTAATCATACAGGGTTAAACATGAAATGCCAAGCTTGTGCACCAGTCTGCTTATTTTATTACAACAGTAAGAAATAAAAAAATATACATCTAATCTATTCTAAACTAATCTAATATTTCTATGATCAGATTACAACATTTTTTACTCTTATATCTATAAAGGTTTGATACCTATTATGCTCATGATAAAGTTCATAAAGTAATATTGGGTCTGTGACATTTGTGTGATTTAATGTTGATTTTTATCATAGTGAATATTTTTTTAGTACCTCTTGTTATCCTTGGAACAAATGGCCAGTTTAAGCTCCTGTCTTTTTAAAACCCGCCCTCCTGAAACGCTTTGTTTACTATGATTGGTCAGCTGGCTCAATCTATTGAGATTGGTCAACAGTTTTTACTGTGCATTAGAAATATGATGCCCTTTCAAGGGAACTCAGCGCTGCGTCAGCGTTTGACGCTATGGGGAATGCCTTTGCATGATCGCGTCTGAAGCACGTATGTAAAATCGCCGAATGGCAAGCTGCACGTCATGGGCGGGGTGACGTCAGGACCAGGAAGTGATAAAAGGACCTTGGGACGCCAACACATTAGCTTTTGTGCCTTCAGCTGCACGTATGTGTGTCTGTCGTTTGGTGAGCTTTTTCTTTAATCATGCAAACTTTAAAGTTGTGTGTTCCTCCCTGCCCAGCGGGCAAGGATACACACGAGTTTGTGTGGTGTGTTTGGGAGCGGAGCATGCACGGTCGGCGCTCGAGAACACCGACTGTGTGCATTGCGAGGTTTACTGCTTTGCACACTCCGTTCCCGGCTGGCGTGCTTTGAGAAGCACGTCCTGCCATGCGGATCCTGCTGTTAGGCCCGAGGACGGGATCGGGTGCTCTGGAAGTCGTTTGTGTTTGGCCGCAAGACCTTACCGCTTCCCACGCTCCGCTCTCGGCTGGCGTGCTTCGAGGAGCATGGCCCGCCACGCTGTTCTCCGTTCCTGCCGAGGCAGAGCGGCACGATACGCCGGGGGGGGGTCGCGAATGGATCTTGCCGATAGGCCCGAGGACGGGATCGATTGCTCTGGAAGTTGTTTGTGTTTGGCCGCGAGGCCTGGTCGTGTGGAGGTGGTAATGCGGGCAGTCGCTCAGCTGAGGCTTGACTGTCCCACCGAAGTGCAAGTCCGTCGAGTCGGTAAAGCACCACCTCCACGCCGGACTCGTTCCGGACCTCCACAGTGAGCTGTCGAGGTCCTGGAGCTGGGGCATCGCCCCTGAAGGTCCCGGCATTGCCCACCAAGTGCGGGAGCAGCCTCAGTTGTCCATCTCCATGTCACGCCCAGCCATTCCCGGTGGTCCCAAAAGGGGGCCCTGTTGTCCCCGCAGGCCCTGCTTCGGGGCACAGTGGCCTCTGGGTACAAATGGTGCCCAGACGGACCTGACGGATCTAAGGGCCGTCATTCAGGCGAAGAAGGCTTCTTGGCGAAAGGGCTCTCGCTAAGCCCCCACGGGGTGGGTTGGAAAGCGCCTCAACACACGGCACCCAGCTCTTCCCGGTACCCTCAAAAAGAGGCTCTGATTCGTCCCCGCGCTCTGCTTCGGGGCGCAGCGGCCTCTGGTTACGAAACAGTGTGCAAAACCTCGCAACCTCTCGAGTTTATCCCTGCCAGCACAACCCAGGGTCTCGAGTTAATACAAAGTATAACACCAGCCTCGAGAGGCTGAAGAGAAGTTCCCTTAATAAATTATCTGGCAGCGTGGAAACTTCTGCCAAATATCTCTCGCTGGGTTCTACAAGTGGTAGAACACGGCTACACGATTCAGTTCGGGCGAAGTCCGCCCGTGTTCAAGGGGATATTATCCACCGAGGTGGGCCCCGGTCCAGCTCTGGTCATGGAACGCGAAGTGCAAACACTTCTGGTAAAGGGGGCTATAGAGATAGTTCCTCTTCCAGAAAGAGAGGCTGGGTTTTACAGCCGTTACTTCATAGTTCCCAAAAAGGATGGGGGCTTGCGCCCTATTCTAGATCTGCGTGCGCTCAACCTCTCAGTAAAGAAACTGAAGTTCAAAATGCTTACACTCAGACAGATCATGAACCAAATCAGATCCACGGACTGATTTGTCACGATAGATATGAAGGACGCATACTTCCATGTCTCCATCCTTCCGAAACACAGGAAGTTCCTGAGGTTCGCTTTCGGGGGCGTAGCGTACCAATATTGGGTTCTTCCCTTCGGTCTGGCCCTGTCACCCCGCACTTTCACGAAATGTGTAGATGCTGCCCTGGCGCCTCTACGTCTGCGGGGCATCCGCATACTCAATTATCTGGACGATTGGCTCATTCTGGCCGAGTCAGAGAGTTTAGCGGCTCAACATTGAGATGTTGTGCTTGCACACATGAAAATGTTAGGGTTACGGCTGAACGCCAAGAAGAGTGTACTTTCTCCTGTTCAGAGAATCGTCTATCTAGGCGTAGAGTGGGACTCAAGGGTCATGTCAGCGTGTCTCTCTGCAGCGCGCATACACTCTATTCAGTCAGCTGTGGAAGGGGTCCAGCTTCACCAACAGGTCACCATCAAGCAGTGTCAGCGAATACTGGGTCTCATGGCGGCTGCAGCCAGCATAGTACCTCTGGGTCTGCTGTACATGAGACCTCTGCAATGGTGGCTGAAATCGAGAGGGTTTTCCCCGAGGGGGAACCCCTTCCGCACCATTCAAGTTACTCACAAGTGTCTGAGGGCATTGGGGGTGTGGAAGAGACCTGGGTTTCTCTCTCAGGGCCCAGTGTTGAGGTCAACATGTCATCAAGTAACGCTCTCTATCAGAGCAGCGTTCATCCCGGAACGGTTGAATGTGAGAGCAGATGCCCTGTCGAGACAGTGGCCGAGCCCAGGGGAATGGAGACTTCACCCAGAGGTGGTGGAATTAATCTGGGATATTTTTCTCCCAGCAGAGGTGGACCTCTTTGCGTCTCTAGAAACGATGCATTGTCCACTGTGGTTCTCCCTTTCGCCTCCAGCCCCACTGGGGTTGGATGCCCTTTGTACATCTGTGGCCGAGGCTACGCCTGTACGCTTTTCCCCGATCGCTCTGCTCCCGGGAGTTCTGGAGAAAGTGCGCCAGGACAGGGTTTGCCTGTTGCTGGTTGCACCTCTATGGCTGGCCCGAATATGGTTCTCGGACCTCATTACACTCCTAGACGGCAGCCCTGTATGGTTGCCGTTCAGGAAAGATCTTCTATCTCAAGCGCAAGGCTCGATCCTGCACCCTTGCCCAGAGATGTGGAAACTGTGGGTCTGGCCTCTGAGGGGGCCCGACTCATTGGTATGGGTCTCTCGACCGAGGTCGTTGACACCATTTTACACTCCAGAGCTCCCTCCACGAGGAAGCTGTATGCCTTAAAATGGGAAGTATTTACTTCTTGGTGCTCAGGTCGCAATCAGGAGCTAGTTAACTGTCCGCTTAGCATGGTGCTAGAGTTCCTGCAAGATCGCTTTTCGTCAGGGCTGATGCCCTCGACTGTTAAGGTTTATGTGGCAGTTATTTCTGCCTATCATAGTCCTAACAATGGCCAGTCAGTGGGTCGAGACCCACTGGTAATACGCTTCCTCCGTGGCACTAGGAGGCTGAGGCCGCCGATGCGTGCCAGAGTTCCGGCTTGGGACCTGGCGGTGGTACTACAAGGTTTGTCGGCTGCACCGTTCGAACCCATTGAGGTCGTTCCGGCCAAATTTCTCACCCTCAAGACAATGTTCTTGTTGGCGATTTCTTCTCTGAAGAGAGTTGGGGACCTCCAAGCTCTCTCAGTCTCTCCTTCATGCCTGGAATTTGCACCAGGCATGGTTAAGGCTTTTCTGTACCCAAGGCAGGGTTATGTGCCTAAAGTACCCACCAATGTGCCGAGGCACATTACGCTACAGGTCTTTTGTCCTCCTCCCTTCGGGGATTCGGACCAGGAAAAATCTAACTTGGTGTGTCCAGTGCGAGCACTAGACGCATATGTTCACAGAACTGCTCTTTGGAGGAAATCCGAGCAGTTATTTGTGTTTTGGGCCGCCCAGCAAAGGGCTGCCAGCGACCAAACAGACTCTTAGTAGGTGGATAGTCGAAGCTATCTCACTGGCTTACGAAGCTTCTGGACAGTCGTCTCCACTTGCTGTCAGAGCTCATTCTATGTGGGGTATGGCTGCCTCTAAGGCCTTAGGGTCAGGGGCTATGCTTGAGGATGTATGTAATGTGGCTGGCTGGGCCTCGCTGCTCACGTTCGTGCATTTCTATGATCTGGACCTGGATTCCACGCCAGGCTCCCATGTCTTACAGCCTTAGGACTAGTTTGTTTGGAGAACGACCAGGGGGGTCTCGCCATTCGTCCTTTCTTTGGTTCTGGCTTGCGGGTCAGGACCCGGCGTGCGGACCGAGGTCCCATGCCCTTCGGCCCGTATGGGCCTACTAAATGTGGAAGTCGGCAAGGGGGGTCTTGCTGATTATTCTCTATATTATCTCTATAATATAGAGATAATATAGATATAATATAATATAATATAATGTAATCTCTATATTATTCACTATAGTGAACTGTAGTAAAAGTGATTTATTTTCATTCCTAGGTGTTTGTAAACCTGACCATATAAAATATTAAAGTCTATTATTTAGTACAGCTTAATTTAAAATAGTTCATACTACAGAACATCAGAATCTAAAACAGCTTAGTATAGTGAATATTATAGCACAGTGTTTTTTCATCTGGATGTTAAAGTTACCTAGACTTTTATTTTGAAAGCGACTGACTTCCAATGTGTGTCTGTGCTTTTCTCAGATGAAACAGTGAAATAAACTTGTTAGAGCCGCTCTGGAGATTAAATTCATATGTTCACATACTCATATATGACAAATCCACGAGCGTCACGTGTGTAGTATGTTAAACCGCTTTTAACGGTTTAACGAAACTTATTCATTCAGAGACACACAGAAGAATAATGAATCCTGATGTTAGTCAATATCTCATCTTACGCATGGATTCTGCTTTGCTGATAGGACTGTATATGTAGCCGGGAAACAAGTTCAAATAGCAAAATAAACTACTACAAAGTGTAATAGCAGCGGTCCATTGATGAACCTCACACACACACAAACAAGCTTCTCTGTCAAACGCACATGCAAAGCTGGATCACACACGTGCTGCTAAACATGAACAAAGACAGTTGTAACAATAAATCTGCATTGTTTCTCCTTTTGATCTTGCATTAAAAAAAATCACAAAATATTCATAAAGCAAAACTATTGAAAGCGGGGGGAAATCACATCATGAAAATGTCTGACACAATTATTGGCACCCCTAGAAATACTAATGAGTAAAATTTTTCTGAAGTATATTCCTATTGATATTTGTATTTTCTTAGCACACCAAGATGACTAGAAACATGATATTGTCCAGTCATGACTTTCTGTTTCACAAAAGAATAAATATGAAGTAAAACAAAGACCAAATATCCATATCATTCATCACAATGTGTAAAATGAAATAATGTAGTCCTGATGTGCATTAAAAGATTGCTGAGCGACATACACCTTAAGAGCTGTGGTACTGTAGTTAACATAATGCCTGGCAGTGTGCAATCATTTAGTTTGTTTCTGTAATTGGGTAATCATTGGTATTGGTATTTTATGTTAGGTATTTCATTTTGAAGGAATGTGTATCTGTGTATATACATATGTATGTATAGATATTGTAAGTTTGTGTATGTGTAATTACATATGTGTTTAGGCATTTATCAGGTTTTATTGATCTAATTTTATTTTACTATTATTAATATTATATTTATTTATTTATTCTTTATCTTTATCTTTTTGTTTTGTTTTTTGTTTTTGTTTTATTTTGTTTTTTTACTGAGTTGCTGGCATGGGGTGGGGGTAGCTCTGTAAAATGTAAAAAGCATTAAATAAAATATTGGGGAAAAAAGAATAGAAAAATTGAAAATAGAAAGTAGCTTTAAGAATTAAACAAAAAAAATTCCCATTTGCAGCATCAGGGTAACAATAAAGATATTTTAATCCACTGAAGCTGTTGCAGATCTGCCTGAAAGAGGATGTGTGTCTATATTGTCTTAATGCAGAACAATGAACATGATTTGAGTGTCCAAAGAGTCTTCAAGGACTACAGATGAAAAACTGCAGAAATTAGTTCAATCTTGGGGTCAGAAAGCTTTTTTTTAGGAAAACAGCAAATCCTTCACAACAAGTTGTTTGGGGCACAGTTAAAGAAACAAATCCACTGTCTCATGCAAAAAATCTCCAATATTAATTTGTCAAACTGGATTTCCAGACAGGACTGGGTTCTATGGCCAGATGAAACTAAAGAAAAGTTTTTTGTCAGCAAGAACACAAGACAGGTTTGGTGCACAAATGGATAAAAAGTGCCTCATGTCCACAGTTCAATAAACAGCCGGATATTTATTGTTGTGGACCTACTTTTATACCAGAGGTCCTGAAGATCTTGTTCAGATACATGACATCACAGATTCTAGTAAATACAGAAAGAAAAAAAATCAAAACCTGACTTCCTCTACTAGAGATCTTATAATAGTCAGTAGTTAGATCTTCCATGAAGGACACTGGTTAAAAACAAACATTAATATCATCACGAAAAAGGATCATCACAGAATCAAGGTTCTGCCATAGCCACAAAAGTTCCCTGACCTGAACCCTATAGAAAATTAATGGGGTGAACTAAAGATGAGAAAGCACCAACATTTAAAGGATCTGGAGAAACTCTGTATGGAGGAATAACCAAATATAATTTTCCATAAATTCTTCATCCTCATTAGATATTATAAGAGAAGACTCCTGAAGACCACTGGATGTTCATGTTTGTTTGATCAAAGTGATTTTTTTGTAGGCGGTGGAGCTGACCAGCAGTGGTGCTGTGCAGCCTGGTCAGTGTTTGAACATGAAACGAGTTTGCAGGCATGCCCACCAAAGGCTTAAAACATCAGCTTTCTGTAAGGTCAAATGGATGGACTTTTAAATTTCGTCCAAACTGTTTGCTTGATCCTGCACTGGGATGATGGTTAATTTTCATCTATCTTAAAACAACAATACAAGTACAATACAAGGATCTGCTTTATTCAATCTAATTTGGTTTGTGCTTCATGAAACAATTACTCAAAATTAAACCTGTCCTGTTCTATTTTTCTTTTTTAACTAATAATTTCTTTCGAGAATGAGCAGTTTTCAGGTAGTAAACAGAAAACAGAAGAAATTTACGATGTTTATGATGATTTAATGAAACGTTGTATTGTTGTGATGTTTTGTAAATAAAGATCAAAAGCAGAAACAATTCAGATTTATTTGTACAATTTTATTTGCTCATATATAACAGGGGGGCTAATATTTTTGTCCTCTGTCAAAACTGACAGCTGATTTGTTAAGACTGTCAGTGGTATAATATGACACACAACAGCAAGGATTTACATTTCCATTCAGGCATTTGCCACATTTGAATCATTTTAAAGTTCAATTTATTTGTATAGCGCTTTTACTATGTGGCACTGCCTTAAAGCAGCTTTACAGAAGAGAAACAAAAGGATCTAGTGTAAATGTTAAACATGGTGGTGTTACGGTGCTGGGTGGAAGAGAACAAGACAACCAGGAGTAACGGTATCAAATGAGATTTACTGAATCTTCAACTCAGAGAAATTCCAGATACATCAAACATACAAGGTTTTCAGATCACAGAATATATTAACCCACGCACCCACATAGACTGACAGACAACAACAACGACCGACAGGGGCTGAACGAAAAGGCAGACAATATATACTACAAACAATAACCAGATAATGCATAAAACCAGGTGCGGGTGATAACCAAATGATAGTGCTAACAAGATGACAAAATGGTGAACAGGTGAGGAGGTGCAATGCATTATGGGAAACGAAGTCCAATGAAAAGTACAAAATAACAAAACAAAGTCCAAACAGGCAGTGAAACAGGCAGAACTCAGACAGTACCCCCTCCCTCCGAAGCAGGCTGTCCTCGCTGGAAGATCCACAGAAGAGGGAGAGGGAGGCGGGGGTGGGTGCTCGGGTCAGGAGGCTCAGGATCAGGAGGCTCGGGGTCAGGGTCAGGAGGCTCGGGGGTCAGGGTCAGGAGGCTCGGGTCAGGGTCAGGAGGCTCGGGTCCAGGATCAGGAGGCTTGAGGTCAGGGTCTGGAGGCTCGGGATCAGGGTCTGGAGGCTCGGGTCCAGACTGTGGCGGTGCCGCTCTGGCGTGACTGGAACTCAGAAGCCTTGGGACACAGGGGACTCAGAAGCGCCCGAAACAGGGGACTCAGAAGCGCCCGGGAACAGAGGACTCAGAAGCCAGGAACAGGGGACTCCAGAAGGCGCCGTGAACAGAGGACTCAGAAGCACCGGGAACAGGGACCCTAGAGGAGACAGGAAACTTGGGGACTTAGGGGAGACAGGTACTGGGGACCTAGAGGAGACAGGTACTGGGGACCTAGAGGAGACAGATACTGGGGACCTAGAGGAGACAGATACTGGGGACCTAGAGGAGACAGATACTGGGGACCTAGAGGAGACAGATACTGGGGACCTAGAGGAGACAGATACTGGGGACCTAGAGGAGACAGATACTGGGGACCTAGAGGAGACAGGTACTGGGGACCTAGAGGAGACAGGGACTCATCACTAAAAGATCTACCACCTCCCCTGTGTGGAAACCAATCGACATGAATCTCCTGTCACTGAAGGCCCAGAACTGCCCACAGTTGCTGCATGCTGACCCTGGATCGCTAGATCGCAAACCCTCTGGCTGGCGAAGTTTACCCACTGAGAAGGCAAAAGCTCTGCATGTCCACGGGACCGGCTGGCAGGCTGACTGAAAACTAGGTGTGTGGAACTAAGCTTGTAATACGTAGGGGAACCAAAAGCTAGCTGCCTAAATGTTCTCTGAGATTGAAGGGAGCCACCGAAACCGCCACTCGTGACCTGAGAGGAAAAGCGACTAGAGCCGGCTAAAGTAGTGCCAGAACTGCCCTGAGAGCTTGCAACACTAGTCTGCTGAGACTGCGGAAGATAACCACTGCATGCACTACTATCTCCCCGAGAGGACACAAGCTGAGCAGATGTGCCCGTTTGAGGCCCAAGCAGTGAAGTTGGCGAGTACTGGCTATAAAAACCTGGATCACTTGTGGACTGACTGGAACCTAGCTGTGAGGAACTAAACTTGGAAGGAGATCCAAGAGCAAACTGGCTAAAGGTACCTCGAGACGGAACAGGGCCACTGAAACTACTAGCGCCTTCTACAGTAGTGCTAGAAACACCCTGAGGACTAGCAACATTGATGGCTCGACTGGAAGTTTGAAATGTGATGGAGTTAGAGTCTCCAAAAGAGCTAACCCGAAATTGGGCAAGGGTACCAGTATAAGCACCACTTCCTCCCTGGGGAGATACAAACTGACTGGAAAGTCCCGTTTGGGGTGAAGTAATAACTTGTGCAACTGGTCTATATAAACCCTGATTGCTCTCAGATTGGGTAGAAACATCTTGGGGTGAAGTTGCTGCAATATTTACATACTTCGTAGCAGGAGCAAACTGAGCAAAGGCACCCTGAGGCTTGGGAAAAGAGAGATCCCCATAGCTACTGCCGGTCTGCACTGGGCCATAACTAGAAGTTGCAAACATTGTACTTGACTGACTTGGAGCACTGGACAAATACACACTTGTGTCACTTGTGGCTGGCTAGAAACCCCCACAGATAATGAACTAAGCTTGCTAGTAGTCAAAGTACTTGGGGAATACCAGTAGGGATATCTTGAGATGAACCACTGTAACTACCACTCACTTCCTGCTCAGACACGGGTTGCCCAGAGCTTACTGGCTGTTCTGGTGTAAGGCTGCCCTGAGATAAAACAAAACCTTGAGCCTGGATGGGAGGACTGAAAGACAAGCTCTCAGCAGAGGTATGGGTAACACAGCTTCTGTTGATTGAGGGAAAGAACCTAAAGAGTATAGGCTGGAAAGCCCTTGTCCCTAGCAGGTTGGCTAGAAACCTCATATGTTGAAGACACGAGCTGTGTAGCAGCTTCTGGAGCAAACTGACTGGAAGGTCTTAGACCAACATTACTGCCTACACCCAGGAGAGGAAAGTTTTGGCTGGAACCACCTGCAGATTGCACAGGGCTGGTTTGAGAGGAGGCAGCAGAATACTGGCTTGAAAACTCTGTCCACTGCTTAATTGGTTTGCAATACCTGGAACAGAAGAACTGGTGTCCCTTGAGGGCTGGCCAAACCCTTCTACAGGTGAAGCTTTGCTGCGTACTAAGGGTCACTGAACTACATGAATGCAGGGTAGGGATTGCTTGAGATGACAGAGGGAAGCAACTGGATACCATATGAGTGAGTTTGGGTAATCTGAGACAGAGTCTGGGAATTCGGGGGAATCTATGACAGGGTCTGGGAATTCTGAGGAGTCTAAGAAACAGTCTGGGAACTTTGGGACTCCTAAAACAGAAACTGGGAACTCGGGAAACTCTAGGGCGGAGTCTGGGAACTCGGGAAACTCTAGGGCGGAGTCTGGGAACTCGGGAAACTCTAGGGCGGAGCCCGGGAACTCGGGAAACTCTAGGGCGGAGTCTGGGAACTTGGGAAACTCTAGGACGGAGTCTGGGAACTCCGGGGCGGAGTCTGGGAACTCCGGGGCGGAGTCTGGGAACTCCGGGGCGGAGTCTGGGAACTCCGGGGCGGAGTCTGGGAACTCCGGGGGGAGTCTGGGAACTCAAGGCGCCCTCTGGGCCGGAACATAGACTCTGATCGGCCATCTTGGCCGTTAAACATCAGCTGGGCGCCATCTTGGCCGGAACATGACTCTTGGAAACGGCCCTCATGGCCGGGACAGGACTCTCGGAAGCGGCCCTCTTGGCCGGAACATGACTCTCGGAAACGGCCCTCATGGCCGGGACAGGACTCTCGGAAACGGCCCTCTTGGCCGGGACAGGACTCTCGGAAACGGCCCTCTTGGCCGGGACAGGACTCTCGGAAACGGCCCTCTTGGCCGGACAGGACTTCTCGAAACGGCCCTCTTGGCGGGACAGGACTTCGGAAACGGCCCTCTTGGCCGGGACAGGACTGAAACGGCCCTCTTGGCCGGGACAGGAGACTCGAAACGCCCTCTTGGCCGGGACAGGACTCGAAACGGCCCTCTTGGCGGGACAGGACTCTCGGAAACGGCCCTCTTGGCCGGGACAGGACTCTCGGAAACGGCCCTCTTGGCCGGGACAGGACTCTCGGAAACGGCCCTCTTGGCCGGGACAGGACACGGGGGAGCGACCATCTTAGCAGCGTCAGAACCCTGGGGAGCTGCCATCGTGGGCTACCGCCAGAACTCCTGGGGAGCGGCCATCTTGGCCGCGACAGAACACGGGGAGCGGCCATCTTAGCAGCGCCAGAACCCTGGGAGCCACCATCGGGCCACGCCAGAACTCCTGGGGAGCGCCATCTTGGCCGTGACAGAACACGGGAAACGGCCATCTTGGCAGCGCCAGAACCCCTAGGGGAGCGCCATCGCGGGCCACGCCGGGACCCTGGGGAGCGCCATCTTGGCCGAGACAGAACACTCGGGCGGGCGGCCATCTTAGCCGCTGCAGAACTCTCGGCGGCGGCCATCTTAGCCGCTGCAGAACTCTCAGCGGCGCCATCTTAGCCGCTGGCAGAATCCTCGGCGGCGGCCATCTTAGCTGGCAGAAGTCTCGGCGGCAGCCATCTCTGCTGCAGAACTCTCTCGGGCGGCGACCATCTTGACTCTGCGGCAGAACTCTCGGCGGCGGCCATCTTAGCCGCTGCAGCACTCTCGGCGGCGGCCATCTTCGCCAGCTGGCAGAACTCTCGGCGGCAGCCATCTTGACCGCTGCAGAACTCTCGGGCGGCGACCATCTTGGCCGCTGCAGAACTCTCGGGCGGCAGCCATCTTGACCATGCAGAACTCTCGGCGGCCATCTTAGCCGCTGCAGCACTCTCGGGCGGCGCCATCTTGGCAGAACTCTCGGCGGCAGCCATCTTGACAGCGGCAGAACTCTCGGCGGCGACTCATCTTGGCTGCGGCAGAACTCTCGGCGGCCATCTTAGCCGCTGCAGAACTCCTCGGCGGCTGCCATCTTAGCCGCTGCAGAATCCTCGGCGGCGGCCACCCGATCAGACGACGGAGAGGCTGACACCCACAACTGGCCAACACCCAATCCATGCAAGCCTCCAAGCCTCCAGGACGGTCCCCATCCGACAGCTTGGCCCATGACGCGTCTGTTCAGACCCCACAGGAACAGACTCCTCTGGTGGTCTTCGGGGAGCCCCGAGGCCATCCCGCAAACGGCAAAGCATAGCGTGTAGGCTTCCACGGATTCCTCCTCCTGACCCCGATAGAGGAAGGTCTTGGCATGGGCGGCCTCCATTCTGGTGAGAGTGAGAGTGAGAGAGAGAGAGAGAGTGGGGAAACAAAACGGAAAAACAAAAGACAAAAAGACAAAACACAGACAATACTTCACCCTGTGTATTTTTGGGTCGGTCGTACTGTTACGGTGCTGGGTGGAAGAGAACAAGACAACCAGGAGTAACGGTATCAAATGAGATTTACTGAATCTTCAACTCAGAGAAATTCCAGATACATCAAACATACAAGGTTTTCAGATCACAGAATATATTAACCCACGCACCCACATAGACTGACAGACAACAACAACGACCGACAGGGGCTGAACGAAAAGGCAGACAATATATACTACAAACAATAACCAGATAATGCATAAAACCAGGTGCGGGTGATAACCAAATGATAGTGCTAACAAGATGACAAAATGGTGAACAGGTGAGGAGGTGCAATGCATTATGGGAAACGAAGTCCGAATGAAAAGTACAAAATAACAAAACAAAGTCCAAACAGGCAGTGAAACAGGCAGAACTGTGACAGGTGGATTACAGAACCCTAAGCTAATATAATATCTAATATCAGCAGTCTCTCTGAGCACTTTCATACAGTGACAGTGAATATATGGATATGGATATATGGAGAAAAAAACCCTTGGGAGAACCCAGGCTCACTTGGAGGGGCATTTCTCCTCTGACACGGCACAGCTGCAGTCAGTAATTATAAATAACAACCTTTCCCATCGCTAATGTTATGCTGTAGTTATCTGCTTCAGTACACAGTGCAACAATGAAACGATAAAGCTGTAAGAATGATTTAAAACATGTCTGTAAATCTCATTTTGGAACAGTATTTTTTATTCTTTTTATTGGGATGAATGTTTCAGAATGTTTTAATCATAATATGACTAATTAGAGCTTTTTTGTGATTGTTTTATATATTTAATAAGTGTGAACATTATTCCTGGTTTAGTTTTACAGCATCATCTTCTCAGTTATGCTTTGGGGACAAAACATTTCCATCCAGCTGCCGTCTCCATGTCAATCTAGTGCTTTTCTTAATCCCGTGATCATTCAGTTTCTGCTTCATCTGAAAAACAAACACTTTCTGAACGTGTTTTCACAGCTGGTTCATTTGATGCATTTGTATTTAATTCTTTAGTTTTGTTCAAATATCATGCTTTGATCTTCACCAAAACGATCGACCCAAGATAACATTGATAACCAAGATAACTAATCTGAAAAAAGAAAGTAATCTGATGGACCAACAAACCAACCTGTATCATGATGCATTTTACATTTACATGCTTTATTTGGTCAGACAAAACTACTGCAGGACAACTGCTCTGAACGCTATGAGCACAACCGTGGATCATAAACGGACAGACTTTGAGCAATGAGAGGACAGTTTACTCATATGGGATTTGCATAAGCTCGGAGAAAATGCAACAATACATGTCTGTGTTTTAAAGCAAAGCAAAAAATCCACATGTCTGAAAAACCTCTTTATTTTGACTCTGTCTAGATCAAAATAAAGCCTGAAAATCATTAACTTCATTAGCAGTAGTTAGTGTACAGAAACCCAGTAGTTTTCCCAGAGAACCTAATTTTCCCGGGATTTTCATACTGGCAAAAGGAATTCTGAAGTGACACAAGCTGACCAACAGCGAGCACAGCATTCACAAACATAAACTTGAAAAAACAAAAGTAGTGGTCGAAATCTCTTGTGGGTTTCATGATAAAACAAATGTAATGTTGATGTATAAATTGTGTTTAAAATCACAGACGACAACATGCAGTGGAGGTGAAGAAAAGAACACAATGTGCAGACAGAATGATAGGGAAATGCCACGAACACCAAAAATGAGTATTCTATCAAATGTATGGATTTTGTGTATTTCCGTGTAGTTTCATATTTACCCAGTGTAAGATGTTGTCCATCACTGCAGGATCATTTACATTCTGACCAGATTTCACCTCCAATCTCACAATCTGCTTCTTTGAATCTGTTAAAAGATAATTGTTTTTACTTACTGGAAATGATCTGGGCTTTTTTAACCTGTTATTTCCCTATTCACTTATTTTGTAGTTGAATTTTAATCAAATAATGACAAACTATAAATTGATGGAAAGATCTCAAGATGAAATTTTTGACAAATTTTTTTTTATGTAATTTATAAAAATAACTAAAATGAAAGAAAAAGTGAGTTCCCTTTCAAGGGAACTCAACGCTGCGTCAGAGTTGTGATGCTATGGGAACGCCTTTGCGCGAACGCGTCTGAAGCACTTATGTCAAAATCGCCGAATGGCGAACTGCACGTCACGGGCAGGGTGACATCAGGACTAGGAAGTGTATAAAGGGACCCTGGGATGCTAACACATTAGCTTTTGTGCCTTCAGCTGCGTGTGTGTGTCTGTTGTTTGGTAGACCGTTTTTTAAATGCAAACTTTCAAGTCGTGTGTTCCTTCCTGTCCGCTCAGGCAGGGATACACATGATTTATGTGTGACTGGCATGCTTCGAGGAGCATGGCCTTCCACGTGGGCCGTCGGGAGGATCGCGTCTTGCCTCTCGGCAATGTCCGCTCTCACTCCTGGAAGCACTACTTCTGCCCAGAGTGGGAGCCCACAGCTCCAGCTATCCCCCTCTGAGGAGGTGGATATGGTGAGTGTGGAAACGGGGGGGAAAGCCCTCGCTCCCCCCTCCTCATGTATGACCAGACACCAGCCTCGAGATTAAATCAATTATTAAGTCATACGGCAGCATGGAACTTCTGCCAAATGTTTTCGTTGGGTTCTGCATATAGTAGAACACAACTGCGCGATTCTGTGCAGGCGAAGGCTGCCCATATTCAGCGGGGTGTTATCCACCAAGATGGTCCCCGAGCAAGCTCTGGACATGTGGAGTGGTAACGCGGGCAGTCACTCAGCTGAGGTTTGACTGGCCCGCCGAAGTACAGTCTGTCGAGTCGGTAAAAGCGCCACCTCCACACCGGGGCCTGCACTCGTTCCGGACCTTCACAGTGAGCTGTCGAGGTCCTAGAGCCGGGGCATTGCCCCTGAAGGTCCCGGCATTGCCCACCAAGTGCACTGGCTTGGAGAGACTTGGACTTGGGGAGGCATCTGTGGATCAAAGCCTTTCTATGAAGCAAGCGGCGCTGTTCCAGGGGTTCCTCCCTCGCTGTCACTGAGTCGCTGAGGCTGCTGGGCGGGAGCAGCCTCAGTCATCCATCTCCATATCATGCCTAGCCCTTCCCGATGGTCCCAAAAGGAGGCCCTGTTGGCCGCGGCGAAAAGGCGAGGCACCTGACTTCTGCGGGGTCAGGATATCCTCGCTAAGCCCCCACGGGGTGGGTTGGAAAGCGCCTCACCACATGGCACCCAGCTCTTCCCGGTACCCCCAGAAAGAGACTCTGGTTCGTCCCCGCGCTTTGCTTCGGGTACGAAACAGTGTGCAAAACATCGCACCCTCTCGAGTTTATCCCTGCCAGTAAAACCCAGGGTCTTGAGTTAGCGTGGAAGCTTCTGCCAAATATCTCTCGCTGGGTTCTGCAAATAGTAGAACATGGCTACACGATTCAGTTCGGGCGAAGTCCGCCTGTATTCGAAGGGGATATTATCCACCGAGGTGGGCCCCAATCAAGCTGTGGTCATGGAACGCGAAGTGCAGACACTTTTGGCAAAGGGGGCTATAGAGATAGTTCCTCTTCCAGAAAGAGAGGCTGGGTTTTACAGCCGTTACTTCTTCGTTACGAAAAAGGATGGAGGCTTGCGCCCTATTCTAGATCTGCGTACGCTGAACCGTTCAGTAAAGAAACTGAAGTTCTAGATGCTTACACCCAGACAGATCTGTTTGTCACAATAGACATGAAGGACGCATACTTCCATGTCTCCATCCTTCCCAAACACAGGAGGTTCCTGAGGATTGCTTTCGGGGGCATAGCGTACCAATATCATTTTATTCCCTTCGGCCTGGCCCTGTCACCCCGCACTTTCACGAAATGTGTAGATTCTGCCCTGACGCCTCTGCGTCTCTGGGGCATTTGCATACTCCACTATCTAGATGATTGGTTCATTTTGGCGAATCAGAGAGTCTAGCAGCATCGAGATGTTGTGCTTGCACATATGGAAGTGCTGGGGTTACGGCTGAACGCCAAGAAGAGTTTACTTTCTCCTGTTCAGAGAATTATCTATACGTAGAATGGGACTCAAGGGTCATGTCAGCGTGTCTCTCTGCAGAGTGCATACACTCTATTCAGGCAGCTGCGAAAGGGGTCCAGCTTCATCAACATGTCACCATCAAGCAGTTTCAACGAGTTGTGGGTCTCATGGCAGCTGCAGCCAGCATAGTACCTCTGGGTCTGCTGCACATGAGACCTCTGCAATGGTGGCTGAAATTGAGAGGGTTTTCCCCGAGGGGTAACCCCTTCCGCACCATTCAAGTCACTCTCAAGTATCTCTCCCAGGGCCCAATGTTGGGGTCAACATGTCATCGCGTAACATTAATGACAGATGCATCCCTGACAGGCTGGGGAGCGGTAATGGAAGATCGTTCCTCCAGATGCTTATGGAGGGGCCGCCAGCTCGAGTGGCACATAAATTGTCTAGAGATGATGGCCGTATGGCTTGCATTAAAGCAGTTTCTTCCTTGCCTCAGGAACAACCACATGTTGGTCCAGATGGACAACACCTCTGTGGTTGCCTACATCAACCATCAGGGGGGTCTGCGGTCGCGCCCATTATACAAACTGGCACACAAGATCCTGCTGTGGTCCCAAGGGAAGCTACTCTCTATCAGAGCAGCGTACATCCCGGGACGTTTGAATGTGAGAGCAGACGCCCTGTCGAGACGTGGGCCGAGGCCAGGGGAATGGAGACTTCACCCAGAGGTGGTGAGAATAGTCTGGGATATTTTTCTCCCAGCGGAAGTGGACCTCTTTGCGTCTCTAGAGACGACGCACTGTCCATTGTGGTTCTCCCTGACGCCTCCAGCCCCATTGGGGTTGGATGCCCTAGTACATCTGTGGCCGAGGCTACGGCTATCGCTCTTCTCCTGGGAGTTCTGGAGAGGGTGTGCCAGGACGGGGTTCGCCTGTTGCTGGTTGCACCTCTATGGCCGGCCCTAGTATGGTTCTCGGACCTCATTGCACTCCTAGATGGCACCCCTGTACGGCTTCCAATCAGGAAAGATCTCCTATCTCAAGCGCAAGGCTCGATCCTTCACCCTTGCCCAAAGATGTGGAAACTGTGGGTCTGGCCTCTGAGGGGGCCCGACTCATACACACGGGTCTCTCGACCGAGGTCGTAGACACCATTCTAAACTCCAGAGCTCCCTCCACGAGGAAGTATGCTCTAAAGTGGGAAGTATTTACTTCCTGGTGTTCAGGTCGAAGTCGAGATCCAGTTAACTGTCCGGTTAGCACAGTGCTAGAGTTCTTGCAAACCGCTTTTCGTCAGGGCTGATGCCCTCGACTATTATGGTTTATTTGGCAGCTATTTCTGCCTACCATACTCCTATCAATGGCCAGTCTGTGGGTCGAGACCCACTGGTTATACGCATCCTCTGTGGCACATTGAGGCTGAGGCCGGCATTGCATGCCAGAGTCCCGGCTTTGGACCTGGTGGTGGTACTACAGGGGTTGTCGGGTGCACCGTTCGAACCCATTGAGGCCGTCTCGGCCAAATTTCTCACCATCAAGACAATGTTCTTGTTGGCAATTTCTTCTCTGAAGAGAGTTGGGGATCTCCAAGCTCTCTCAGTCTCTCCTTCATGCCTGGAATTTGCTTTTCTTTACCCAAGGCAGGGTTATGTGCCTAAAGTACCTACCAATGTGCCGAGGCCCATTACGTTGCAGGCCTTCTGTCCTCCTCCCTTCAGGAATTTGGACCAGGAAAGATCTAACTTGGTGTGTCCAGTACGAACAGGCTGGCTGGGCTTCGCCGCTCACATTCGTGCGTTTCTATGATTTGGACCTGGCTTCAAGGCCAGGGTCCCATGTACTAGTGCCCTAGTGGGCCTATGTTGTCTATAATATGGCCAGGGGGGTCTCGCCGTTCAATTTCTTTCTCTTATGATCCTGGCTTGTGGGCCAGGGCCCTATGCATTCGTGCATTTTTATGTCTTGGACCTGGCATGTGTGCCAGGGTCCTGTTTGCTTGTGCCCTAGTCGTGCTCTCCAGATTCACACTTCCAGGTACTTGCTCGTATGGCGGCATTGAAATCTCGTTCCCATAGCGTTGCAACGCTGAGGCTAACTTCTAGGTTACTACGTAACCCTGGTTCCCTGAAAGGGAACGAGACGCTGCGTCCCTGGGCGCATCTTCTGCAATTAAGCTAATGTGTTAGCGTCCCAGGGTCCCTTTATGCACTTCTGATGTCCTGACATCACCCCACCTGTGACATGCAGTGTGCCATTCGTCGATTTTGACATACGTGCTTCAGACGCGTTCACGCAAAGGCGTTCCCATAGCGTCGCAACGCTGACGCAGCGTTTCGTTCCCTTTCAGGGAACCAGGGTTACGTAGTAACCTAGATGACTTCTAAAAATAAAAATTGCATTTTCGTGTGTATACTCAATTTCTGCTGTGACAAACGAATGTTTTTACTTTGCCTAAAGAAAGTGACGCAGAAGAGTGCTAGTTTGTAATGTAAAATTTGTAGAAAGGACAAACAAACATAAAACGTACAGATCTCACAAATGAAAGGAAATTCACTTGAGCAGAGCTGATCATCTATCAGACCATCAGGACTCGCAGCGCCACAAGGTCGACTCAGCCTAGTGATGTCAGGTTGTCCAGTCTTCCAGGTAATGGGGGACGTGGAGACATTTGTTCCATCTGACCACTTCCACGAGTCTCTGAACAGACCAATCCATACTCTATAGAATCCCTGCATCGCACCGATCAGCTGGTCGTTCTCACTTTGAGTCTGAATGACGGCCAGATCTGTGTGATTCTGTCTGCAGTAACTCTGAGCATCACGCCAGCTCATCTGGATATCAGAGATATGCACAAACCTGTTTGCTCCTGTTTCCATCTCTGTGATAAAACACAAGAATTATATTAATTATAATTATATTTCTTAGACTATACTTTACGTATAGATGCTTTGTCATGAAGTTTTCAGCATTGGAGACCTGTGATGACAGGGCAGAACCAATCCTGGGACCTTATGTTGCTTTTTTGTGATGTGTATATGTGGCAGCTCACTTTACTGTTTGTTTATTTTTGATTAAAGATTCAGTTTCTCTCTGTCCCACTTTTCAAACTAGAAGGTTTTAAAGTTTGTGTGCCTGCATATGCTACCTTAAAATGTTATTTCTTACCATTGTAGCAAACAATAGGATACTGATCAGTGCATGACCGATCACTCCATCCATTCTCATCCATAAAAGCACATTCCTGCCTTCCATCATAGTTGTCTGGTTGTCCATTTTTCCAGCCCATGAATGTTATATTCTCATCTTGATAAGACCACCTCCAGCTTTGAATGTCATTGTACAGTCCAGTCCAGACCAGTGAAGTCAGTGCAAGTTGATCTACATCATTGCTTTGAACAGTGGCCAGGTCAATGTGATTCTCTCGGCAGTAAAGCTGTGCCTCATCCCAGCTCTTGTGCTCCTGGATGAGAACGTACTCGCGTGAGATGCTCAGGGTAAACGGAAAGAGTCCTGCTGAAAGAAACGTGTACAGAAATACTTGTTAGTCATTTGTGTGACTGTAGGTGTAATAAACAGCTGAACAGATTTGTTACTAATGCTTGTTACATGTGTAGAGCCCTGTTAAATTTAAGGGTTAAAGTCATTTGCAAAATGATTCATATTTTGTTATTTTATATAGTTTTGATGCTATTGAAATTTAAAAGAAAATGTATTTATTTTATTTTATTAGAAATTTGTGTAACCAATGAGGTGTTCTCACGGTGACCCCTCGAGTTCGAGGGGAGGGGAAAAGAAAGAGAAGTTTGAGGGTTTTGCAGGAGACGGAGATGCTGAATCGCACATGGCGTGCTAAAAACTTTCAAGATAAATTTTCAGTTAAAAGACTGTAAGGATGAGTATTTAGAGGATCGATTGTTTCATTTTACATTTGAAAAAGCGATTGAAGCTTGTGCCTGCGGGATTTGTTCGTGGTGAGGAGTTCGTCAGGACATGTTCATCATTGTGGGTGACCGGATCAAGATTGCTGCTGTCTTCTTATTCGTGTTTTCTGATGTGGGATAAGTAACTATTTCCTGGAATCGCGTTTTCGGCGGATCTGTGAGTACTCAGTTGGGTGTCAGATTACAAAGACCTGCAACATAGCGCGCCAACGAACAAACTCAAATCTCAGCTGGGGGGAATTCATTCTTTTTGTTTATTGTGATTTAATGTGATTTTCTGTACTTGTGTTAATGTGAACTGTGATTTCATTGATTGCATTTTATTTGAAAAGAAAGGAAAGCAACAAATCAAAAGAGTTCCAGTTAATAAATGCATGTTTGTTGTTCAGTTAACATTCTGGTGTTTTCCTATGAAGAAAGACAAATGTATGGTTATGGTTGTTTATATTTACATTACTGTTAGACCACAGTACCTGAAACTTTAGTCTGAATTACATTCACTGTCTAGTTACAACACAAAATTGACATTAATAGTGGTATCTGAAGATCTGGGGTTCTGTTTAATGTAAGTTATGTAAGTTTAGAAATGTGTCTCTCACTAAATCATTGTTAATTTAGAAGTTCCCCTAGACATAATTATCACATTTGAGCTATATTTATTGGTGAGAGGGCTACACATGTTTCTAGCGTCCTGTACTGTCCTTATCTGTGCTTTTCTTTGCCTGGTCCTTTTCCTTCTCCACACTATATGTCCTTTGAAGCCGCAGTGTCAAACTATTTTGTTTAAGTCTGTGGTTTAATAAACTGCACATGGGTTTGACCTTCTTGTCTCCAGTGAAGGGTTTATAGGGGAAAGCAAGACATACAAACCCAGCAGTTTTTGTTGCATAATATGTCATTATGAAAACGCACCTACTGACTGTGTTTTTTTTGTGCACCAACGATCAAATGATCATATGACTGTAAATGGTAAAATGACTTTTAATCATTACCTAAAATTAAGTTGTTTTACTTTTAAATAAATGTATTTATATATATTACCATTATTACCATTACCATTTTAATTATGCATTAGTGTTTAAATATGCATTTACACATAAACTACAGTATGATCGTTTGTAAAGCTACTTTAAATCATTGAGTATTGTGAAAAGCACTATACAAATGAATAACATAACTTAATATAATTTACTGCATAAGAATGTTACACATGTACATAAATTAAGATCAGAAATTCACCAGGTTTCAAAAATGTGTGTAAAGTAACAAAAATACTTTAAAAGACATTCAATCCAAGGTCATTTTTTTAGTTAGTATTTGATTTATTGTAAAAATTATCTGATTATGAAGAAAACACTCCCAACAACTCCAAATCCATCAACAGCAATTACTGAACATCACAATCTACACAAACCCATGTATAAAATGACACACTAACCTGAGAACAGCAGCGCACGAATCAGTCGTAACATTTCTGATGGATTGAAGGTGTGTTACTGAAACACAGAAAAGAACATATGAATGATGACAAACTTTAATATAATAATGAAAGTCAATGAGCATGCAAGTTCAGTACCTTATATATCATAAAGTCTTAAACTCATCCCAGTTTATCTGTATAAATAGTCCAGACTGTACTGACATCAAAAGATCTCTGTTTGTTCAAGTGAAGTCACTTTGTACCTGCTTTTGACTATGATTTCATTTCCTTCACATATTATGCAGGTCTTTAAATGCAAAATGCTGCACAGATGCAAAATATTTGAAAATACACTAAAACCTTTGAGACGCTGACACAATGTTATTTGACTAAAGGCCTTGAAATTGTAAATAGAACAGGGAAATAGTCAGCCCTGATTGCACATATGTGTTAATAGCACTATGAAGTGCTTTTGAGACTAGATGATATGTTGATAATTTTCATTTGCCTTCATATTTTCATTTTTTGGGCCCCATGAGGAAAACGGCTTATAAATCACACTAAATGATTTATGTTTCTTTATTCTGAACTGTTACTATGGCAGTGTGATAAAACACGAAAGCATCTCAGATTGGTGCTTTTCATACACTCTCATCCAATCAAATGAACTGGAACAAACTATTTTGTAATGACTGATAAAAGCAAATTTCTTTTTCTTTTTTTCGATCCAAGATGGCACCGCGAATGGCAGCCTCAGTGCTTACCTCCTCAGTGTTTGTTCTGTTTGTGTTCGTTTTTCCTGTTATTTACATTTACATTTACATTTAGGCATTTAGCTGACGCTTTTATCCAAAGCGACTTACAAATATTAGGAGACAATGAAGCGATACATCAAAAGCGGCAGCAATAGTACAAAGAAGTGCTTTCCTAAATTTACAATGTTATGCAGTGCTAGATAAATACCTGTAGAGGAAGGAAAAGTGTTTTTTTTTTTTAAGCTGTTAGGTGTTCGTGGAAAAGGTGTGTTTTTAGTAGTTTTTTAAAGGAGGTGAGGGATGTGGCAGACCGGATTGCGTTAGGATTGTTATATGTCACCCAAATTCGATCAGTTTCACAAGGGATGAACTGCTGAACATTCGGTGGCGCTGTTAAATCGCTTCAGAATGCACAGACGGGGGAAGCGTGCTGGCGCGCTCGTGAAGCTCAGACAGCAGGGACTAAGAACGCCGTTGCCTAGCATCCATCTGCCGAATCTCCGCTCTCTACCCAACAAAACGGACTAACTCCTTCTGCTCTCCCGGTCAAACAAGGATTTTGCGAACTCGGCTGCCCTCTGCTTCACGGAAACCTGGCTGAACGACGCCATTCCGGACAGCACGTTAAGTCTACCAGGCTTTCAGCTGTTTACATCGGATCGCGACGCAGAATAAACGGTGAAATCGCGCGGCGGCGGGACATGCTTTTACATCAATAAAGGTGGTGTTCAAATGTAACTGTGTTAAAGAAGATGTGCTGTCCCAATCTTGAAACACTCTTCATTAACTGCAAACCGCTCTGTTCGCCGTGGGAGTTTTCCTTGTTCATTCTAGTGAGTGTTTACATTCCTCCGCAAGCGCACGTGAGCTCGGCTTTACAGATACTCGCTGATATGATCACAGAGAGTGAGCAACAAAACCCGGACTCTGTTCTATTCATTCTCGGGGACTTTAATAAAGCGATTCTCTTATGTGAACTGCCAAAATATAGACAGCATGTTACATGTCCCACCAGAGACAGTAATACTCTGGATCACTGTTACACAACAATAAAGGATTCTTATTGTAGTAGGATGAACACTTATCATCCTGCTTTTGTAATTGGAGGTTCGGCTCATGGGAGGGGTACCCGGGTAGTATAAAAAGGGAAGTGTTCTTGTTGATTGACTTCATTCTTGTTGGACGGTTGACGTCATCGACGTGCCACGGTTTGGTTCACGCACGCTGACTTTGGGCCGGCGTTGCGGTTGTGTGGTCCGGCTGGGACCTGTCGACATTGTGCTTATTGAAGCGACGTGTTTGATTGTGGACATCAAGGACGAGTGTGTTCCTTTCGCGGTTGTCGAATTGGCTCTCCCGTGATTTTCTCTCCGGTGTTTTGTCTCCGGTGGTTATTTACTGATCGTGTGCCTGTACCAATCTGTATGGATTCGGGGGCGTGAAGTAAAGCTTTATTCATGGGCTTCTAATCAAGTGGGCTCTGCGCTCTGTCTCGGACGATTGTGGTTCTTTCCTCTCTGCCGGTTGCACCCTAGTGCGCCAGCTAATGCGAGTCTTGCCGTTACGTTTTCATTACTATTTTTGTTTCATTTCGTATAAATTTAGTATTTAGTTTCTTTTTGAGTCGTTCTGTTTGTTTCTTTGATAGGGTTTCCTTTTTTTTGTTTCGTTTCATTGGTTATTTTTATTAAGTGCAAACTTTTGTTAATATTTGTGTGAATTATTGTTATTTTGAGTCATTGTTGTTCTTTTGTGAATGCTGTGTTCGTTTAATTGTTTGTTGAAATGTGTGAAGCCATTTGTGTCATGAGCGTGTGTTAAACCTCCATAGTGGTTGATTGAATATGGCCATTGTGGTTTAATAATTATTTGATCTAGAGTACCCTGCTTAAACCATCTTATTGGCTTCTTGTTATAAATTGTTTTTTTGTTTTCTCATTTTCGAAGTGTCTGTTTGGTACTGAACTCTAGTGGGGTTTCCCCGGAGTTATTGTGCTTCTGGATTTATATGTCTTTTTCTTTTAGCAGGGCCTGGGCACCAGAGTGGAAGGCTAACTCACGATTGTGGTGGTGGTATTTCTCTCACTGTGTGATATACTAAGCACTTGTGAGTGTGTGTGCTGTGACTTGCTGTGATCTCTTGGATGTATGTGGATTTCACTAGGGTTTGATGCCAGTTTTGTATTGGTTGGTAAGCCCCCTAGAGCCCTTGCCTCAGGTAATATCTGCAAATTCTGGCCCATTGCCATTCCTACATAATGTTTTAATAATTGTCTTTGTACGTATTTACTCTCTGAATGTTTACATGATCATTGTTTTTATATATAATCTCATTCAGAGTAATGTCTCCTTCCTCTTTTTAAGATGTGACTGGTTGCTGTGTCGAGTTATGTAAAATCTTGTGTGTAATAAAGTATTTTTATATTATAAATTCAGTGTCTCTGAGCCCATTAGCATCACGAATCTGTGAATTGCCTTTGAGGTGCTTTGAATCCTTGGGTGAAAGTCCCAAGGTGGCGTAGTCAGCTCTGTGTGGTTAGAATATAGTGTATTACGAATTGGGCGTTCTTTTGCCCTCATATGTACACATATCCAGCAGTCCCGTGCCACGACATTATCATTCTGTCCCACGGGCAGCTTTGGGGCTCTCTGATCACTGTTTAGTTCATCTCATACCGACCTACAGGCAGAAACTGAAATCAGCTAAACCTGTATTAAGGACTGTAAAAAGATGGACTAATGAAGCAGAGCAGGATTTACAAGCTTGTTTCTCTCTCACTGATTGGACTGTTTTTGAAGCTGCTGCCACCGACCTGGACGAGCTCACAGAGACTGTAACATCATATATCAGTTTCTGTGAGGATTTGTGTATTCCTACCAGAACCCATGTAACTTTCAACAATGACAAACCATGGTTCACTGCAAAACTCAGCCAGCTCCGTCAGGCCAAAGATGACGCTCGCAGAAATGGGGACAGAGTCTTGTACAAACAGGCCAAATACACACTGGAAAAGGAGATTAGAGTGGCAAAGAGGAACTATTCCGAAAAGCTACGGAACCAGTTTTTCAGTTCAGTGTGGAAAGGTCTGAAAGCCATCACATTTACATTTACATTTAGGCATTTAGCTGACGCTTTTATCCAAAGCGACTTACAAATATTAGGAGACAAGGCACAAATTACAAGACACCATCCCCCAGCACTGCGGTGAATCAACAACTGGCAGACGACCTGAACAAGTTTTATTGCAGGTTTGAAAAAATGCCATTCGCACCTCCTGTTACCCCTGACCCCCCCACACCTACAATTCAGTTCAGTGAAGATGATGTGCGCCAGGTCTTTAGGAAGAACAAAAGAAGAAAGGCTCCAGGCCCAGACGGTGTGACACCAGCCTGTCTGAAAACCTGCGCTGATCAGCTGGCCCCCATCTTCTCACGAATCTTCAACACATCACTGGAGCTGTGTGAAGTCCCCTCATGCTTCAAAAGCTCCACCATCATCCCTGTCCCAAAGAAACCCAAAATTAATGGACTTAATGACTACAGACTTGTGGCCCTAACGTCTGTGGTCATGAAATCATTTGAAAGACTGGTTTTGGTTTATCTGAACGACATCACTGGACCCTTACTGGACCCCCTGCAGTTTGCTTACAGAGCAAACTGGTCTGTGAATGATGCAGTCAATATGGGACTGCATTATGTTCTGCAGCATCTGGACAGACCAGGGACTTATGTGAGGATCCTGTTTGTGGACTTCAGCTCTGCTTTTAACACCATCATCCCATCACTACTCCAGCCCAAATTAGCTCAGCTCTCCGTGCCCTCCTCTGTCTGCCAGTGGATCACCAGCTTCCTGACAGACAGACAGCAACTAGTGAGGCTGGGAAAAGTCAAATCCAGCACCCGCACCATCAGCACTGGCGCCCCTCAGGTTTGTGTTCTCTCCCCACTGCTCTTCTCCCTCTACACCAACGACTGCACCTCTAAAGACCCCTCTGTCAAGCTCCTGAAGTTTGCGGATGACACCACACTGATCGGCCTCATCCAGGATGGTGATGAGTCTGCTTACAGACTGGAGGTTGAACAGCTGGCTGTGTGGTGCAGTCTTAACAACCTCGAGCTCAACACGCTCAAGACAGTGGAGATGATCGTGGACTTCAGGAGAAACCCCCCTGCTCTCCCCCCACTCACCATCCTGAACAGCACTGTGACTGCAGTGGAGTCATTCAGGTTCCTGGGCACCACAATCTCCCAGGACCTGAAGTGGGACATTCACATAGACTCCATTGTGAAAAAGGCCCAGCAGAGGTTGTACTTCCTTCGCCAGCTGAGGAAGTTTAACCTGCCACAGGATCTGCTGAAACAGTTCTACACTGCCATCATTGAATCCATCCTCTGCACTTCTATATCTGTCTGGTTCAGCTCAGCTATCAAATCTGACCTCAGAAGACTACAGAGGGTAGTCCGGATTGCTGAGCGAATCATTGGTACAACCCTCCCCACTCCCCCAGAACTGTACTTATCCAGAGTGAGCAAAAGGACCCTCTGGACTCACTCTGGACCCCTCACATCCAGCACACTCCCTCTTTGAACTGTTGCCATCTGGTAGATGCTACAGAGCTCTGTGCACCAAAACAACCAGACACAGGAACAGTTTCTTCCCTCAGGCAATCCATCTCATGAACACCTGACAAACATGGAACACACAACACTTTAACACATTACCTACTTAAAATATTACTTATTTATATTTCAATTTGCACATATCATAAATGCACATTCAACTCAACATCAGTCTTTTTATATACTGTTATGCCTACTATTTTTGCACTATTTTCTATACTGTACGTTGTATTGTCTATATTGCACATTTTGTACTGTCTATATTGTACATTTATTGTCTATATTGCACATTTTGTACTGTCCATACTGTACATTGTATTGTCTATATTGCACATTTTGTATTGTCTATATTGTATAGCATAGCTTTATTCTTTTTTATCATCTGTGTCTCACTGTTTTTCTGTAACACCCTGGAGCTTCTGTCACTATAACACATTCCTCGTATGTGTAAACATTCCTGGCAATAAAGTTCTTTCTGATTCTGATTTACAGATTTACATACGGCATGCTTCATTGGCACACAAATAATGCACTCTTATTATTTACATTAAGCAAATGATGTTCAGAGAGTCAACTAAAATCCAGTGTGTATTTCCCATCATGCTCGATCTGATGAATCGAATACTTTGAGAACTTATAAAGAATATACAATAAAATATACAAATAAGCTTGAGTTAAGTTGACGTTGAGTTGGCATGATGTTTTGACTATAAGATGTGATTCCTATGTTAGACAAGCACTTGGTCTGTCGTATAATTTGTATAATATAAGGTTGTATAATTTGGTTAGTTGTTGCTGTTGAAACAGTCTTGATCTTTACATTTTTTTAGCACACCAAGGTGACTAGAAACATGTCAAGACTACCTGTTTCATGTGAGAAAATAAATTAAATACCCTTAATCATTTATCACAATGGATAAAACCAAAGAATCTAGTTCTGATATGCAGCAAAGATCGCTGAGCTACACAAAATAGAAAGTGGCTTTAAGGAAGTTGTTAAAACAATAAATCTTTAAGTTTTAATTTGAAAGAGGACGTGTGTCTATATTGTCTTAATGCAGAATAATGAACATGATTTAAGTGGCCAAAGACTCTTCAAGGACCACAGATGAAAAACTGCAGAAATTAGTTTAATCTTGGGGTCAGAAAGCTTTAGAAAAAATAAAGGAAAACAGCACGTCCTTCACAAGTTGTTTGGGACACAGTTAATAAAACAAATCCACTGTTCTAATGCAATAAATCTGCAATATTCATTTGCCAAACTGGATTTTCAGACAGGACTGGGTTCTATGGCCATATGAAACTAAAGATGAGTTTTTTGTCAGCAAGAACACAAGACAGGTTTGGTGCACAAATGGATAAAAAGTGCCCCATGTCCACAGTTCAATAAACAGATGGATATTTATTGTTGTGGATCTACTTTTATACCAGAGGTCCTGAGGTTCAGATACATGACATCACAGATTCTAGTAAATACAGAAATAAAATAAAATCGAAACCTGACTTCCTTTACTAGAGATCTTATAATAGGCAGCGGTTAGTTTTACGGATGAATGGAGAGAGAGAAGACTGACACGGAGTGATGGAGTAAAACAAAAGGCTTTACTGAACTTGACAGGTACAACATCCACAGAAAATCAATCATGGAAACAGAATATAAGTTTAACAAACTACATACAATCAAGACCTGACCAAGACAAATGAAACACAGTGAGCTTTTAAAGAGTCCGGGTGATGAATGCAATGATGAACGCTGACAGGTGACAGCAATTCAAGATGGCTGACGGAGGTGCAAGAGATGATGGAGTCCATGGGGATGTGCAGGGTGAAACCGTGACCGTACCCAACCCCCCAGAAGGGGGCGGCCATCTTGACTGAGGCAGGGAAATCAGGGAACTCACCCTCAATGTCAGGTGCGCAGCAGGATCTCCCTTCCATGCCCTCAATCTCCACCAGCCCTCCCGCTGGCCCAAGCGGTGTTGCCGGCTCACACACCTGGTCAGACGTCTGATGAGGCTCAGGTTCCGGGGCGACGCTCGGCTCAGTCGTGGGGCTTCACTCCTGTCATGGCAGGCTCAGGCTCTCCGTGCTGCGGGACGATGATGGGCTGGGCTCTAGGTCAGGAGGGGGGCTGACAATGTCGTCCAACTGTCTGCCGGTTAGACGACAACAGCAAGTCGTCAGCACCCACTCCACAAAGGCAAGAAAACTCTCTTGAGGACCCTGCTTCTGGGTACTCAGTTTGCAGTGCAAGATATAAAAAGTATACTGTATGTATAAGTATATCCTCAAAAGAGCGATCCCCCTGCTTCAAGATGACGAGTTGAACAGCCGGGATGTTCATGATGGAGGGGGTAAGATTTCTGGGTCAGGTGATGGCAATTCAAGATGGCTGACGGAGGTGTAAGGGATGATGGGAGATGGAGTCCATGGGGAGGTGCAGGGTAAAACCATGACAGTTAGATCAAAAACATCAAAATCATCACAAAAATGAATCACTGAGCACATAGCCACAACAGTTCCCTGACCTGAACCCTGTAGAAAATTAATGGGGTGAACTACAGAGGAGAAAGCAGCAACATTTAAAGGATCTGGGAAAACTGTGTATGGAGAAATTACCCATTTTTTTTAGGGATAAACCAGAGATGTAAACCAAAAACACAGAGATGAAGGTAACAGAGAGAACAGGGAAATCGTCTCGGGTTACGAATGTAACCACGGTTCCCTGAGAGGGAACGAGACACTGCGTCAGCGTTTGACGCTATGGGGAACGCCTTTGCGTGACTGCGTCTGAAGCACGTGTAGTGATCTTCACACGGGGCACCAATTAATAGTACGCCTCACACAGGACACTAGAGGTGTTAGTGAGACTTGATCCCACGTCACTTCAAGTGTGTGTGTGTGTGTGTGTGTGTGTGTGTGTGTGTGTGTGTGTGTGTCAGATGACCTCTCCCTCTTTTAACTCGGGGCACCAGCTGAGGAATTCCACCTCAACATTCGTTGGAATAATCCAACATAAATCATAAGTAATATGATAAGAAAAATTATGTAGTAAGTCACCTGGGGTATCTGAAGGATTTCGTGATATTCGTGCTAACTTGTAGAGCCTTTTACTGTATTATCAACACAAGGAAGACACAATTGTAATAAAAGAGGATTTATTTACAAAAGACGTACAAGAGTAACTAACACACTACTAAATGATACTAAAGGGCGAAAGGATATTAAGGTTGAGTGTAAAGAATGAAGAGAATGCAGGTAACTAAGGTATAAACTGAAATGAACTGAAAGAGTACACTAATGCCAAGGTCTCTAGAAAGAGGTTTGGTAAGTGATATTTACGTTCACGTGAGCAGTCGATGGTGGCGACGTCTTCCACTGGTGAGGCTGGGCCTTGTTGCAGTGGTGAAGGAGTCTGAATCCGTTCAACAGCCTTGAACACGAAGCGCTGTGGGATGCTAATCTCCTGGAGCACCAAAAGGGTCCTTGACGATCTGGAACACGCAGATGAAGGTACCTGGAAGTAAGGTTGATCTGGAACACGCAGATGAAGGTACCTGGAAGTAAGGTTGGCTTAACCGTGTTGTAGACGTTTGTGATTGCCTTTCTGGACAGCAGACTCTGAGCGTGGTTTCTCTATTTCAGTCCTTGCGGGGAGACTCAGAACTGGGTGATCTGTTATGCTTCCTAGCACAACAGCCAGAAAACTCAGAACGGGTGATCTGTTATGCTTCCTTCTCGGAAACTCAGAACGGTTGATCTGTTATGCTTCCCAGCACACAGCCTGGAAACTCAGAACGGGTGTTGCTGTTATGCTTCCCAGCACACAGCCTGGAAACTCAGAACGGTTGATCTGTTATGCTTCCTAGCACACAGCCTGGAAACTCAGAACGGGTGATCTGTTATGCTTCCTAGCACACAGCCTGGAAACTCAGAACGGGTGTTCTGTTATGCTTCCTAGCACACAGGCTGGAAACTCAGAACGGGTGATCTGTTATGCTTCCTAGCACACAGCCTGGAAACTCAGAACGGGTGATCTGTTATGCTTCCTAGCACACAGCCTGGAAACTCAGAACGGGTGTTCTGTTATGCTTCCTAGCACACAGGCTGGAAACTCAGAACGGGTGATCTGTTATGCTTCCCAGCACACAGGCTGGAAACTCAGAATGGGTGATCTGTTATGCTTCCTAGCACACAGGCTGGAAACTCAGAACGGTGTGTTGCTGTTATGCTTCCTAGCACACAGGCTGGAAACTCAGAACGGGTTGATGCTGTTATGCTTCCTAGCACACAGGCTGGAAACTCAGAACGGGTGTTCTGTTATGCTTCCTAGCACACAGGCTGGAAACTCAGAACGGGGAATTTGTGTTGAAAGGGTACTTTTATCCCCTTTCAGATAAGGAGGAGATTGCATTTTGGCGCTTGTCCGTTGCAGGGCTGTGATTGGCTGTTGATGTCAGAGAGGGCTCACTCATCCTTTCGCTTGTGAAGTGAATGTATTTGCATAGAGTAAAGCACAGCATTAAAACTGTGTCTTCACTGTTTTACCTATGGAATTATCACTTCCCAAACCACTTTCAAAATACCTTTGGCTTTGTCCTGAATACAAAGAGTATAAACATGACAAATATATTAAACTATCATGCATGAATTCATTCAGATGTGAATAGCATTTGTAAAACTTCCGTATTTAACACAAATGACTATTACAAAGTATGTTCTCAGAGAGTACAGAATGAATACGTGATATGTCCAATATCTTTGTGTCCATTTTTATAAATTAAGGAATGTAGAGATGTGTCCTTTGTTTTAGCCAAAGCTGCCACATGGCCGGTTAATTACCCGCCACATGTGGAGGTCCTGAGAAGTTTTATGGCCAGGCTGGCCTGGATCTTTGGGTGAGGGTTTTAGTTTGATGATAAGGCTGCCCTATAGAGGGTGTCTGGCAGTTTCTCTGGTAGCCTTATCTGATGACACTGGTCCTTAGTTTACATTAAAGAGGGACCCTGCTTGTAAAGTTGGGACCTGAAATGCCTTCTGGAGTGCTGTTCACTACACACGTGTGTAAAATTGCTGAATGGCAAGACTGAACGTCATAGCATCAGCGTTTGACGCTATGGGGAACAAGATCCCAACGTCGCCATACGAGCAAGTCCCTGGAAGTGTGTATCCGTAGAGCCCCTGGCCGTTACTCAGTCCCAATAAGCCCCTCGGGGCACAAGTGCACAGGAGCTCAGTCTAGATACAGTTAAAGCATACAGGGAATACATGACGAGATTCACTGGCCGGTATTCCAACAGGCATTGACACATGGGCTCACCCATGACGATCTAGGTCACCCCTTGGGGCCCCTGGTTGAGGTGCACAGGAGTAAAGCCCAGATACAAAAGAAGGAACACACGGCATGACTCCGCTGGCCGTTGTCCAAACCCACCTCGGCACATTGGTGGGTACTTTAGGCACATAACCCTGCCTTGGGTACAGAAAAGCCTTAACCATGCCTAGTGCAAATGCCAGGCAAGAAGGAGAGACTGAGAGAGCTCGGAGATCGCCAACTCTCTTCAAGGAAAATACTGCCAACAAGACAATTGTCTTGAGGGTCAGAAACTTGGCCGACACGGCCTCGATGGGTTCAAACGGAGCAACCGATAACCCCTGGAGTACCACCGCCAGGTCCCAAGTGGGGACTCTGGCACGTAACACCGGCCTCAGCCTCCTAGTGCCACAAAGGAAGCGTATGACCAGTGCGTCTCGACCCACAGACTGGCCATTGACAAGACTATAAAAGGCAGAGATAGCTGCCGCATAGACCTTGATAGTAGAGGGCATCAGCCCTGATGAAAAGCGGTCTTGCAAGAATTCCAGCATCACGCTGATCGGGCAGTTAACTGGATCTTGGCGCCGACCTGAACACCAGGAAGTAAAGACTTTCCACTTTAAGGCGTACAGCTTCCTCGTGGAGGGAGCCCTGGATTGCAAAATGGTGTCTACGACCTCGGTCGAGAGACCCGTGCTTATGAGTCTGGCCCCCTCAGAGGCCAGACCCACAGTTTCCACATCTCTGGGCAAGGGTGAAGAATGGAGCCCTGCTCCTGAGACAAGAGATCTTTCCTGACAGGCAGCCACACTGCAGCCGCAGGTGCCGTCTAGGAGTGCTATCAGGTCCGAGAACCATACTCGGGCCGCCCATCACAGTGCGACCAGTAAGAGGCGAACGTGGTTGTTTCTGAGGCGTGGAAGGAACTGCCTCAACGCAAGCCATACCGCCATCATCTCTAGGTAATTTATGTGCCACTCGAGCTGGCGGCCCCTCCATAAGCCTCTGGAGGAACGGTCTTCCATTACCGCTCCTCAGCCCGTAAGGGATGTGTCTGCCATTAGTGTTACACGATGACATGTTGACCCCAGAACTGGGCCTTCGTAATGCAAAGGGAACAAATTATTAAAGCGTGAGCACAAATTCCTCCGTATGAAACTATAATGTGATTTTCCAAAAATATTTTACTAAGAAATAATTGAAATCACATAAACTCACTATTTACTATGACTGAATGGTATTTCTCTCAATGACACAAAAGAATTGACATGTGTTGATGTAAAAAAAAGGCCACCCCTCGAAAGTGAACTCTTCCAAACCCTCCCACCTGAGTTTGTGATTTGGACTGTTCCAAAACTTTCCGTGGAGTGGAAACTAAAGCCCTATTCGCACGGGATTAGTATTATCTGGGGACCTTGTGTGATTTAGAAATTACCCCCCCCCGCGTCTGATTTTCGTGTGGCGCATTTGCACGGGATAAGCGAAGCCTGTGATTTTACTCGAATTTACCGACTTATCTCCCGGATATGATGGCGAAGCAGTATGTAACATATGAAATATGGTTTCACTGGGCAACTAGATGGAACCGTAACCTCGAATTATAATATAAACCTCCTCGCTTGATTGTGCACTATTTTGAATAGACTATTGTCCTGTCATTATAGGCATATTATAGGCATATATGTAAAGGTATGTATGTCATATCATAAAAAGAATGGCGCTATACATGTCTTCCATCTATTCATTCTTTTTTCCGCTCGTCTCGTGGCGTTCAGCTTTTTCTTTCTGCAGATTGTATCGTTGTACGGTGTACAGCGATATCCAGCACCCAAAATACACTTAAAACTTTGAAAAAACCTTGAAAATAAGATATACGACCGCCAAATGCTGACCAAATCACAGAGATGCCGATTCGCATGGGACTAATATTATCACAGGACCTCTGTGTTCGGCGAAATATGGTAGGTCATTTGCGGGGGAATTTTTACTTTACAAATTACAGACATGGCCGATTCGCACGGGATTAAGATCACAGACAACCTCCGCAATTATTACAAATGACTAGAGGTCCCTAGATAATACTAATCCCGTGCGAATAGGTCTTAAGAAAGTATGATGGATGTGTAGCCGTGTTATAGTTCATAGTTAAGAAGTTAAATCAGTTAGAAGTGCTCAGTTTAAGGATTGTGTGGATATATGTGTGCGTGCAACTAATCGTAAGTACATTTACATAATTGTTGTATGATAAGTTCACGTGAGAGATTAATGACCGCTATAGCGGCATTCCGCCTAAATGTTTGCATTGTTAATTATACTTGCACATTATCCTGTGGACAAAATGTTATAATTTTTCTATGTTATTTGGTTGTGAAAGTATTTTATGTCATATTTTATATTTGGCTATATTAGACTTGAAACGCATCTCAGGGAACATGTTGGGTTGTTCACCTGCCGAGTTAGACATGTTCGCTACGCACGTGAGTTAGACACAGTGCGGTAGTGCGATTATTGTAAAGAACTTTAATTTGTCTTTGTAACTATATTATATTTATATTGTTTACTGCATGTTAAGTTCTCTAATATAGCATTTATTTATGCTGTTACTTAGAAGTGTTCAAGTACTGATTTAAAGATCTGTTATTGTATATTTATTAATTCATTTATATTTGTATACTGTTTTACAGAACCACACACATCTTTACACAATAAATCCCCCTGAAGTACATTCCCGGTGCGCCCAACCACCCGGCGGAGGAAACTCATTTCGGCCGCTTGTATCCTGGATCTCACCCTTTCGGTCATGACCCAAAGCTCATGACCATAGGTGAGAGTAGGAACGTAGATCGACCGTAAATCGAGAGAGCTTTGTGGCTCAGCTCCTTCTTTACCACGACAGACCGGTACATCGACCGCATTACTGCAGAAGCTGCACCGATCCGTCTGTCGATCTCGCTTCTATCCTTCCCTCACTCGTGAACAAGACCCCAAGATACTTAAACTCCTCCACCTGTGGCAGGAGCTCCCCCACCGACCTGGAGGGACAAGCCACCCTTTTCCGGCTGAGGACCATGGCCTCAGATTTGGAGGTGCTGATTCTCATCCCAGCCGCTTCACACTCAGCTGCAAACTGCCCCAGTGCCCGCTGTAGGTCCTGGCCTGATGAAGCCAACAGGACAACATCATCCGCAAAAAGCAGAGATGAGATCCTGTGGTCACCAAACCGGACCCCCTCCGGTCCCTGGCTGCGCCTAGAAATCCTGTCCATGAAGATAGTGAACAGGACCGGTGACAGAGGGCAGCCCTGCCGGAGTCCAACACGCACTGGGAACGAGTCTGACTTACTGCTGGCAATGCGAACCATGCTCCTGCTCTGGTCATACAGGGACCGGACAGCCCCTAGCAAAGGGCCTCGGACCCCATATTCCCAGAGCACCCCCCACAGAACACCGAGAGGGACACGGTCGAAAGCCTTCTCCAGATCCACAAAACACATGTGGACTGGTTGAGCAAACTCCCATGAACCCTCCAGGATCCTGAAGAGGGTATAGAGCTGGTCCAGTGTTCCACGACCAGGACGAAAGCCGCATTGTTCCTCCTGTATCCGAGGTTCAACTATCGGACGAATTCTCCTCTCCAGTACCCTGGCATAGACTTTCCCGGGGAGGCTGAGGAGTGTGATCCCCCTATAGTTGGAACACACCCTCCGGTCCCCCTTCTTATAGAGGGGGACCACCACCCCGGTCTGCCAGTCCAGAGGCACTGTCCCCCACCTCCATGCGATGTTGTAGAGACGTGTCAGCCAAGACAGCCCCACTTCATCCAGAGACTTGAGGTACTCAGGGCGGATCTCGTCCACCCCCGGAGCCTTGCCACCGGGGAGCTTCTCAACTACCTCGGCGACTTCAGCCCGGGTGATGTCCGAGCCCATCCCCTCGTCCCCAGCCTCTGCCTCCTCAGTGGAGGGCGTGTTGGCAGGGTTGAGGAGATCCTCGAAGTATTCCTTCCACCGCCCGACAATATCCCCAGTTGAGGTCAGCAGAGCCCCACCTCCACTATATACAGTGTTGGTAGGGCACCGCTTTCCCCTCCGGAGGCGCCGGACAGTTTGCCAGAACCTCTTCGAGGCCGACCGATAATCCTTCTCCAAGTCCTCACCGAACTCTTCCCAGGCCCGAGTTTTTGCCTCCACAACCACCGTGCGCAGTCCGGCTTGGCCTGCCGGTACCCATCAGCTGCCTCAGGAGTCCCACAAGCCAACCAAGCTCGATAGTACTCCTCCTTCAGCTTGACAGCATCCCTTACTTCCGGTGTCCACCACGGGTTGAGGGGTTGCCGCCACGACAGGCACCAGAGACCTTACGGCCACAACTCCGAGCGGCGGCGCTTTGACAATGGAGGCGGAAAACATAGTCCACTCCGGACTCAATGTCCCCAACCTCCCTCGGGATCTGTTCAAAGCTCTGCGGAGGTGGGAGTTGAAGACCCCTCTGACAGGGGCTCTGCCAAACGTTCCCAACAGACCCTCACAGTGCGTTTGGGCCTGCCGAGTCTGTCCAGCTTCCTCCCCGGCCAGCGGATCCAACTCACCACCAGGTAGTGATCAGTTGACAGCTCCGCCCCTCTCTTCACCCGAGTGTCCAAGACATATGGCGGAGGCCAGATGAAACAACCACAAAGTCGATCATCGACCTCCGCCCTAGGGTGCTCTGTTGCCACGTGTGCTGATGAGCACCCTTATGCTCGAACATGGTGTTCGTTATGGACAAGCCGTGACTAGCACAGAAGTCCAACAACAGAACACCACTCGGGTTCAGGTCAGGGGGGCCGTTCCTCCCAATCACGCCTCTCCAGGTGTCACCGTCGTTGCCCACGTGTGCGTTGAAATCCCCCAGCAAAATGACGGAGTCCCCAGACTGAGCGCTTTCCAGCACCCCTCCCAGAGACTCCAAGAAGGCCGGGTACTCTGTACTGCCATTCGCCCGTAAGCACAAATGACAGTGCAAGAGACCTATCCCCCCAAGCGCGGGAAAGCGACCCTCTCATTCACCGGGGTAAACTCCAACACATGGCAGCTAAGCTGGGGGGCTATAAGCAAGCCCACTCCCGCCCGCCGCCTCTCACCGCGGCCAACTCCAGAGTAGTGGAGAGTCCAACCTCTTTCGAGGAGTTGGGTTCCAGAGCCCAAACTGTGCGTGGAGGTGAGACCGACTATATCTAGTCGGTACCTCTCTACCTCTCGCACTAGTTCGGGCTCCTTTCCCCCCAGCGAGGTGACATTCCATGTCCCTAGAGTTAGGTTCTGTGTCCGAGGATTGGGTCGCCGAGGCCCCTGCCTTCGACCGCCACCCAAACCACAATGCACCGGCCCCTTACGGTCCCTCCTGCAGGTGGTGAGCCCACGGGAGGTCGGCCCCATCGTCACTCGCCGGGCTGAGCCCGGCCGGGTCCCATGGGGTAAGACCCGGCCACCAGGCGCTCGCATACGAGCCCCAACCCCAGGCCTGGCTCCAGGGTGGGGCCCCGGCTGCGCCATACCGGGCGACGTCACGATGTTTATTGTAGACCTTCTCATAAGGGGGTGGACCGCTCTTTGTCTGGCTTGTCACCTAGGACCTGTTTGCCTTGGGAGACCCTACCAGGGGCATATAGCCCCTGACAACATAGCTCCTAGGATCATTCAGGCACTCAAACCCCTCCACCACAGTAAGGTGGCGGTCCCAGGAGGGGATCTCCTGGATCCCACATACACAATCCCAGGAAAGAAGGCCTTGAAACAAACGTCTGAGGAAAAATACAGATTTGCACAATTGAGCAGATTTTGTTCTTGAATATAGACTTTATTTTTACACTGTGGCACGAGGAAGTCCTTCGAAACGATTTCCACAAAAGTACTTATTAAAGTGTTACGATTGAATCTTTTTATATTATGCGTTACATTACAATCATGTTCTCCTAATGAAAATCAGGAGAAGCTATATGATCCAAATCCTTATGATCATTACCACAAATTGTGTAAGAATTTCAGTCATACCTCCAAAACACTGATTTTGAAATACCCCCTTCACAGCACAAACCTGTCATATTGATCTAAATCATGTGTTTTAAGGAAGTAGAAACATGTTTTAACATTTTATTAGTAAATTGACATTTCAAGTGTTCTAACACTTGACGTGTGGATGGTGATTCTCAGAAAAAAGACACAGGTGCTTAAGACTGACTTAACTTCTTTTGTGTTGAAACTGAAATGAAAGAGATGTGTGAATCATTTCATGTTCATGGCTGCTATCATTTCAGCTGAGCACTAGATGTCACCGGTACAGTCCGGTGACATTAAAGGTAATCAGGAAAAAACTTCTTCTGCCCACCTTTAATAAAAACCAACAACAAAAAATAAAACAAGAAGAGAAACCGAAAGAACCAGAGACCACTCAGAACGCAAAAAATACGAACAATACTTCCCAATCAAAGAGTTTAAACAGACAGGGACGATCAAGTTAACAAGGAACAGGTGAGAAAGATTTTTGGTAAATGTAGTGAATGATAGTTTGGATTGTGTGATGGGGCTGAAGGAAACACAAGTTTTCATTCTTTCTTCCTTCAAGACCCTAATATGTATCCAGTGATGAGAAGATTAAAACCCTTATTATTTATCTCTGTTAACACCTTCATGCCTGTAGATTTAAAGTTGCTCACAGGTTTCTCTACAAAGCTGAAATCTTTACAGCCATGTGAACATTAGTGTTTGTGACCGTTTGATTTCTTTCTAACCATTTATCTCTTATGTTTTAATGTGTGTGTATTTTTCATATCACTTTGTTTGTTTTGCTCACTGGAGTTATGTGAATGGATCTTTATTATGTTTCCTATTAGGACAAAAGTCATTTATCACATAAAAAACATTTAAAACTGATACAGGGATATAGATGGACTTTAAAACACATCAGTTTATTTTTATTGTGTGTAAAGTGAAATGCTTACATAAGACTTATTTTAATAAAACAGGGTGAATACAAATAAAATCTAATCATTATATGATCAGTTTGAAACATTTTTATTTTTTACATTTCTCAACATTTTAAAACATAGTTTCTGTTGTTTCTACTGGAAATCCAAATGAGCTTTCACAATAAAATCTGTCATCCGCTACTGTTCAATTAAATGATTGTACTAAAATTATAATCTATAATAAAACTATTATTACATTAAATCATCAACAAACTTATGTTTAAAATAAAGTTATAAGATTACTAAAACTCAGTTTATGATTAATAATGTAGCAACAACCCAAACCAGCATAAAATAACAAGATTAAAGTCAACTGAAAACATTAGAAATGCTCATTCAGGTACTGTGAGTCGACTTATAAAAATGCCTGATTAGTAACATTCTGTATATGACATTATAATACAAACCATTAAAGCAAATGATGTGTTCATCAAGTTTAAACGTCGCGTTGTGGCTGACAGTCGTGTATGAAGATGTTTTTTTCTTACAAATAAGCTAATGAAACATTTCAAAGCAATGTTTTGTGTAAAATTATAATATAATGTAAAGAATTAAGAATAATGTACAGCAAGCCGGTAGTTATCACAAAATAAACCACTGGATTTATTGGCCGTTGGGTTCCTGATCACTCTGTTGGGCTTTATTTTCTGATGATAACTGGATGACTCTTACCACATTAACACTTACACAACAGTAACTTCACAATGATTTAGCTAAATTACTACAGAAATGTCAAAATGTCAAATCCTCTCTCATTTGTAAGTGGCCTTGGATAAAAGCATCTGCTAAATAAATAAATGTGGATATAAATGTACCGCATGGTAGCACAGAATGTAAGCTAAATCATACAAAAGCAGTTTTATAACCTTTCCATGTCAAGATTCTATCATGTATTGCTAATATGTCTTATGTTATTATATTGACTTTCAATGACATTTATTTCTTACATTATTTTTTAAAACAACTGACAGCCCTAAATATAATAAAAGAAGAAAGGTCAACAATTTCACGCAGATCACAGATGTGCATGAAGCGTTAAATGTTAAAAAGAACATCTGAACCGCCGTCTTGGTTGAGCTTCTCTTCTCAGTCATGTTTTGGCAAGAAAACATTTCCATCCGACTGCAGTCTCCACGTCAGTCGTGTGTCCGTCTCTATCCCATGATCCTTCAGTCTCTGCTTTATCTGAAGAACACAATCAGCCCTTCATTACTGCAGGTTCACACTGACTGACTGAAGGTGTTTTCTCTTCTTTCTTTTTCAGTCAAACACACTTACACTTAGTCAAAGGATAATAAAAAGCGACTTTGGGTTAAACCTGGATATGCGTTTATGCACAGACACAACATGAATAATACAGTGTTAGTCATTTTCCTGGATCTGTGTGAACGTGGATCGTTTTGGCACGTAAAACTTTTCAAAAACACACAGGAAAAACGTTTCTTTTCCTTGCATCGTTATCGTGTAAACGTTGCCTTAGTCCAGTTATTTTAGGCATATATGAACATGACCAATCACGTAGTTCAGAGTAAAAACCAATGAACGTCATATTTACCCAGTGTAAGATGTTGTTTATGTTTATTGTCAAATATTTCTTCTTAAATCTTATGCCTTTCCATCAATATATAGTTATATATACATACATACATACATACATACATACATACATACATACATACATACATACATATATATATATATTGATTAAAATGCACTATCCACATCAACCACATGTTGGTATCATTTCTTACCATTGTAGCAAAAAGCAGGATATGTTCCCAAGCATGCGGTGTCAAACCATTGTCCAGACTCAATACAAACACATTCCTGTATTCCATTTCTGTTGTCTGGTTGGTAAGTAAACCAATGAAAGAATGTCATATTCTCATGTTGATGAGACCACCGCCAGCCACTGATGTCATTGTACAGTCCAGTCCAGACCAGTGAGCTCAGTGCAGGGTGAACCACTTCAGACAGACGTGTCCGGTCCTCTGGGTTTTCAACAGCGATCAGGTCAAAGTGATTGTGTCGGCAGTAAGCTCGTGCCTCATCCCAGGTCTTGCTGTCGTGAATGAAAACATACCCACCATATTCATAGCCCTGTTGAGATGAGATGCTCTGGATGAACAGACAGAATCCTGTTGAGAGAAAAGTGTGGAAACACTGTGCAGAAACAATTATATTAACCCTTACTGCATGAAAGCCATTTATTATTATTATGTAATTTATTATATATTTATTATGTTTTCTGTTATTCTTACTGCCTGATGGACTGACTGACTAGGATGTTTTTTTGCTTTGGTGTTTCTCTCAACAGTAAAGTGAACATTTTCAAAACTCCAAACCGATCATCACTTGTCATTCTCTTAAAACCCAATTTCATGCAAAAATATCGCACAACATATCGCAGGATCTGACTCTACAATAAAGAAACCTCATGGTCATGATGGTACATTTCTGACTGAAATATTTATTGTCATTAATGTGATTTTTGTGATTATCATTCTCTTAAAACCCAATTTCATGCCTTATTTCCCATTATATATATTTTATTTCCACACACACACGTTTTTCAATGTTTTTCACATGCAAAATGAGTTTAATGACACTTAGAGTGATTTCCATACATGTTTGCAATGTGTATTTTGCTGAACAATGAAATTTGTAATACAGAGACTGTATTTTGTATTTAATATACTTTAATCAAATATGTCATTTTATTATCACATGACACAACATTTATCATTGGGTTTAATCGGACTACCAAACATATCCTGTAGCTTTGGGATACATGCAAGTAAATAACATGACACATGATCCAATAAAAGAACAAAATATAGACATAAGTTAATAATTACTTTTCTATCATGGTCTGTCTGAATACTGGATTCTGATTGGCTGGAAGGTCAGTTTGATCACCGTTCTAAATGAATGTGCTATAAACATTGGTAATAAGTGTAATCATATCACAGAGAGATCAGAGATCACGCACACAACTGCGTTTTTCATTCATAAATAACGTCATTACACTCGTTAAAGAAGTAGAACTAGATTATATTTTTCCCTCAACAAGAGGATAACATCACGTTTTTGACCCGGGCGGTTCTTCCCCTCCACGTCATGCATTAAAATTCTTTATTGCACAGCTAACCGTCAATTATTCCTTATATTTATTTCATGATATTATATCAAAACACTTGCAACAACTCCTAACAACCCATTAACAGCCATTACTAAACATCAGAATCTTCAGAAAAACACGTGTAAAGTTACACACACTGACCTGAGAACAGCAGCACATGAATCAGTCTTTCCATTGCTGATGAATTTACAGTATGAAATGAATCTGAAACATAAATCATGACTTCATCCTGCAACAAGTACAGAAAACTCTTAATTATGACAATAAAAACTCATCCCAGTTTACCTGAATCACCAGACAATACTGAAGATTAAACTGTGCTGACATTCACTTTGTTTTACATTCCTTTAACAGCTTTATTTTCTTACACAAATTTTGATGAATTGTTTGTTATGCAGAATGATTGTTTTATGCAACACTATTTGAATGAGAAGTCATATAGTGCAAACAGAGCATGGAAACAGTCTCCCTGAATGCACACAAACATCTGAAAGACGTTTGTTAAAGTCTGGCTTTATTTGGAATTCTAATTATTTTCTACAAAAATCTGATAAACAAACTGACTTACAAATGAGGATCATCAGATTTGTTCACATTGTGCAAATTTGGAAATACATGTACTGTAACAATGCCAAGTTTCAGAAGCTAAAGGAAAAGTGACGATAGACATTTAAAAGAATGAAGCTTGAATGGAACGATGGAATGAAGTGTCAGATCCAGAGGAGACTGTGACCCATCCTGACCTCATCCTCTTCAGTTTGGTTGCCATGGAGCGCTCCAGAGATGATGTATTTCTGAAGGCCAACCCGGAAGTCAGCGCCGCACTGGTTCCCTATTCCCCATTTCACCAGCGCTTTCCATCCCGACAACTGTAATCGCAGTTTAAGACACGGTATAGAGTTAAAAAGCACCAGCGGGTTATTACTGATGTGCTTTATGTCGTAGAGAAAAACGTGAACATGTTTAGAGCGTTTGTTAACCATATAACTTATTTCAGGCATTTAACCAAAAACCCATTCAAAAATCCCATTGACTTGGGTGCTAAAATGCTAAGTCGCTTTCAGGTTTTGCATACAAAAATACATCATATCTGGACAGAGATGTATAGTAACGAAGTAGAACTAATTCACTACTGTACTTAAGTACTAAAAGGCGGTATCTGTACTTTACTAAAGTATTCTTTTTTTTCTCCTACTAACACTTTTACTTCAGTACGTATTTTCGATGAGTTTAATACTTTTACTCTGATATTTTTATGTGCTGCATCGTTACTCGTTACAATTCTAAAAATGTTACGAATCATTCCATTCCAAACCCACATTACCACTGCCAGAACGGTAGATGGCAGGTTTGATGAAGCTGGCACATCATTGAGCGAATCAAGTGATTAAGACGACTGCGCGTGCTCCCGTTCTGCCTTTTGATCAGCTAAAAAGATGGACGAACTAATGCAGGAGTTTTCCTGCATTGAAATATTTTTGGCGGCCGCCAAAGCCTTATTTGTTCGGTGAGTGATAGAATAGAATGACTGCTGCGCTTGTCAGGGCGCATATAAGCGCAGAGAGAGAGAGAGAGAGAGAGAGAGAGAGCGCCCCCCGTCTTAAAACAACACGAGCGCTGTCTTGCTGGTGGGACATACTTAATCTGTTTTTGTTTACAAAAAGTTACAGCCAAAGGAATTGTGATTGTCCTTTAGGTTAATCATTTGAAATAATAAAAACAATATGATGTTCAAACTTTTGACTACTTTCTTTAATAACTACATAACACAATACTTGTACTTTTACCTTCAGTACTTGAGTAGTCAATTTTAAAATAAACTACTTGCAATACTTAAGTACAAAAAATGTTGAATACTTTAGTACTTCTACTTAAGTGTGGTGCTTAAAGAGCACTTCAACTTCTACTCAAGTCACTTTTTTGATAGAGCACTTGTACTTTTACTTAAGTCTGGGTCTCTAGTACTTTATACATCTCTGTATCTGGATCACTCTATAGCCATAACTGGTTTTCAAGATTTGCCTCTGTATATTATATTTTTTAACTTTTACATATATTGACAACTGAGCAATTAGAATTGTGTCTTTAATTTCATTCACTAGACAATAGTTGAGAGGTTTTACCAGCATCTGCTGTGACATGTCCAGTGAGGAAATGAAGATGAATAGTTTTAGATCATAAAACACATTTAAAAGAGGGACATGCAAAAAAAAAACAGGGTTTGACTATGTGCTTTAATCAAATGACGTGAGTGTGAACTGATTGAATTCAAAGTACCTTTCAAGTCTGTTCAATTGGCAGCAATTGGAAACTCTCCCAGTTGTATGAGACAGACCAGAATCATAAATCGTTTTTCATTTTGATATCTTGAACACTGACAATGAAATGCTTATAACATGATATGATATATGCAAACAAAAATAATTCATCAAAAAATTATCTCATTATGTACTCATGTCTAATGTAAGTATAACTTCCTTTTTTCAGCTGAACAGAAAAATATAGAAAAATATGGTGTAAACAAGACCCAAAATTTGATCAACTGTTACACAATATGGATGTAAAAAAAATATTGTCTCTTGAATAAAACACAAATAAAGTCTGTTTATGTTTTTGGGTATTCAGTTATGGATCAATACATTTTTGAAGGTTTTATTTTAAAGGTAGAACTTTGATGTCTAAGACTTTTTCACTAGGAGAGGGTCTTTATAAAGAAAATGACTACGTTACACATGTCTTGTGTGTTAATTTTTACTTGTGTCAATTCTTAAATACACTGCTCAAGGTGGATATAGTGGTGATATAGAATATATTGACATTTATCATAAACAGTGTTTTAGTAAGAGACATTTGATCATACACAAAGAATTAAGCCCACATTAGAAAAAAAAGATCATTATCTGGTAAATTGTAATTATGACACAAATAAGAGATAAAAGTTAACATTATAACTTAGAAAGTCATAATTATGGCATATTCAATAAAAAAACATAGCAAGTGAGAAGTAAAACACAAAAGTTTCGCACAGTTTAGAAAAACACTATTTTATTCTGACTTTATTGTTCAGAAATGAATGAATGTAGGATAATGCAGGTGCTTTGACATTGAAAAACATCTCGGTCCTGACAGTGTTTGTGTGATGTTATGTGACGTGTTCAGACTTCAGATGTACATACAGAGCAATGAAATCATTAGACACACACACAACAATACACGACAAAACATTTCAATTATCATCATTTTTGCGAGGGACTATGGCTCTTCCCCATTTAAGAAAACACTATTTTATTTTAAATAGTAATATAATTATAGAAAAATAGACATTGGGAGAAAGCTTTACAAAAATAAACCAACACAATCATCTACAAATCATCCCGAGACATGAACGAGAAGGATGTGTTCTTACAGAAGGAGGGATTTCTTGCTTTATTTATTTATCTCATACACAGACTCATTAGACTTCATGGCTTTGAAATGCACCTTCAGACGTTCATGAAAATGTCTCACAATTTGGTCCCGAACATGTGAAAAAAAGACAGAATTCAGCAAAGGCACAGGTTTCTGCAGAGGTGATTCATTTGTAGAAATCATTTGTGATTATGGCTCTTCTTCAGGGATCTGTGAACTGAAAATCAAAGAAACACAGTGAAAAAGAGAAGCAAAATGAATTTATTAGATCATTAGAAATAAACATTACAAGATGCAAATGATCTAATGGAAAAATACTGACAGACAAAACAATTCATCATGTCACCATATTTACAGAAAATTGTAGTTTACACAGAGATTATAACGTCAAGACACGTCTTTTACTCTTTTTCAGAACTTCAAGTTTCATGTGCCCAAACTGCTATTGTCATGTAAATGATCGGCCAAAACTCATAAAAGGTTTTTAGTTTATGCTTTAAAAAAAGTATTGTGTTCAGGACTGCAAACACAAGGACAATGAACAGGTAAAGAACTACAGAGGATAACAAGGACAGTCACATCAAGAGAGTAGCATGTTATTAACTGCATAAATAACAAGAAAAGAAATGGGCGGAGCCGAGACTTATGACAGGTGAGCACATGACACACTGAAGACAAACAATGACCATGTGCTTCAACAGAAAATTCAACAAAACACACAACACGAGTCTACAGATCAAGACAGAAAACCGAAACTGAAGACACAAAACACAGGGCTGTCATGATCCTGTAAAAACAAAATCACTGAAACAATACTGTATTCTGTCAACACAAGTGTGTCTTGACATCCGCTGGCTCTTGGAATCTGGTTGGCCAGATGGTTGATGTAGTTCTGAATGATGGCGTGGTCTTAAGTATTAAGTTGGATCAGTGTAATCCTGCACAACATATGCAGACGGACCGTGAGGCTCGACCCATCAGAAACAAACACAGTCACTCATTCATACTGTATGTGACGCACCGTTTTCCTTCTTCATGACCCACTGGTGAAAATATTTCTGCAATCACTGAAACCGTAGACCATGTCTACTGTACATCACTATATAAAATCTCATGCATCCAATAAAAGACAGTCTGCTTAAGTATCTAGTTGTATATCAGTATTATTTGGAAAAATGTATAATTTTGGAATCATTTTTTGTTTTGTTTGATGTTTGCAATTTTGGAGATAATTGAGACATGTTTAAATACAGTTAAAGACTCTAGATATGTAGATTTTGAGACTAAATGATTCTTTACAGTTATTGATATTAACTTTAAGTAAACTTAACTTGAATAAGGCAATTATTTACTTGTCTCCCTGCCATGTCCTTTCAGGTCTTATTACAGGTCTTGCTATAAAAACTAAAACATCACAACCTTTATATGAAAAGTGTTTTTAGCAAATGTGCAGTTTTTTATTTGAGCCTATTAGTTTATTTTATATTAATGACACAAACACATTGTACATCTATTAAGAGTTTTTACTGTATCCACTTGATGGCGCCGTTTAGCTCTTGAATGAATTCCCATAATGCCATTTGCTCTGTCAAATATTGCTCTGTACATTTCTGTGTAGATGAGCTCTGTAAATCTATATTAAGATTGAAACGGCAGGGTCGTCATGAAGCAGCACACAATAAGGCAGATTAAAAACAGCATGATGGAAAAATCTCCAATGCAATGATGGAAATACATTTCTCTGCTATGGGAGATTATGGGTTTGTAAAAAATGATTTTGGATGCTCTTGTGTGTAAAATGACCTTATAATCCGACAAAGCACACGTGTTCATCCCTTGACAAGTTTGAAGGTCACAGAGAGGTGTTTGTCTGTGAGGTGTGCGGTGATGTTTGCTGAAGATCACTGTGCCATGCAGCAAAATGTTTATCTGCTTAGCGAAGCCTCTTAATCCACACTGACCCTGTTTCTATTTCAGGAATTTAAGGCTTTTCCAAATCGATGGATGTTTGTATAAATGTGAGGAGAAGGTCTTACAGTAAGGAGTTCTGAAGGTCAGACTGAGAGATGTGACTGCAAACATACAGTTACACGTGATTACAGTCTGATTTCACCAGACGTGAAGAGACAGAAGTGCTAAAAACAACTTTACAATAGTGCTGATGAAACTAAAGCCATCAGCCAAACTGTAAAACATCAAGTGTAAATACATGCTGCACAAGCTTTGTGTGTGTGTATATGTGAGTGTATGTGTGTGTTGTGTATGTGTGTTGTGTATGTGTGATGTGTATTTGTGTTGTGTGTATGTGGTGTACTGATGTGGTGTGTGTGTATTTGTGTGTATGTGTTGTGTGTGTGTGTATGTGTGATGTGTATTTGTGTGTATGTGTTGTGTATGTGTGTTGTTTGTATGTGGTGTAGTGATGTGGTGTGTGTGTGTGTGTTGTGTATGTGTATTTGTGTATGTGTGATGTGTATTTGTGTTGTGTGTATGTGGTGTACTGATGTGGTGTGTGTGTATTTGTGTGTATGTGTTGTGTGTGTGTGTGTGATGTGTATTTGTGTTGTGTGTATGTGGTGTACTGATGTGGTGTGTGTGTATTTGTGTGTATGTGTTGTGTGTGTGTGTGTGTGTGTGTGTGTGTGTGTGTGATGTGTATTTGTGTGTATGTGTTGTGTATGTGTGTTGTGTGTATGTAGTGTAGTGATGTGGTGTATGTGTGTTTGTGTGTGTATTTGTGTGTATGTGTTGTGTATGTGTGTTATGTGTGTGTGTATGTGGTGTAGTGATGTGGTGTGTGTGTGTATGTGTGTGTTGTGTATGTGTGTAGTGTGTGTATGTGTGATTTGTATTTGTGTGTATGTGTGTTGTGTGTATGTGGTGTAGTAATGTGTTGTGTGTGTATGCGTGTGTGTGTGTGTGTGTGTGTTGTGTGTATGTGGTTTAGTGATGTGGGATTGTGTATGTGTGTTGTGTATGTGTGTTGTGTGGGATCGTGCCATATCTCAGCTTGGCATCAATCATGCTGAACTGTTAGTCATGTGCTGTTCATTTTGTCGTTGTGTGTTTCTCTTCATTCTACACAGTAAATCTTACACAACCCTTAACATCAGGACACACACACACACGTGTATACTGTACAGACTGTATACTGTATTTCCTAACACAAACCGTGGGTGATGTCATGGGTCAGAGTTAAGAATCACTGCTGTCACACAAACAAACAATACAAAGACACACATCTACACAAAAAAGACATTATGTGCAATCAGTCTTTGAGAATGTGTCTGATTTGAGTCTTTAGTCACACAGACTTTCTCTTCATACTCACGGGAATACAACAGACCTGAAACACTGTTCATCTCTATCATGTGACAGACACAAAATACACAAAGAAATAACACATGTTCAGTGCAATCGTTCCTCTATAGATTCCAACACAAATAATGTTACAAAACAAATAAAATCTACACATTCTTCATGTGATTATGTTGTAACTTAAAGATCTTAATATTGTGTGGTTACCTTCCCACAAACTAACAAAGATTTAAATCCATTAGTTTCTTATAATTGTGAAGACTATAAGTGATATCCACCAGTATTGAGTAACTCTCAAATGTAACAATGAATCTTTCACTTTTAAATGTTGTCAAACTGCTCTTCAAATGATGTGTAATGAAGGGAATTATTTTTATATAATGTGTATAACGCACAACAACTGTACACTAATGCAAACATGGCCGCTAAATAAAACAGCAAACAAAGCTGCAAATTGTTTCTAGGAAAGAAAAGCTTTTTCTCACACACACAAAGAAACCCAAACTGGGTCTTTAAACAGATTTCACACTTTATATATCCGTGTCATCACATTAGTGTTCTAAAGCTGGTTGACAAAAATGTTTTGCTTGGTGAAATAGGTAACCTAAATATCTCTAAATAAAATCTCTGAAGGATTCAACTGACCCTAATAGAAACCACCTCGATGTGGAAAAACCATGACACTATAAATCCTGATCAAGTGTGCATTCTCCTGATCTGCTTTCTTCTAGAAATCATATCATAAGAGCATCATGTTCGCTAGGCTGGACTATCCGATTGCTCCATCAAACACATTCATTTGTCTCTTTAAACAGCTGGGTTCATTTACTCTGAATTATTAAAATCGGTCTGCGGGTCACGAGGGACACGTATTGTTGTGTAAAGAACTGATTATGATCGCAGATTATGCTGTCTGTCCTTGGATCTTTCCTAAGTTTTGTTGTGTACAGTAAAATAATTTAAGGCATCCATTTTATGATACCTTAAAATAATGACTTCAATTAAAAAAAAAGAGTTACCCAAATGACCCACGGTTGGTAGGTGATGAAATAATCTATAGTTGGGTTATTTTAAAGTAAGGAGCCAAACCCTCAACAGGGGAATGATAATAATATTAATACAATCATATATAGAAAACATATATGAGCAAGATATTTGATTGTACTTTCACTGGCATCACAAGGTGAAATCTACTTCTTTAAAGATGATTTTAGCTCTTTGTAGAGTCATGAAAGGTCATTTGTTCACAGCTGACTGACAGCGCAGCTTATATAAGAGAGCTGTAATGGTTCCGCTTCACGTCAGGATATCATCTCACATAGCATGACAACATCACAACCAACGCCTTTATTTCTCTTCTAACTGCAGCCACAACTGAATTAAAACTAAATATAATCTGATAACCATAAAGAGATGGTCTGAACAGAATATGGGCATCTTGCAAGAGTTTACAAAAAAACATTCAATAAACATGATTTTTACCATTTTTCAAACAGAAAATGCATTCGCTACTAATGCATGTTAAAAGTTATGCTGTATTTACTTGTATTTAATGTATATTTCTCACAAAAATATAAATTATGTCATCATTTATTTACCCTACCATGGTTCAAAACCTGTATACAAATATTAAAATTACCAATAAAATGGTATAATAAAAATACCATTATCATTTCTGTGTAAACTACAAAAACACAAATTTGTGAAAACATCATACTCATGCACACTGCAGTCTATAGGATAACAGAAAAAGTGGCATCTCTAAGTTTAGACGTACAGAGTTTTACTGAGATTGCTTTGACAGGCTTTTCATCTGTACACAAAAAAGTAAAAACACTTTTTTACGTTTTTAGTACACTACAACATTGTTGCACAAACATCCCCTTACAAGAACACAGACGACATCAGGAGGTTGAATGCAAATGAAACCTGAACAATATTTCACCTTCCAGAATGACTTTACGGAAGTCTATCTCAAGAGAGAACCGAGTTGAGCACCACAGATTTAGGTTTTTCTGCCAACTCTACAGCATGTCACACACCCGCTGTAGAAATACTGCCATGAGAGGGGGTGAGAATCACGCTGTTTGTGAATTATATCTAATAAAAGACATTTTACTGCAAGATTTACTCAAATATCAAACACAGAAAAATCATGCCTTCAATTTACAGAATGCTAAAAAGAACATTCTGGATTAAAGACGAGTTATGAATAGCAGCATTTGCAGCAGTTTGTGCAGAAATGATTGACTTGTAAATGAAAAGAGACGGTTATTTCTGGGTGAACTGTCTCTTTAAATTCTCAGACGCTCTTGGAACTGTCTGTGGTGCTGAAATCTCACCAATAAGAGACGACAATGTCAAGATCATTCATCAACAGATACATGTGAATGAAACAAAGCAAAGAACAGCACATTGAGTAAGTTGCTTTTGTGAAAATATTTCATCATAAATTGAGAATTTGTGTGAGATTTGTGATTGACATCGCTGAAATAATTACATGTAATAAATGGTAATAACAAATGCTTCTGGTGCGAGTCAGTATAACAACCAGTACTACACTATACTATAAACTACTCAAACTGATTTATTAAACATTTTGAGCGTTGTCAGATTGTGAGCAATGCACACATGATGGCATATTTTAATATGTGGAGAAGGTTCCCATCTGTTTTTGCTCTGGTGAACGTCTCTTGAGAGTAGCATCTGAAGCACCGCAATAATCGCATTCAGATGTTTTACAATCCAATTCAAACATATTATTCTGAGAAATCTGTTCAACACTTCCAATACTATTCCAACAATCTATAAAAGTCTGTGCAGTGAATGAAAGATGCCTAAACGTATATTTATTATTATAAATATATTGTTACATAATAAATTATACTAACACACTACCAACAACTGTTTGTTAGCCAGATGTTCACTTATCACGTGGAGATTAAAAGAAAGTGAAGTTCACCTCATGATTAAATACTGTACATCTGTTTCTCAAACACACGATATACAGCAGCTCATTCTGCACATACTGTAAGTGTGTCGCTATTATAACAATAATCAGCATTCATTTGGACAATATTGTTAACATGAGCAAATACTGTAAATAATTCTATATGTCATTTAACTTAATTGTTTAAATACCTCTGAATTACAGCAGATTTCAATTGTCGATCATTCCAAATTCAATTAAATATAAATAATAATTTATTTGTGTTCATTTAAATTATTTTAAATATTATTTTAGCTTTTTAATGCTTAGTTTATGATTGCATGTTTTTATTTTTCAACATAATTTAAAAAGAAGATATAACATTTTTAAGAATAACAATAAAGATGTAATCCAATACTGACGTTTGTAATGTCTCCGATCTTTTTGTGTGTGTGTGCTGGTTTCATATTAATCATCAAAATAACTTTCTCCACCTCTTTTGTGGATGTAAACCAATAATATTTAATCAAATCCTAATGGATAAATTAATATCTTGCCTTTCTACTAAATATGATCATTTTACACTTTTATTGAGTTTATGTTATTATGGTTCAACTACAATTTTATAGATGCTTCTCTGTTTTTTTTAATGTTCATATATACATTTTTTCTGTTTTTATCTCATTTTTTATTCATTTCCATGTACAGGTGAGCTGGAATAATATGATAACTATTATCTATGATGCTAATTGACGAAATGTCTCATAGTCTTAAGAAAAACTATATGTAGTCTGATACATTGTCTTCTCATTAAGCATTGAGTTTCAAACAGTTGACAATCTTACAGATCATAATTTTTCCGAACTTTTCAATATAAATATGTTTGGGAATATTCACAAATATTTGTGAAACATATCATTATAAGATCTTTATACTGAAACGTGATGCCTAAAATATAAACCCACTGCTTTTCAGACAGTCTGCTCTTCTGTAGACGTCTCAGAGACGCATGAGGCTCGATGAAGCCGAGCGCTCAACCCTGACTGTGAAAAACGATCCTCTTCAATGAGACCAATCTTCATTTCACTAGCCTGACGTGTCCAAAACACAAACATCTGAAGATCTACTGAATCATGATGCTTTATCATACAGAACAGATTTCAGGAATCACTTCAATGAAAGCCATTGACCAACGACAGACTGCTTACATCCTCATGTCAAACCTGCAAACCTTCTTCTGCAGTAGATATTTCAATGAACAACACTGACCCTCATTACACAAAAACACAGAGACATTTCTCAAAAGATCTTCTTTTGTGTTTTACAGAAGATAGAGTCACATACATCATTCTGGACGATGTGAATTTTGGCTTCACTGACACATTGTATATCTTTCTATCGCTATGACAGTATTTGTTCACGTTGTTCATGACCTACATTAGTCACTGGGCATCTGCAGCTGTCTCGTGTATCTATGCAACTAAAACAAGCACACACACACACAGAGACACACACATACTGAAGGGTTATGTGATATAACCTATAACAGGGGCATATCTAATCCTCTGTGTAACAGGATATGTTACCCCTCATAGCACAGCCTTGTCTGGGATCTGGCATGACACACACACACACACACACACACACACACACACACACTTTCCTTTAGTTACTCGCACCTGCTTTCATCTCTCTTTCACAATTTCAAACCTTTCTATATGCTGCATGTGGCTTCAATGTTCAACCCATCAACTCATGGAACAATATGAACGCACACTAATCCCGCCCCTTACATCATGCAGTGCAATCCATGACATCACTGTACATACATGACATCACGTGCCTTTCATAATCCGTCTACAACAGCACATCAGCTATTGGGTAATACATTTAACTGCTTCATAATGCAGCTTATAATAGTTGCATATTTTTGCAAACAGGTTCTTTAAGACTTTAAACAGTTTGATGCATAACAGCACTATTTAAATGCAGCTATAAGAGAGCATTAAAGTACATGATATACATTTAAAGACGAGACTGACCTTATATGAGAGTGGATCTTCTGCTCTGCTTTGTGTCATGATCATGTGTTCATCTTTCATCAAACTTCTGCACACCGTTGAATCAGGATTTAAGATCAACACATCATTTTCCTCAAGTCCTCTTGAAATGTCCCCCTTTCATCAGATTCATGAAACGTGAAGGGAATAAATATTGCTATAACACACTGACAGTCACATAAACAGTGTTTTAGACCAACAACGAAACTGTTACTCAGTAAGACCCTAAAGGGTTTAACACCAAACAATTACGTGTGTATGGAAACATTAGTTTGGCTTTTCACGTACAAGACTGAACACAAGGGCTGGATTTAAGGCCTGTTATTAAAAAATCTGTTTTGCAAGAAGTTCATATAGTATTTGTAGTTTGTTATCTATTATAAATATAACGTTTTTGTTTAAAAATAGCAACTCTTTCAAACGTGACATTTTGGAAAAAATTGCTGCTGTTGATGATGAAGGGATTAAATATGCTTTAGAAAAATAACTTCCCAGGTTGATGATTTTCTAGAGGTCCGTTTCTCTGGTGTCCAAACAAAACGCGTAAAGCGATCGTTTAATATCCATCCTGCTGTTGGCTTTGATGTCGGTCTTCTCCACGGGCGCGCTCGCGTCTGCGTCGCGCTCTCCGTCCTTTGAGCTCAGAGAGGATTTCCTGTACGCGGGAAGTTCATCGCACGCGCCGCCGCCTGGCTCGTCTCTGAGAGACGCCTGATCCTGATCAGTTTCTCGGTGGTAGAAATAGTTAAAGTTGGACACGATTACGGGCACCGGGAGCGCGATGGTGAGCACTCCCGCGATGGCGCACAGAGAGCCCACGATCTTTCCCCCCACTGTCACCGGCCTCATGTCCCCGTATCCCACGGTCGTCATGGTGACCACCGCCCACCAGAAGGCGTCCGGGATGCTGGAGAAGTGAGACTCGGGTTCGTCGGCCTCGGCGAAGTAGACGGCGCTGGAGAACAGTATGACCCCGATGAACAGAAAGAAGATGAGGAGCCCGAGCTCGCGCATGCTCGCTTTCAGGGTCTGACCCAAGATCTGGAGACCCTTGGAGTGTCTGGAGAGCTTGAAGATGCGGAAGACCCGCACCAGGCGGATGACCCTCAGGATGGCCAGAGACATGGCCTGCTGCCCGTTGTTGTGCTCCTGACCCTGCTGCTCCGCCAGCTCCGTGCCCAGCGTGATGAAATACGGCATGATGGACATGATGTCAATGATGTTCATGACGGTCTTGGAAAACTCGGACTTGCTGGGACACGCGAAGAAGCGCACGAAGAGCTCGAAGGTGAACCAGATGACGCAGGTGGTCTCAATGATGAAGAACGGGTCGGTGAATGTGAGCGACGGGCGCTGCTGCGTTCCGTTAAGCGCGCGGCTCGCCACCGACAGCTCGCGCTCGTCGCGAAACTCCGGCAAAGTTTCCAGACAGAAAGTGATGATGGATATGGTGATTACGATCACGGACACGATGGCGATGCCGCGAGCGGGACTCGAACTTTCGGGGTACTCGAAGATGAGCCATACTTGTTTCTGAAACTCGTTTTGAGGCAAAGATTTTTCCTCCTCTCTGATGAAACCCTCGTCCTCGCGGAAACGCTCCATCGCTTCTTCGCCAAGCTGATAAAATCGGATCTCGTCGGCGAACACGTCGATCGACACGTTGACGGGTCGACGGATCTTCCCGCCCGACTGGTAGAAATACAGAATCCCGTCGAAACTCGGTCGGTTGCGGTCAAAGAAATACTCGTTCCTGAGGGGATCGAAGTACTTGATCCTCTTGTCGGGATCTCCGAGTAAAGTGTCGGGAAACTGGTTGAGCGTTCCCAGCTGAGTCTCGAACCTCAGTCCGGCGATGTTGATGAGGACCCGCTCGTTGCTCTCGCGCTCGGTGAGGATGTCCTCGTCAAACAGATGTGGACTGTAATAATCCAGCGTATTCTCCGTGGAGCCCGTCGTGTTGTTCATGTCGTTGATTTTCCACAGACTCGCTCTCGCGTGCGCATCTTCTCTGTTGGGTGCCGTTTGGACAAAGCGTGGATGATCCAGTGAATTTTGGTTCGCATAGCTTTCTCCATCACCGCTTCTCTTGTCAAAACTCACCAAAGCTATCTCCATGTCCGATCCATGAACGACTCACGTCGAAAAGACCTGTGGAGTAAAAACCCAAAGCGCCTTCAGTACATCCATCATCGTTTGATGTTCCGTTAGATTGACACGCTTCCGATAAAAAAGTGTGCGTTATAATCCAAAGCTCCTCCCGTCAGTCTGGAAACACACGTGCGCGCGCTCAGTCTAAGTACTGGAGTGATTCAAACGAGACTCGGTTCACTTGAAACAGAGTCCGAGAATTGATTCGCCGAGCGCTTATGAATCTTCCGACTTAAGCATTTAGTTTAGGTTGGTCTCCTTAGGAATGAAAGAAACACGGGCATAAACAGCAATGCTTTAATACATATTTTTAGCACAACAACATGAAACTACTGCAAAGACGAATCATTGAATCAGATTGTTTGAATGAACAGCGTCGTCGGATCTTTGGTCATTCTGTCATGTCTTCCCTAGTCTGTCATTTTTTATTTTGGCTACTTAAATAACATAAAAGGAAGATTTGTTTCGACGAATGCTGTATACTAACAAAAACAGTGCAAATTTTAATGTTTTGCATTTACAAATAAACCATTAGCTGTTTGCCATCAAAAAACAAAACATCAAAAATGACTTTCTGTAGTGTGTGTTGGGTCTTATTCCATTAGGATTTAGTGGTTCCCAAATAACATCCCACCAACAGAACACATTACCAATAGAGACCCACAGATCACTGTAGTAACCAAAACCAATATAATTCCCATTACAACCATTAAATCCAGTGGAATGTTTGTGATGTTTTGTGTTGTGTTTGTTAGCAGGGATATAAACACTCCTGGTCCTCTGCTTTTATTTTGGCATCTGTGTTAAATTAGCATACGTTCACACATGACTTGATGTTATTTTGCCTCAGTCTGAGTTGCATCACCACATTAAGGGCTTTGTGTGAATGTCTGCGTGTGTCTGTGTGTTCTTGGTTCTCTATCACTGTGAGGACCAGATGTTTAGGGGTAAAGTGAGGCTTACAGGAGACAATATACAGTTTGTACAGTATAAAAATCATTATGTCTATGGAAAGACCCTGATACGTACAAACCTAATGTGTCCCCCATTTAATCCACACTTTAAATCTCTGGACATTTTAAGCATTACCTACCTGTCCAAATGCCTTCACATTTATAAATTTATATTATTATACCGACCAATATATAATACATTAAACTCCATTCATCTTGCAGAGAATCATTTTTATTTTAAATATGATGTAGCCTATACTCTGTTTGTTCCCACAGGGTAAAGCTATGGCAACAGGACCTCTGACTCAAGAGACACTGCTTCATGAGTCAGCTCATTAAAATAAAGCCTTTGCAGAATGTGAGGTATATGTTAAACCTTTCCATCAATAACAGATGCATGGATCATGACTCCAAAACTTCTTTTCAATCTGGCTGCTGATCTATTATTTTAGGGCTATAGGCTGTTATATTATATTAAGACACTTTAAGCCTGTACTACTAAGGCAACTGTGTCTATTTAAAGGATCCAGTATCCAGTTAATACACAGACTAATGTACAGTCAAACAGTTTTCATAAAATGAGCTCCTCCCCTTCATGTCATGATCTCTTCCTATTATAACGATTGGTTGACTGTACATTACAGTACATGTTACATAATAAAATACATTTATTTTATATTAGAAATAAATAAAATGAATTGTTTGAATTATTTGTGAATATATGAACAATATTATTACATGTAATTACAATGTTATAACATATTGTAATAAATTAAAAAAAAAAAAGAATAAGAAAACAGTTATGAAATCAAATATAACTCAGAGAGCAAAAATGCAAAAAAATAGTGTTATAATGAATCATGTTTGACATTTATAACATATAACACAATAAAAATGGCACAAATTGCCTGACAGATTTCAACCTATTGTTTAAAATATGTCCTTTTTATATAGTCTGAATGTGCATTGGTGTAATTTTGAACATGTTTATTAATTAACACAACAATTTTAAGAGTTTTTAACTATAAGTGTTTACAACCAACACCCACAAAGAAAACACAAATATACTGTTTACTCAATATCTGATGTGACAACAAGCCCAGTGATGCCTTAATGCAGAGAAGACACGTTTATTTATTTCATTTGTCTCTTTCTGTTGTAAAGGTCAATGTTACCACATCTGATGATGTAATCATGCTACTGTCTTGGTGATCTGGTAGCTTGTTCAGAACTATAAATATATCTAAATCAACATACTATAACATATGCTAAACATTGTTCAAGTTCAAGTTTATTTGTATAGTACCTTAACAATGTAGCACTGTTTCAAAGCAGCTTTAAAGCAGAATAAACAGAATGAAATATAAAAGCTCATTTAATAACTAATATCTAATATCAGCAGTCTCCTAGTAAGCACTCCAACACGGAACCCAAACTCCATTAATGAATGTGTATATATATATATATATATATATATATATATATATATATATATATATATATATATATATATATGTATATATATATGTGTGTGTATATATATATATATATATATGTATATATATATGGAGAAAAAAACCTTGGGAGAACCCAGACTCACTTGAAGGGTCATTTCTCCTCTGACGCGTCACAGCTGCAGTCAGTAATTTGATAAAAATTATTTGAGTTAAAGTCGTGTACTTAATTTACTAGAGTTTGAAGCCGTGTAGGTCTGAGTTTTGAGTTGATCTGGATTGAATTTAACTATATGTTAGCTTACAGCTAATGTGACCGGTATCAAGCACTGAGTTTAATTGTGTAATATAGATTGTATTTTGTTTTGTGTGGTCGATTGGTGTCTCCTACAAATGTTTGCCAGTGATGCATCTACAACCAGCACACAATATTCACCCAGCAAACAGCTTTAGTCATGTGCATTAATGCATTGCTGTCCTGTAGGCATTGTGAAGTCAGCGCAGGTTGAGAGAAGCTCTTTTCTTTATCTGTTGCGAGGCCGGATGAGAGTGCAGCAGATGCCCACGGCTGCCGTCTTCTGTGAGAGACTTTAATCTGCATGACTCTTTGCATTAGCTGTCATGAGAGGACGCCTGGAGCAGTGATGCCAGTGAATTCAGGCTCTGGCCATGATGGAGAGACGACCGCGGCTATTTATGTGGGTCCTATTTAAACACTTGCATTCTGATGACAATCATAGTTCTGTACATGTGCTCATCCAACTTAATGTGAATGCTGTTGACTTAGATAAAGGTTTTTAGTAGCTATCGCTGCATCGTGATTGGCCCGCAGCCGTATTACAATTTCATGTACTAGATTCTTATTTACGCATCATTAACATGCAACAGCATATTCTGTAAAACAATTTAATCATGGATGTGTTTTAAAGAGAGAGAGAAAAATGAACTTATAAATTATATGACATTCTATTTAGCAAAAAACATTTTGTTTTACAAAATGAAGTTGGTTGTTCAGTGAAGTTCTGTGTATGAGCTAAACAAACTAAATGAACGTCAAATACGTCAAAAAAATCTTTAAAGAACTTTGTAGTTATTTAGTCTTTCCTCATGAAATCAAAAATGTACCATAATTTACTATTTTTAGCTCACATTATTAGTTTTGTTGTGTATAATTCATCTATGCAAGTCAATCCACAAAAATTTATTTGTCTTTGCAATTCTTAGCGGAAGAACAAGCCACAGCCCCTATTTTATCATTCAATATTCTATAGAAATACATCAAAATGTGATGATCATGTTGATCGTGACTTTCAGTTCACGTGGCATTTTTATAGAAGTTAAACGAACAGCTCAAAATTTGAGGCGAACTAGTGGTTCATTTATATGAATTCACACAATGTCATGTATGTTTTTCGTATGATTTGCTTTCGCTCAGTGATGTTGTGTTTACAGGTGGGGTTAGAGATGTTTTGAATGTTTTGCATTGTACAAAATTGCTCTGCCTTCCTGTCAGTTCAGTCTGGAAGGGACAAGTTGTTTTCTTTTCACACACATACATTCATTAATTTGCAGTACTATTTGCATGTAATTTATTACTCTGCACAACATTTCTGCAAAATATTTTGTATAATTTGCTGAGTAACGTCACACATGTATTCATTTCCTCCCTATGTGTTTATGTCTGAAGAAACGCATGTAATGTCTCAGCACTTACATCCAGCTCTGGGAAGCTTCTGTTGCCAGGCGCGAGGGACATGGTAACCATAACGACAGGTAACCACTAACAACCAGTGTTGATGTTGTGGAGGACCCTGTGAGCACCTCTAATTGCAGTGGAAGTATCAGGCTGATGGTGAGATCCAAAAGAACCTCTCGACTCTGTTATGAGTCATCTGATGCTTTACCTTTATTTAAACAAAATGATGACATCACATTACCTCTCACCTACTTACTTCTACTTATTTTTTATCATATGGTTTGGACTGATATTAAGACATAAGGAAAAAGATAATGTTTATGTTTACGACAATGTGAGATTTTATCGTTCACATATTTATGTCAGCATCTGCCAAGTGTCTTGTGTGACCACATCACATGGGGGCGGGGCTGCTGCACATGTCACTCCACCCACAGCACTTCTCATTAGTTTGTTGCAAACAATGATGTAGATAATGATGTAGACTCTGGCAGGTTTTCATTACCGCAGTGACTACAGGCAGCCAATGGAGTAAGATCAGGAGGAGTGTGACGTGAGATCTCTTAGGCTGACTGAAGACCCGACGTGCTGCTGCATTCTGGATCATTTGCAGGGGCTTGGTTGTCCAGGGGCATTGCAGTAGTCCAGTCTTGATATGACAAGAACTTGGACTAGGAACAGTGTAGCATGCTCTGACAGAAAAGGTTTGATTTTTCTGATGTGATACAGCACAATGTGGCTGGTAAATTTTTAGCTGGTCATCGAACATCACTCCCAGGCTCTTAGTGGACTTGGTTGGTGTTAATGTTGAATATCCAATCTGAATGGTGAAACGAGGATCTGTTGATGGGTTGGCAAGGAAAATGATGAAGTTCTGTCTTGCCGTGGTTCAGTTGAAGGTGATGTTCCTTTATCTAGGAAGAATGAAAAGTTGTGTAGAGAAGAGGAGAGAAGAAATAAACAAATCTCTAAGGAACTCCAGTGGACAGCTGATGTGACCTGGATGCATTTCCTCTCCAGTATACTTTGAAGGATTTGTCTGATATGATTTTACTCAGCTGAGTGTCGTCCCAGTGATGCTCATGTTGGAGAGGGTGAACAGCAGTATCTGGTGATTTACAATGTCAAAGGCAGCAGACAGATGAGAAAGAATGAGGGCAGACGACATAGAGTTGGCTCTTGCCTGTTGTAAGTTTTCAACAACTGACAGGAAGGCAGTCTCTGTAGAATGTCGATGTCCGTTTGTAGACTGTTGAGTACAGTAGATTGTGCTGTGAGAGATAGATGGATAGTTGCTTAAATACCACCTTTTCCTTTGAGAGGAGACAGGGCTATAGCCGCTGATTGTTGTGTGGTCAAGTGTTGTTTTATTAACAGTAAAGCCTGCTTGAATGAAGTGGGAACACTTTCTGTATTGATGATGTGTGTAAGATGAGGCAGAAGTGACAGAGCTATGGCTTGTAGAAGATGGGAGGGGATAGGATGTTGGGGATGGGGTGGTTGGTCGGGTACAGATGGAGGTTTTTGGAGACATCAGTCTCTGTGAGAGGAGAGAAAGAGGAAAGAGGGTGGTGAGGAGTTAGTAAAGGGTTAGGGACACATGGTGCCAAAAAATTGACTGCTGATGACAGCCACCTGGTCAGTAAAAAGTTACTAAAGTCATTGGCTGTCAGCGAGGAAGTGGATCATTGTTGTCCTGCTATGACTGAAATAACTGCTGGAGGCGTTGCAAACATGGCTGCGAAGTGCCCTGACCTCCTTAAACGGACTTTGGTATACCAAAGCACAGAGCGGGTGGGCATTATGCAAATGTATAACATGTACACGTCGACTTGTTGCGGAAGTAAATTGACGACTACAATCCTTGCATTCACTGTAGTCCAAGAAAATAGATTTTAGAGACGCTAACTCGCTTTATCGTGGATTTGTAACTTTGCAGATTGTTTACATGTACTAACACACTGTCTGTGACATTGAATGAAATAAAATTTCAAATAAAAATGTAAATGAATCTTATTTAGTTGCTTATCTTAGAGGATTCTGTGGGCTGTACTATAGGCTAGTAAAACAATCCACAATCTTCCTAACAAACCCATACCACTTTTCCTGTGAACTCAAAAATGAGATGAGAGTGTATTATACTGACATCAGCACAGATTGTTTCAGATTGCTCATTCTGACAGTGTTAAAACTGACACAGTGTCACCGATCTCTGTCAATAACTAAACATAAAATAAATGAATGAAAAACTAAAAGCATTCTATACAACATTTTACACCATCTGCATTGCACAGAACTGTCATCTTGTATCCCATTATTGGTCAGACTAGTAGTTAGTAATATGACACTGACCACAAAAGCTGCTAGTCAGCATGTCAAGGTGATGAGCAGACTGAAGTTAGGCTGTGGTTGTTGTGTATGATAAACTCAGTTATTAAACAATAGTTAAATATGTGGCAGAGCATTGCTATAATGTGACTGTACTGTATTGCTATAGTGAGCATTTAGATATTAATATTAAATCAAAACGAGTTGATTTGTAAGTGAAAGGAATTAATAACAGTATTGAGTTATTGTACAGCTAGAACACCTTTACACATGAAGGGATACTTGCATAAAAGGCACGCAGTAAACATGTATGTATCTTGTAATCTTGTACATGTTTATACCGGTAATCCTGTTTTCTCTTTACAGTAATTCACTGAAAATGTACCACTATAGACACTAAACACTAGACGTTACCGGGAGTTTTACGTTAACATACTGGCAGCACTGTTCCCAGTTAGTTACTGTAAATCTCATTGTTAGTTTATCTCTGGTCATTTAACACATTCTAACACAATTGTGGACTGTTTCTTAATTAACCCTTTGATGCACAAGCTATACAAACCCCTTGTAATGTACGACGTGGGTCTAAAATGACCCATACTCATTTTCAATGTTATTTTGTGCATGTCTGAAATTTTCTTTTCCCATCTTTTGGAAACAATTTATTTCACAATTTATTATTCCATGATCTACGAATTTTATATTCCATGAATATTCAAAATATCGTATTTTTAATATCCAATAAATATTCTTTGACTTTTTCCTAGGTTTTGTGTTACTACACAGGTTTACACATATGGGTCAAAAATGACCCATCTTTGCAATATTGATAAAACAAAAAGTACAGTCAACATTTTGTTAAAATAATAATTTTAGCAGTTATTTAGACCAACACATTTAACCCTTTAACACAAATATGTTTATTTGGCATTTTGTCACACATGTTCCTACTATTCCATCTATGGCATAAGAGACTTTTAATCCATATTTTGAAGGCTTGCTGGGCATGTATTGCAAGAACTTGCACCAGTATGGCACAAGCTGCTCATCAATAGTAACACAGTCACTGGGGATGAACCGTCTTCTGCAATTAGCCAGGAAACACTCCCAGACATAACTGAATGCTGCCATGTGATCTGTTTCTAGTTGCAAAGCCCTGGTCCTCTTCTCATCAAACCGTATAAACCTTTGGATATGCTCATATCTCCTGAGCCCCATGGTGGCTTTGTACATTGGATTCTGCAGTGGATCCAAAAACAGCCCCTGCAAGGCCACATCCCAGCTCTTTTCCTTTTAAATGCCATGAATTCCTCTTTATTAATATTTCTCCATCCTTTCCCTTTCGCTGCTGCTGCTCTTCGACCCTCTAAGTTTGTGCATTATAGAAACCTCCTCTATTATGTTGTCACTGATGAACATATCCCAGGCATATTTTGGTGGAATAAATTGTGAACCATGTGGAGGTCCTGGGCAGCTCCTTTGGATGTTGTAGCTTCTTGTTCTGCCCTGAGTAGGGGGGGTGCTCGCTCCAGTAAGACCCCTTTTTACTCTGTCAGTCTGTTGGACTGGGTCTGAGTTTCCTCCTCAGAGGACTCATTAGACAAGTCTTCCATTTCATCATAAGAGTCTTTTCACCCACAACTCCAGATTGACCCTGTGGCACATAGTCCAGGTCATCAGCATCAGACACTTCAGACTCTGAATCTGGACTAAGAATCGCCTCATCTTCTTCATTCTGTTCTTCATGCAACATCTGTACAACCATTTCAGCTGTTAATCTGGAATGACTATGACCAGCCATACTAACATTGGATAAAGACAATCAAAAGCACAAGAATATTTTCAAATGCACATCTAACACTTTATCAGGTATATACTTATTATATGTGACCCTGCCTGTGAAAACACAGCCAAAGTTGTTTTTTTGTGATTTAGTGTTTTCTACATAAAATCATCCTACATAATGCAAAGAACAGTCTGTAAAATATAACCTTAATATCTTAATATCTTGTATTTAGTAATGATATGTCAAAAATTAAAATCATACTGATATTTATAAGTAATCTGGTTTTTACAGACAGGGTCAATATTTTTTGTTGTAAAGACATTATAAAATAAGACTTACATTCACGAAATATACCAAAGCAGTTGTGTTGATTTCTAAAATGTGGCAGGTGAATATATTCCGCAGTAAATATGTTCCTACTAGCAAACATTTGCAAATATCCTCTATGGGTCGTTTTTGACCCATTTGTGTAAACCTGAGGTAGAAATACAAAAACTGTGTTATTTTATAAAGGTACACTCTAAAAAAGAATGTGTTATTTTTTAACACATTTTTTGTGTTATGCTGTTTAACACATAATGTGTCATTTTGTGTTAAATACATAAAAGGGACAACACATGTTGAGTTAAAAGTAACACAAGTTGAGTTAAAAGTAACACAAAATGTGTTGTTTTTAAATTAACACAAAGATGTGTCTAGTTAGGGACAACACATCTGTGTGTTGTCCCTAACTAGACACATCGTGTGTTATTTTAACACATCTGTTTTTAGAGTGTAGAAAGGAAACATAAACATAATGATATGTAAAAATCAGAAACAAGATATTTAATAAATACCTGGCATAATAAATGATTAAATAAATTTATTGTAAAGATTCAACAAGGAAACACTTGAAATAACACAGGAAATGAATACGGGTCATTTTTGACCCATGTTGCGCATTATAGGGGTAGTGTTAAAAAAGTGATTTTTATTCAAAAACTAAGAAATAAAAAATAAAAATAAGGATTAGTGATTATCTAAAACAAGATTATTAAGGAATACCTGGAATACTGAATCATAAAATGTATTTCTTGCAAAGATAAAGAAAATAAAAACTCAGTCGGGTCACTTTAGACCCATGTTGTGCATCAAAGGGTTAAACATGTTCCATTGAAGACTCAGACGGCAGATGCTTTCAGATGCTTGGGTGTCCTGTCTGTTCCTGTCACCCGTGAATGGGTTAAACCCTTCTGTGTGATTCATCTCCTCAAGTACATCAGTGAAAGAAAATAGCTGCAGTCTGTCTGCATTTCATTTCTTTATGTGAGAGATATTTTATATCAATTCTCAAATGATCAATCCAGTTATAATCTAATGTTTTGTTGTGCTGATACATGAAAAAATCATGCAGAGCTTGTATGTGATTTTATGTTTGGTATCTGTGGTGTTTTTGTTTCTAAAATGTGTTACATTTGTTAAATGATTTATTGTATTCTGTTCACTTCACTTACTTTAAGTATTCGAGTGTAATATTTTTTTATTTAAAATTGAAAATTCTAATAAACTGTAATAAGAAAATGACATTTAATTAAAAGATTATGCAATATAAATATTTCCTAAACATTCTGTCATTCTGGTTTCATGCTGTCTTGAAATATCTGTTGTCGTACTGACAGAGACAGCTGGAAAGAGAGAAATGTAGAGAATCAAAGAAAACATGCAATGGGGGTTTGTGTCAAGGGATTTTAATTGACAGCTGTACAAATCCCCTAGATAGACAGCTTGCTTTCCCTTCAGATTAGGAATTAAGACGAGCTAGAAGAGAAAACATCACAGCCGCTGATGTCCTGTCCTGACTTCTTCTTAAATATGTCAACTGTGTATGTGTCTTTGTGGTGATAAACCCGACTCATCACAGCTTGTCAGTCCACTGGGATTTATTTTTATGGGTGAATACCGCTGTGTGTGAAATGTACATGAGCAGATTATCCTACATAATAATAATAACCAGAAATAAATGTGTAGAGACAAATCAGAAATGTGATATTCTGTTGAAACTGAACTAAATGTATTGTAAATATGATGTCCAGTTCCTCTGTGACTGAAGCATCGAGGGATTCGCTCAGATGCTTTTGTTTCTGTATGAAGAGAGAGTTTTTTTTAGCACAGGAGCAGTAAAGATTCACAGCGCTTGCAGAACAAAAGAACAAACATCTTTAAAATAGCCCTCAAAATTTATTTTATATATTCATTACAAAGTAAACTGAAATGGCTATACGTGCCCGCGGATGGACTGGCCATCTGTCCAGGGTGTTTCCTCAGGCTGGGGATTGACACAAACGATGGAGAAAATAAATGAATGGACTTTATCGGATGTGTTGTATTAATTCCTTCTATAATTCTTCTGTAATGTGGTGTATCTAATGCCAAACATGAGTTTAAGAAATGCTTTTTTACAAATAAAAATAGTAGAATGACATAAAAGACAAAAATTTTGTTAACATGATCATTTAGATATTTTAGAAGAATATGTAAATAGAGTAAATAATGCTTTTAGAGTTAGTATTCATTGTGATTGAATCAGTCTTTCTCTCTGTGTTTTTGGTCAGACATAAACGAGGTGTTTGAGCACATGTGTAGCGTGGGAGGGCAGTGATACAGAAGCTCGTCTCTGTGTCTCATCAACACACATTATACATCATTTACCTGCAGAAATCACACTAATATCAAAAACATTACTGCCATTTGACAAAGGTCAAAGACTGTGTATACTTAATAACTAAAGCAAATAATGTGACTGAATTAAAAACTATAGAAAATAATCGATTAAGTTGTTGATAAGATTATAACGGTATATTTAACATTATTACAATATGTAAAAATATATCCTTGCAGGGCTCTTTGAGCATGTTTGAAACCTTGTCAAGTAATTGGAATGGTAAAAGTAGAGGGTGAACATTAAAGTGTTACTGTGTCATTTCCATAATCTGGAAAGATCAATGTAACGGTTCATTCAGGTATGTTTAATGAAGACATTTCACATGTGTCCTGTTAAAGTTTCTGCCCAAGGCCACACTCTCATTATTATGTCATTATATTGCACCAATGACAGTCATTTAACAGCTATTTCAGTTTTTATCACAATTAGAAGGGTAAAGTTTTATACCATTGTCCAGATTTTTATGTCAAACTTGTTTGCCTTTTTTTTGCAGTACATCGAGGCAATTATAGTTTTCCAGAGAGGAACAATTAAGTTGAAATGTTATTTAAATTGTAATTTTCCATTAATAATTTATCTCCATATTAATATGACAAACAATTACAATTTGTTGCTTAACAAAAGACAATGGACAATGAGAGTCAGATACATTTTTATCAAAATGTACGTAATGACTTCGTGACCTCTGCTGGTGAATGAGAGAAGTGATATACGGTATGGTGGAAGCAGTAGTACAAATTATCTCATTATTTGATTATATATGTTACATGCTTCTGTCAATTCCTATTTTAAAAATGAAAAAAAAGTACATTCGTTATTATTCATTATTATATGCGTCTCTGGGCCACAAAACATAAGTATCATAAGTAGCATGGGGAAATTTGTAGCAATAATCAACAATACATTGCATAAGTCATTGCAATTTTTCTTTTATGCCAAAAATCATTAGGGTATCATGTAAAGATCATGTTCCATGAAGATAGTTTGTACATTTTCTATTGTAAATATATCAAAACTTATTTTTGTGAGTGGATGCAGTACTAAGGACATTCAACTTTAAAGGCAAAGAAATGGACCCTTATGACTGGTTTTGTGGTCCAGGCTCACATACTGTATATGCATTTATATTAAGTACATCATATGCGCTACAGGAGTTGTGGACCTATACATATTAATTCATATATAATACAAATATACAAAATACATAAAAAGTGTAAAACGTATTGAAGTGTTTTTTTTTGTGTGGCATAAGCCAAAGGTACTTTGCACAAGATGGCGCCATTGCACAAAATAAATATTAAAAAATATGACAGACATAGCACTGGTATCTCTTCAAAATATGACGAGGTGTGAGTAATGGACATATTTACCTTTTGTTCTGTTTAGTGACTTAAAATAATGTATTATTTTCTAGTTCGCTTTTTACAGACCTCAGTGTCTGTTGTTACTTTATTCACCGCTCTCTAAATGGACCAATCACAGTCGTTTATTACTACTAGTGAGCTATTCATATATTTAATATTTAATATATTTAATCATTTTACATAGAAATACATACAGAGATTCTGTTTGTTTTTAACTGTACATAAAATATTTAGGCTAATAAAATGTTTGTAGATTTTAATGTAAAAAGAGATCCATGACAACAATAGATTCGGAAGAGATTAGGCATTTTAGGCCATACAGCGCCACCTTCAGGATGTATCAGTTTACTGTTTATGAGTTATCATGATAATAAGTTATCATATTATTTATATAGACTAGAGCACACAAAGAATTTCATAGATTTCTAGAGGTCTCTCTTAGGTCTCTCATAGAGTAAACTTGACAGTATAACAGAAACAGAACATATTAAGATAACTAATGGATGCTGGGACAATACCATCATTTTGGCAAATCCACTTGTCTACACCACGACTCTGTATAAACTGATGAAATCAAGTGTTTCAAGACTGAAAATAAAACACTTTGGGAAAATTCAATAGCTGCTCTTATTATCATTGCTTGTGAAATATGAATTATTATATATTGTTCAGGATTAATCTCTGAACTATAAGTGCATTAATAACTGAGGATTCTGGAAAATGTCTTAAGAAATCAAATGATAAAGATTTGTTGTTGTGCATGTCAGTGTGAGAAGTTTGCTGCTATATTGGTCATGATGCTTTACGTATATGTGCTGTGTTATGTAAGTATATCTGCAGTATATGAGGGTTACACCAGAGCATGTGAGGGAGATTTCTCAGCTATATTTAACATCTTAACAACAACATCATCATCACGCTCTGTAGTGTTGTGCTTTTTCCAAGTGTCATTATGCTGTTGTGTTTCTCCGTAATACGACTGTAATGAGCTGATGACAACCGAGGACTCGTGCACAGCTAATCTCAGCGTAAAATTTCCCACACTTCAAATTATACATTTACATTATTATTTATGGGATTCTTCCAAAGTTTCCCATGGATTAATCTCCATAAAGCCTCTGGCTTACACAAGAGCAAATGTGTTTCAAGAGCTTCACACTCTCCATTTACTTTCAGCAGAAGAAAGACAGTCATTTGGATTAGAATGACATGAGGTATGATAAATGGAAAAGCTGGTTTTATTTGGGGGTGAGAGAGAGAGAGAGAGAGAGAGAGAGAGAGAGAGAGAGAGAGAGAGAGAGAGAGAGAGAGAGAGAGAGAGGGTTGTGACTCAGAGCTGGTTTGTCGTCCCTTTGGCTAATTTTCTATGCTAAACTGTGAAGTCATGTTAATGTCCGACAGAAAGGCTCATCTGTATTCCTACCTGAACACGACTGTTATGACCTGATGTGCTCTAGACAAGCTCTGGACAAATAAGGACACTGACTGTAACTCTGAACAAGGGCTCTTTCAACTGAATACCTGTATATCAAACATCACACTTTTTACACACAATAACTATATTCAGAAGATATGGGAAAAGTGACTGTGATAAATGTTGTTAAGGGTGACACACACAATCAGAACTGTGATTTTTCATGAATAAAACACAACTATTGACCAATCACAATCAAGAACTAAAACTAACTGCTTTCTTTAAATGACATCAAGGGCCAACGACACAAGTTTTTAAATGTATTTAAGGTTATATATATATGTTAATGTTTCTGATGTGTCTTGAGAGATGAAGCTGCCTGAAGCACACATGTGAATGAGTCGAGATCATCTGTCAGTAGAAACTTTCCAATATGATGTACATGATTCACTGCTTTGACAAATTACTGAAAGTGTGTTTAAAGTAAATTCATGAAAACCACCACATTTCAATTCAGAAATTTAATAAAGACAATTCTTAATTCTTTTCTGAATGATGCACATCTGTGTCACACACACACAACCTTCACTACTTGTGACACGCTGCTCTGTTCCAGCCGGACATCTGATGTTTGACAGCTTTCTGCTCACAGCGTTCATTCATTCTCATCCTCTCGCTCGTACACACACAGAAACTGTTTCATATTTTGCATTCATGTCTGAATGAAAGTGATTATTACAATATTGATCAATTTTATCCAAAGCAAATGAAATTGCATTTACACCCAAGATTGTGTAAATAAAACCTGCAATGCACTCGACTCACTGGACTCCTTATCGAAATGGATCTCCTTAACTGAGATGAGATGATATATGAAATGGTCATTGTTAGTGATGGTGTGATGAGTAATTCTCTGTGTCTGAGTGAATATGGACAGAAGGTTCTGTCAGTGTCGCTGCTCATCAGCATCTCTGTGTCTGCTGGGCTTCATATTTAATATAACATATTTTAAGGGAGCAATAACTGAAGCAAAGACTTGGGACAATGTCAAGTTCTTGAATCCAGTGCTAGAGATTCTCCCTTTCTAGAAGTGTTTAACCACAAGCTATATGACAAAGAAATGTAAAAACATAGAAACTTCCAGAAAAATGCATAAATAATCTTCAGGTCATACTTAAACAAAACTGAACTGTTATTTGACATTTAAAAGTCTTCAATCACTGTATTCATTTGTATACGTTGATTATATTGATCTTGTGTCCCCAACAAAACATTCTTTCAGTAGAGTCGCAAATAAAACTGTTGTTTGTTGCTCAGATTGTGTGTTAATGTAGTTATTCTTCATTTCTGGCTCCTAATTAACATTCGGCAACCCGTCGTGCTCTCGCCATCTGGAGGCTCGTTCATGTGTAAGAGTCATTTGCATACTGATACTGATGGTAAAGAATCAAGATCTGCTTTTTAAGAACATTACTCCCATCTGAAAGTCTTTTATTCTCATTTTGTGAATTTCCCTTTTTATTCTTGAAACTAAAAATCATTTTGTCAGATATGAGTTATGAGCAGGAACATCTCAGAGAGTTTCTGCAGCACAGCATTGTGGGTTCCAATCCCAAGATACTGTGCGCATTTGATCAATAGAAATTGCTTTGATAATAAGATCATTTTCATTGTCTTGTACAATGCATTTTAACACGTAACACAGCTTCCACATTTTTAATTTACCCTGATGCTCGAATTCATACCGTCAGAGTCTCATGTAGCAGCTCCTTTTGAAACCGCTGGCCCGTGTCAGGTTGTCTGACACGTTGTCTAAATTTTTTTTTGTTGTCTAAATTCTTTCATCTGGCCTTCCCACCAGACTAAGGTTACATAGTCTCCTCCATCCAGACCTGCTCACTTTACTCCCAGCGACTCGGCCGAGGAGAGTTTGCTGCTAATCGTTACGCTAAATGAACTGAAGTGTGTTCAAAAGCTCCTGTCAGCTCTCTGTGAAGGTTTCATCGAAACACCTGCTCAATATGAGCTTTTGGAAGCAGTTCACACGTGCGGCAGGTGCCAGCAGTCTCACCTGTCCCAAATCGCCCGTATCCCCCATATCGTGCACTATATAGTGTGTCAGCCATTTTGTAGTGTTGTCCGAATTCTGAGTTAACAACTCATTCCCTACATTCGATTACTACTTTATACCCACAATGCACTCTGATTTTTAGTGTACAACATATGTACACTCATCTACTCGAGACGGCGGGGGAGTTTAAAAAAAGCAAATAACGGACGATAATAAGACGCCCAAGCGGCGGTGGACACTTACACTTCCTTTTTTCATGTTGGTTGTTTCGCTTCATTTTATTTATTAAACGTAATCCTGTATTGAAATATAGCGAAACAAAATTGTACGGATAGTTATTTGTAAAAAAAAATACATTTAGTAATATTCAGTTTAGGAGTCAGCGTAAGGACGGCAAACTAAACAGTAAGAAAACCCTCGAAAATATTATGCTCGTGCACTTAAATTCGTTTTTGAATTGAAGATTTTGAAAATGAATACAACAAACAAACCTTTGTTTCTGTTCTTGTTTTTATTGTAACGATCCAATACAAGAGTTACTTTGTATAATTAATGTGATTTGTTTTCTATTTCCATGATTTAATATACTTGTTATATTTATACTTATAACATAATTATACAATCAGCTAGGTGAGTATTGTGTAACAGACATACAGTATGTTTATTTAAGCATCTAGAACGGCAGAGTTCTCTCCGGCCCACAGTATCAATATCAGCGTCCGAATTCACTCACTTATTTTCATTCACTTCTTCCCCGTATAGTGGACTATTTGGCATTTATTATATAGGGAATAGTCAGTCCCGTCGCGACAAGGCAAGCAAACCAAGCAATTGCTTGGGGCCCCGAGCTGGCCTGGGGCCCCAAGACAACGACAGGTTAAGAATAAAATGCAACGACAAACTGTGTGAGCGCCCATTTGATAGTCAATGCAGTAAAGTGCAATGACACTGTTATCGGCATCCCCCTCAAGGGAGCCCCTCTCAGTAGTCGCTGACAGCAGCCAGCCAACCACGTGATCTCTGCTGCCGGCAAAATACAAAACCTCCTCGGCAGTCATCATGAAGCGGAATTATGCTTCAGGAAGCCAGAAAAGAAAAAAGAGAAAGGAACATTTTTTATTTATGCACAGTATATGCAACAACAGTATTTGCACTGTAAAAAAAATTTTTTATATAAAGTGTGGGTGAACTTAAACTATATGGCTATGCTGTGGTTCCTGTAGGCTTTGCCTGCGTGCGGGGGGGTATTGGGGGGCCTCCATGTCCATTTTGCTTGGGGTCCCCAAATTCCTTCAAACGGCCCTGGGAATAGTGAATGAGTGAACAAATTTTTTGCCAGTTTGACCAGTTAATTAATGAAATGTGTTAAAGAGATTGAGAAATGTTCAGGGGAGAAAACAGTTGTGTTATTGCGGTTAGCGTCTGTGTGCTTCTGCTATTAGCAGGCCAAGCAACTGTACAACTCCTATAAAAGACTCTGTAGACTGTAAATGACTGTAAATTACATTACAAGGTGCATATCTCATCTTCATCCAAAGTGCAATTGCTCTGTGAAACAATATGATATTACATACCTGATTACATTGTTAGGATTTATGCACTTGTTTTTGCAGATGTTAAGATTTATGTGCTTGTTTTTGTAGAAGTTAACGTATGGAAAGCACTATAGCATAAATATATCTGTCAATGATTTATCCTTTATTCTTCATTATGCTGAGCTTTCGTTTTCTTAGCATGACCTTTATTCTTTAAAAGTGCTGAGCTTCTTCCTTTCAGACATGACCGGTCCCTTAGCGAGGCCTATGATTTGAGACATGTTCTGTTTTTCACTTTTAGCTTGTGTCTCATGATCTGTATATCGAGGTCAAAAGTTCTTCATGATCTATGTGTTTTTATTACCTTATATGGATGTACTAACCACAATAAAAAGGCTGCAGGGAGAGAAGACTGAGAGAGGCGTTGATGATCTTTGGATCAGTGAGACTGCTCTCTCCCTTGCAAGCAATTATACACCAGTCTTGGTCTGATTGTTGTCTTTATTGATAGTAGCATTTGAGTAAACCTATCATCTTGGTCCTTGAGGCAGATTCCAACATACCGAAGATCAACGGTGGGGAGACACTTGAAGCCGTCGACGGCCGGATTCCATAGGAATTCGTCGAAAGTCCTAGGTGGTGAAAATTCCTCGCCAGGCCGGCCTTAGAGTTTCCCGGCTGGTGGTCTCGGATTAATGAATTGAAGCAGGACAAGAATCAGGCGCAGTGCACTGGGTGAGCAAATCTTGAAGAATTTGCTAGTTAGTAAATCTTGTAGAATTTACTAAACGTTGTTTTAGACCTTGAAGAGTCTAAGTAGGTAAATCTAGTAGAATTTGCCTGACAGTAAATCTTGTAGAATTTACTGAACGTTGTTTTAGACCTTGAAGAGTCTAAAAGGGTAGATCTAGTAGAATCTACCAGTGAATATTGTGTGCATGGTATGTGTGTGTGTGTGAATGTCATGTTCAGGACACTGAATCAGCGGCACAGAGGAAACCTAACGGTGACAACAAAATCTGTGGTCTGACTGAAGTAGGTGCTCTGGACCTCTGAAACATTTAATTTTTTATTTTTTGTAGTACATATATATATTATCATTAATTATTAAGTATAGTCGACTTAGAAATATAATTACTAAATATATAATTATGGGAAATTGTTGTGGCCATTGTGTAGAACAGCCTGAATTGATAGGAGATGTGAAATATATGGCAAAATTAGGAGAAGATAATATAAAGTATGTTAACAAGTGGAAAAAGAAATATCAGTGGACAGGGAAACTGAATGTTGAAGAATGTAAGAGTCTGATGCAGAGATTAGAAGCAAAGTCAATGACTAGGAAGGGTATTAAGAAAAGAAAGATTGAAGAAGAAGTGCAGTGTGCTAGACAATGGGTCAAAGAAAGTTTGAAACGTCAAGAGGGCAAGAAGAAAAAAGAAGCGAAACAGTTAGCTGAAGAAGAAACAATGGCAATATGCAGAAAAGAGGATAATGAAACAGGTCCAGTCTCCAGACGTAGGGAAGTTGAAAAAGCTGAAGCTCAAGTTCAAGCTCAGGTTACACCCCCACCCTATGAGGAAGCCCGGAGAGAGCTAGACATGGCATTACAAAGAATGAAAGATTTAGAGATAGAGGATAAGAGGGAGCCACGTTACGATTTAAGGTCATTAACCAAAAAGGACATAAGTTTTGATGAACGTGATGCTGTAGTTATGCCCATGATACAAGTAGCAAACCCTAATATAGAAGCAGAACAGCCATTTGTATTAGTGCATAGACCATGGACTGCTATTGAATGTGAGGGAGCAGTAGGGATGCTACCTTCGTACAAAGAAGACATAGAAGAGTTTATTACTCAGATGGAACAGCTACGTAATACATACTACCTAAATGGGTATGAGATGGTACAAGCGCTGCAGGCAGCCTTGAAAATAGACTGGGGAAAAGTCAGAGGAAATTATACAGGCAGGTTGCATAATGGTGAAATAGTACCATATGATAGTCCTCAGATGCAACAAATACTTGAGCCAGTATATAACAGAATGAGAGCGATTTTTCAAAGACGTGCAAATTATGGGGCATTAGCGGGAATAAAACAAAAAGATGAAGAAGCAGTAGATGATTTTGCTGTTAGATTTGAAAAAGAATTCAGAGTTCATAGTGGAATCCCACATAATGATGACAATAATGGCCCATACCAACAACAGTTGAAAAATGCACTTATGCAAAGTTATAGACCAGAAATAGCAGGATATATAAGAAAGCATTTCGTGACATTTGACACAGCCACTGTAAATGAATTGAAGAACTGGGCTAGGCATGCAGAGAAAGTTTCTCATGATAAAAAGAAAAATAAAAAATCTGTCCCAGCAGTATATGTTCTAGACCCAAGCCTGACAGAGACATTTTACCAAGGACCTTTTAGAGGTCAGGGAAATAGACAAGGCAGAGGTGGTAATAGAGGCCAAGGACGGGGTGGTCAGAGAGGGAATGGTGATAATGTATGCTGGAATTGTGGAGAAAAGGGCCATTGGGCCAGAAACTGTCAGAAAAATGCAAAAGTAAGAAAGGGAGAGTTCTATCCCCCTCCCCTTCAGAAACAAAAAAGCGGAAGAGAGGGACATAAAGAGTTTCGTCCCCCACCCCCTGCAAACCCAGATTACGAAACAGATTGACTAGATGAACCCATAGTAGACTGTGCAGCAGCCATACAGACTATGGGGATTTTTAAAGTACAACCAGAAATAGAATTACAAGTAAATGGTGTAATGGTGCGATTTTTGTGTGATTCAGGAGCATGCAGAACTGTGCTGAAAGAGTATATACCACATCTTATCCCCTCAGGCCAAACTATATTAGTAAAATCTGCAGATGGACAGATAGAGAGGAAGTGCATTTCCAAACCATTGCATATTAGGGATGTAGTACAGAATAAAGACATTTATGCTGAAGTAGTTATGTCTCCCAGATGTCCAATTAACCTCTTAGGAAGAGAATTAATGTCCAGACTTGGAATAAGTTTAATACCTGTCAAAGGAGGCATGAAAGCCGCATACATTCCAGTCGTGGCCCATGTAGACAGTCCTGAAGAGAATTTATTAGACTACTACTACACCCTTGATTTAAAACCTGACATAGGAATGCCAGATAATTTCAAACAGAGAGCTCTAACATATTTGAGCAACCCAGAGAATATAATGTCCACTTCTGATTTACATGTGACCATGAGATATGACTATTACAGTGCTATTGATTTGACATGCCAAGGGAGCTGGAAGAACTGAGAACTCAGCCAGTAAAAGTAAAGTATGTGTACAGTGATGGTATTTCAGTTGCAGTCGCTCAAGCTGAGCTCACACCCGAAGCACAAGGGGTGTACAGTATGCCTGTTATACCCCATATATCACTAGCTAAGTCAGGAGTGATGTCATGGGCTGACTTAGGGGAAATAGCACAGAAAGCTAAACAGACTAAAGATTGGGCCCCCACAGGACAGGAAGGCCAGTGTTACAGTCATAGTCTCCAAATATACAGAAGTAAGATAACAGGAGATTTCCTTGCAAGTCCTGCTGTTCATCAAGAACAAACTGAACAAACTCAAATGTGATTAACACTTTGTCGAGAGACGAGGAAGATTTAGATTCTCTCCCGCCCACGCTGTGGACGAAAGATGTTACAGATGTAGGCAGATTGACCACTGCACAACCAGTAGTTATCACTCCAAAGTCAGATTGGAGACCCAGAATTAAACAATACCCACTTAAAGAAGACGCTATAAAGGTATAACCCCAGTGATTCAAGATTTACTTAGAGCTAAAGTTATTAGACTTTGTAATGATTCCCCTGTAAACACACCGATATTTCCTGTAAGGAAAGCAAACACAAATGAATGGCGAATGGTGCAGGATTTGAGAGCAGTGAATGAAGCAGTGCGATCTCGTAACCCCCTAGTTCCAGATCCACATACGCTATTAAATCAGTTAAAACCAACATGCAAAGTGTTCACTGTAGTAGACATTAGCAATGCATTTTTCTATTCCCATACATCCAGATTCACAGTTTTGGTTTGCCTTTACCTTTCAGGGAAAATCATATCATGCATACAATAGGTTACCCCAAGGTTATTGTGAAAGCCCAACAATTTATTCACAAGCAATTAGTAATTGTTTAGCAGCATTTAATCCTCCGATGGAAAGTCAAATACTTATATATGTAGATGACATTTTAGTGGCCTCTGACACTGAAGAACAATGCAGAACTGACTCTATAGCTTTATTGCAGTATTTAGCAAAAACAGGAAATAAAGTTAAGAAACAGAAACTGCAATGGGTAAAAGGAAGTTCAATACTTAGGGCACAGACTTTCATCCGAAGGAAAATTTATACAGACACAGAGAAAACAAGCTATTTTAGATGTACCAAAACCTGTAACTAAAAGACACATGATGTCATTTTTTAGGATTGTGTAATTACTGCAGGGCCTGGATCCCTAGCTATGCTCAAAAGACACAACCACTTTTAGATCTCATTTATGGAAATGCTATGACATTGTCAGATCGCATAGAATGGAATGAGATAGCTGAGAAGGCTTTTGTTACAATCAAGCAAGAACTTGTGTCTTCAACTGTATTAGCTTTACCAGATTATGACAAACCATTTCAGCAGACAGTAGATTGTAGAGAGGGATTTATGTCATCAGTTCTCTCACAAAAACATGGCACTAAATGGAGACCTGTAGCCTTTTACTCTAAGAAATTAGATTTTGTTGCAACATCTTTGCCTCCATGTGTGCAAGCAGTTTGTTCTTAGCAATGGCAGTAGAGGCATCAGCAGAAATAGTGTTATTTCATGAACTAGTTTTATTAGTCCCACATGCGTAGACATACTGTTATTACAAACCAAAATGTCTTTTCTGTCTCCTGCAAGACATCTATCTTGCATGACTATATTATTGTCACAGCCACATATAACTATTCAAAGATGCAATGTTTTGAATCCTTCTACCCTGCTCCCTAACGAGAGTGAGGGAGAGCCACTATAGCTGTGTAGAGTTGACAGATCAGCTAGTACTCCCAAGGCCAGACTTATCAGACAAGCCTTTGCAGGGAGGATATTTATGGTTTGTGGATGGTTCATGTTACAAAACTTCAAACAGCCAGACTTTAACAGGATATGCTGTAGTGAGCTTACAAGAAATCATTGAGGCTAAACAATTATCACATACATATTCAGCACAGGCAGCTGAAATAATAGCCCTTACTAGAGCATGTCAGTTGGCAGAAGGAAAAGAGCTTACTGTTTATACTGATAGCCAGTATGCTTTTTTCTACTATTTTTGTTTTGCAAAACAGTGGGATAGACGAGGTATGAAGACCTCCACAGGAAAATCAGTCACTCATGCAGGGTTACTGAAAGAACTGTTACAAGCTGTTTTATTGCCATCGAAACTAGCAGTTTGCAAATGTGCAGCCCACACCAAAGGCACAGACATTGTTACAATAGGGAACCGAAAGGCGGATGAGGCCGCAAAACAGGCAGCCACAGGAATTTATGGCACAGCACAGATTTACATGAACACACAGACATCACTGATAGATCATACTGTTCTTAGAGAGATGCAGAATGCCGCACCACAAAAAGAACAAGAATACTGGACAACGCAAGGTGCTGTAAAAAATAATGATGATTTAATGTGTGTAGATGATAAGCCTATTCTACCCAAAGCTTTATTTAAAGCAGCAGCAATATTGAGCCATGGGCCATGCCATGTCTCAACAGGAGGGATGGTAAACAGTATAGAGAAATACTTTAAAGCCTATGGTTTCAATTCTTACTCAAAAAATTTTTGTAAAGCATGTAGAGTGTGTATAAGACATAATGCACAGGGAAATCTGAGACCAAAGAGAGGGCGTTTTCCAGAACCACAACACCCATTTCAACATCTTTGTATGGACTTTATAGAATTAAGTCAAAGTGGACCCTATCGTTATTGCCTGGTGATAATAGATGTTTTCTCAAGATGGGTAGAAATTGTGCCTTCAGCAAAAGCAGATGCAATAACGGTAGCAAAAAGCTATATGTAAAAATATAGTCCCAAACCATGGTATACCTGAAAAGATATACAGTGACAATGGTCCTCATTTTGTAAATGATGTTGTCAAGAAGATGGCTGAGAATTTAGTCATGACCTTGAAACATCACTGTGCTTATCACCCTCAGAGTGCAGGGCTGGTAGAAAGAACTAATGGCACAATTAAAAATAGATTGAAGAAATGCATGGAAGAAACAAAGAGACCATGGCCTGAATGTTTAGACCTGGTAAAGTTATACATGAGAATAACACCTTCATCTAAAGGCCTGACACCTTTTGAGATCATATATGGCCGACAGTTTAAAATACCTGATTTTCCATCAATAGTTCAAGAAGCAGGCAGAAGAGCACACTCTTAGTGATTACTTGAAAAAGGTTTTTAATGAAAAGGAAGTGAAACAAGCAAACATACTGCCCAAATCTCCTTCTTCTTCTGTCTTACAGGACACAGCTGTGAAACCAGGCGATTACGTCTTCATCAAGGTCATAAAGCGGAAGACCTGGTCCAGCCCGAAGTGGGAGGGTCCCTATCAAGTGCTGGCAGTAAAGATTGCAGAGCGACCTTCGTGGGTTCATCAAAAAGCCATATCAAGCTCCAACCTTCTCTAAGTGATTCACGGAGTAGTGGGGACAGTCTGACTTCAAAGGGGTTCAGCTTTTTAGTGGCTGTTAGGTCTCAGCGTCAGTGAAGAAACCAACGATCCCTACTCTATTAGGAATCAGGAAAAGAGGAGGGGTGAGAGAACGATGTGGACAACCAGATCTAATTGAAGGGTGCAGCGGGGAACCTCGTCATCTTGCTGATGATCATCACACTCACAGGGAGCGTGTATCCGCTAAAAGAAGAATGGAGTACAGAAGAAAGAGAAGAGAGATCCTACACCAAAGAAAGAGAAGAGATCCTACACCAAACAAGCGACTTGATCTGAATCACGGCTTTTTGAAGAGAAGTATCACGAACACCTATGACATTAACTTGTGGTACAGATATGCAAAGTTTCTTGCCAACAGCGAAATCACACTAACTGCTACGTGTGTTCGAAGATGCCAGTTTCCAGTACCAACCCGCATGTGATACCAGTTCCAGTTGAACACCCGTCTGATTTGTTTCCAGAGTGCCTGGTGTCAGCCTATTCTCCGGAACCGCTGAATGCAACAATGAATCATCTGTTGCCGGCACCTGTGAACACGTCAGTAATAACTTTTCAGAACTTTCTAGGTTTGGAACTGAGCACCAACAGAAAAATGTACGGACCTGTCCATGTGTCTCCCAGAACCAATTTCACCTGCTATGAGAGCTGGACACCTGTATTCGGCAAAACCACTGAAGTAGGAAAAGTTCCAGATCATAATTGTGGTGTTATATATTCACCTTGTACTAAGAATGCAACAGGACATTTTAACGAATCTGAAGCCAAAGGGAAAGCTAAGTGTGCAGCTTACTTCACCGTACCAGATGCCATGGGAACGACTCCGCAGACAAACTTCGTTTGGTTATGTGGATTAAACGTATACACCAACTTGCCTACAGGATGGCAAGGACGATGTGCTCCGATGATACCTGCTGATCACTCCTACATCATCACAGCCAAGAACTACCATCGCAGGAAAAGACAAGAAAACTTCAAGAAGCATGACTCCATCTGGGGCTCAGATGTCCCCTTGGACCACAAGTTGTGGAATGATGGACAAAAGGTAGCACTAGCCCTTTTCCTTGGGCTGGTGTTGGTAAACTTATGCTTCAGTGGAAACAGTGACTTATCGATTTGAAAGCTTTGTCAACACAACTATTGCAGCACTAAAAGGTATCAAAGAAGAACTCACGCATTACGACTAATGGAGATGCAGAACCGGATGGTTCTGGACCAGATGACTGCGTCGCTCGGAGGAGTTTGTACTGTGGTAGGAACAACTTGTTGTACTTTTATTCCTGAGAATGATGAAGATGGACATGTGTCGATCAAGCTATAACCAATCTAACTGCCTTCGCGGCGAGATGTCATGGAAGAGGATTTAGTAACAACAGATGGACTTTACAATGGTTGTTTGGAGGACAGTGGTGGCATGTGCTTCTCAAAATACTCGTACCTATATTTGCAGTATTGATTTTATTTTGCTTATGTATGACATGTGTGATTCCATGTATTACAGCAATGATCAAAAGAATGGTAAACTCTATGCTTACTAGAGTGTATATGATTACTATGGAGAATAGTCAAACTGATGAAGATTTATATGAAACCCTTGTTATGGAAGATAAAGAAGCGGACAGTAATGGTAATGTCATATAGAAGAGTTTATCATGAAGTTATTTCTTGATGTGAATTATACTGAAAGTACCAACAGGTAAAGGTATAATTCTGATAAACTTGAAAGAATAAAATGATAAACAGGAGGAAATGTTAGGATTTATGCACTTGTTTTTGCAGATGTTAAGATTTATGTGCTTGTTTTTGTAGAAGTTAACGTATGGAAAGCACTATAGCATAAATATATCTGTCAATGATTTATCCTTTATTCTTCATTATGCTGAGCTTTCGTTTTCTTAGCATGACCTTTATTCTTTAAAAGTGCTGAGCTTCTTCCTTTCAGACATGACCGGTCCCTTAGCGAGGCCTATGATTTGAGACATGTTCTGTTTTTCACTTTTAGCTTGTGTCTCATGATCTGTATATCGAGGTCAAAAGTTCTTCATGATCTATGTGTTTTTATTACCTTATATGGATGTACTAACCACAATAAAAAGGCTGCAGGGAGAGAGAAGACTGAGAGAGAGGCGTTGATGATCTTTGGATCAGTGAGACTGCTCTCTCCCTTGCAAGCAATTATACACCAGTCTTGGTCTGATTGTTGTCTTTATTGATAGTAGCATTTGAGTAAACCTATCAACATTTCCGAGTGGAAATAGGATACTGACTTCACGTACTATACCTTTATATGGTTTAGCTGGTATTAACGATGAATGTAAAAGATCTTCTGAGGAAAATCTTACAGAATGATTGTGTGTTTCATCTTTGCACTTTTATGATCTTCTTTTTGGGGGCCGTTAGAATAAACATATGTAACATTTTTGTTATTACACGATTATTAAACCAAATCTATTGCAATTGGCTTTTTGTCCACCTTACGTGTTAAATGAATTTAAATGCAATTACATGATGCTGAATATTGTTGTAAAAATCCCTCAAATGAAAATAATGTAAAGACTTTTAATTATTGTGGCAACAGTCTTTACAAACAGAGTCACAGAAACATAAAAGTACATAAAAGTTAAAGCTCCACTGTAGTGGTATTATATATTTTTGTATAATATATCAGCTTTTGCGAAAGCTGTAACTTATCTTAAAATCTGTGGCCAGAGCCACATGTACAAACACGAGTTTTAATGTTTAATGTGAGTTAATTAAAAGTTTTCTCTCGTGACCCGACCACATGTTGGACGTCTGGCCGAGATCATCTCCGATAACGCCATTCGGACGCCACAGAACGAGCCGGCGATAGAGTTTCACCGCTTGAATCTCAGCCAGCCCATTGGATCAGTCCATCAATCAAGCGACCAATCAAGCGACGTCGTGCAACTGTCGTCGGGGTAGATTAGGTGAGGGGGGGTTTAGGGGACGAAGCCCATTCACAAAGGTTTTGGTTTCACAAAGATCAGTTCACTGATTTCCACTGGAACAATACAACGATGGAAGAGCTTTTAATAATTGAACAGACTGGTGGTGTTACGCAACGGGCCGTACAAGTGGGCTGCCGGAGGAGGGGGTGGCCGAGAGAGAGAGAGAGGATGACCCAGGGGACGGTCTGGGAATGTGTGGGAAGAATGTTCACTTTAACTTTATTTCGCTCTGCACTGCAAAAAACACATTTCAAAAATATATTTAAAACAAGATGAATTTAATTTAAACAAAACACAACATCTTTGATTGATCTGTGATTCATTTTTAAAGGTGAAGTGTGTAATGTTGTGGCACAAAATATAACTGTAATCTGTCCAGTCATAACATTTCCAGATCAACCAATGGCATAAATTGGGGGTGGGACTATCTCTTTGACTGGCCAATGGCAGATGTTTAGTGCTGCTAATGGTGACAATTTACATATTGCTAATTACAGACTTTTTCCTCAAAAATGATATTTTAATTTGAAAACATTCCCTTTTTTCCAGATTTTTGTTTCACATGGAGATTGTTTGAAGGAGTTTTAAGACTTAATGTCTTTAAGTGTATTTTGTTTAAGGCTGGATTAAATATGGAAATGAATGTGTAAACACACACTCCTGCTGAAATGCCTCCCAATGTGAGAACATATGCTGAAATAAAACACACACTGTATTTATAGTCCAGTCTACAATTACTGCCAAAACACAAAGCATGACAACCTTTATCTACACACAGTTATACCTCACTATGTGAGGTATAATATGTGTGTCTCTGAATGTGTGTGTGAGGTTGTGTATCTGTGTATCTCATCACACATCTGTGTGTTGTTGTGCATTTCTGTCTGTGCATATGAAGTTGTGTATCTGTTAGTGTGTGGTGGTTGTGTGTCTTTCAGATTGTATGTCTTTTTTGTATATCTGCATGCATTTATGCATTTCTGATCTTGTGTGTCTCTGTTAATGTGTGAGGTTGTGTATTAGTATGTCTCTTCATGATGTTATGTGTGTGGGTTATGTGTCTCTGTTAGTGTCTGTGTGATTGTTGAGTGTATGTACTTGTTGTCCCCTGTAGGCGTACAGAGCTCACTCATTTTTAGTGTTGTATGCTTGAATCACTGGCTCTTCACTGCCTACCTCTCCTTTACTCATCTCTCTCTCTCTCTCTCTCTCTCTCTCTCTCTCTCTCTCTCTCTCTCTCTCTCTCTCTCTCTCTCTCTCTCTCTCTCTCTCTCTCTCTCTCTCTCTCTCTCTCTCTCTCTCTCTCTCTCTCTCTCTCTCTCTCTCAATTCAATTCAATTCAATTCAATTCAATTCAATTCAATTCAATTCAAAGGTACTTTATTGGCATGATTGTGGAAACTTACAATATTGCCAAAGCATTTTACATAAAACAGCAAACATACAATACAATAACACAATAGCAAAAACAATAAAGGAATTAAAGGAATTAAAATAAGGAATTAAAATAAGGTGCTATAAGGTGGATAAAATCTAGAATACAGTAAAATAATAAAATGTGTGGATATATAAACTGACTTATAAAAAAGTAAAACATTTGTAAAGTACAGAAGTGTATGTAAATAAAGTGTATGTATTTAGCAGAGGCAGGTTTGAGGAAGTGAAGATTGATCAGATGAAGGCAGTAGTTTGTTTCTGAGGGTGTAAAGCTGATAAATGAATTTAACAGCAGCTGATGGATGTTTGTTTTCCCCCAGTAACATCTGCATTTGATCTGTTTCTGAAGAATTATAAAACTGTGGGATTTTCTTGAAGTGTTTCTCTCTCACAGTGAAGGAGAAAGTGTGTCTCTGTCTCGACCTCAGCAGTGTCACAGTGGACACAGACTCGTTCTTCCTTTGGAAGGCATGTTTGTCTGTGTCTGTCTTTCTCTATTGCCAGACTGTGATCACTCATTCTGTATTTGATGAGGATCTGTCTCTGCTTTACATCTCTACACAGCGTAGAGATATTCTGACAGATTGTATTCTCTGTTTAGTGCCCGATAACATTCTAGTTTACTTTGCTTTTTACTTTCATTTTCCCAGTGGTCCAAATATGATTTTTGACTTTCTTTAATGATTTGGTTTATTCTGATTTGGTTTTGTTCATTAGTGCTGGTCTAGAGTTGGACTGGTTTTAGGTCTCAGCTCTTGGGTTTTAATGGCTTTATGTTGAAGTGTTTCAGGGGGACTTGAGTTTCGATGTGTCCAGAATTTGAGCGAGTGTTTTTGGATGTGGATTATTAGGGGGTATCTGCCCAGCTCAGCCCTACATGCATTGGTTGGTGTTCGTCTCTGAACTCTTAAGATGTTTCTGCAGAATTCAGCATGCAGGGATTCAATAGGATGTTTGTCCCATTTGGAGTAATCTGTTGGACACTGTGGAACCCAAACCTCACAGCCATATAGAGCGATAGGCATAATAACACTATCAAAGATCTTACACCAAACTGTAATAGGTATGGCTGTTCGGGTAAATTTTCCTTTAATAGCATAGAACGCTCTTCTAGCTTTCTCTTTCAGTGCATTCACTGCCAGACCAAAACCTCCTGACGCGCTGATAAGACCCAGATAGTCATAGTGTAGTGTGTGTCTCTCTCTCTCTCTCTCTCTCTCTCTCTCTCTCTCTCTCTCTCTCAGCATCTCTTTCTCACAGCATCTCTCTCTTTCTCCTCCCACACAAGTCAGCCTCACATGCACTGTGCTGGAGCTCATGTGCAGTGTAAATGCACTCGCTGCAGTGCTTATTAAACATTCTTGAAATAACACAGATATTGCTCTGCGTGAGCTCTTTCCATACGCTGCTGTAGATTTCCTGAAGATTGTTAGGGTAAGGGTTAACCCTAACGGGGCGTTCACACTTTCTGTTCCCGTCACAGCCCCAGCTGTTCTCACCCAGACAGATCCGTCTTTGACAGGTACACATGCCTGCGTGGCTGGACAAGAGAAAGGGTTCCAGTGGATTCATCTTCCTCAGAGATGTAGGTTTGCAGGTTATATTAGCCATTGACCAGCCATTTATCAGTCTACAAATCAATATTTACGATTTCTCTGCCAATAACGATCCTAAATTTCCCTTTGGAAGCTGCTGTTACAGTATTTGTTTGACCTGATTTTGCCAATGAGAGATGTTCTTGGCTCTGGAACAACATTTGTGCAGAAAAACCCTAGCACAAACGCTAACAATGACCTATAATCAGATAATAACAGGTAATAACAGGTGAATAACAATGTTGTAGAACGGTTCTTTGGATGTTAAAGTTTCTTCATGATACCTTCATAGTTCTTCTATGAACACGTTTATTTTTAAGAATGCACTCAATGTTTTGAAGATGGTTTGATCGGATATATACTTAAACTGACTGTTTACTCATTTCTTTCTTCACTGTGTCACGTGGAGCTGTAATATGACTCGTGGTAATAACACAAATGAGTACAAAGCAATCATTTCATGTTTATAATTATTTTATTTATCAATGTAAATGCCTTAAGCGTTTCAGTTTTCCTAAAGTTCTAGTCGAAATGAATTTAGAAAAACATTCTTTAAAAACTGTAAAAAATTGACTTAAAATGGTCATACCGTAACGCAAAACACCTCATCATGTCAACACATAATAAAGTATGCAAATCAAAACGTAAACCAAAACATGACAGTATGTTCTGATCACAATGAAAAGACAAAACAAGAAAAGCTTTTCGAAGCGTCTGCATGAGCCACGGCAGAGCAACATGAGCTCAGAAGCTCTCTGCATGCATATCATATCAAAGTGCTTGAGTTTCATATATGGCATAACACTCGTCTGACAGACCACGTCCTATTCAAACAAAAACAAACCAAAGCTTAAAACAAAGATTTATCTCGATTCATTCATTTACACCAAACGCTTCAAGTCTCAACAGAAACACAATGAATCTAAATGTAAGACGCTGATAAAAAACACATACATGTCTGATCTGATTCTTGACTATATTCATCCATCTAGTGTCAATAAATTTCATTTCATTCTTATTTTGTCTTTATTAATATTTTCATAAGCTGCATAAATGACATGAAAAAGTAAAACTATATTTGGTCCTGTGGTTTTGTTTTGTATGTTATTTTTGTATTTTAAACCGTAGACATTTATATATATATACACAATAAACATCTTCTACTGTAGATACCTTTCATGGACATCTATATAAACCTATTTCAACTGTAAAAATATATGTGTCTTTTTTAAATGTTTTTTAAACTATTATTTGATATTTGACTATTGTAGGCGGAGCACCACAATCGCGTGCAAGTTAAAATCTTTAATGTCTCTAAGAACGAATTAAAGGGTTGCTGTTGGTAGTCTTTATTTTTCTTCCGTGCGTCAACTCAATCCTATGCAAAACCTATAAATACATGAAGTCTCCTTAAAGTGCTTTAAGTTTTGAAAGACAAGATTTACACTCAGTTAAAGGTTTTGTTTTAATACTTTTGAAAAGAAATGGCAGTTTTGACCAATCACAATCCCTGATGTTGCCCTGTGCGTATTATAGCGTTATCAAACGTTGTGCTTTTCAAATGGCTAGTGTTCTTCTTTAAACAAGACAACTATCTTTAACTAACTTCTCCAAGATTTTTTGTTTTTTACAGACTCAAAAATGACAATGTTCTTTCGTGTTAAAGTGTCTGATAAACATTTTCATTGCGTAACTTCATGATTCATCTGAGGTAGATCCACATATACCAATGAGCACAGCACAACCAGTGCCTTCAGAAAACACGTCTATGTAAAGCAACGTCTGATGTTTCTGTTATATACACAATTATACTGAGGGACCGTGTCCTGAAATTGAAACCCATGTTTAGATATTTGCAGCTGTAACTATTGCACATGGAGACGCTGTATGTCTGTTAGAGGACAGAAGGCACTGTTCTTGTAATACACTATGAATAAATACATATATGTTTTGAATAAATATAAACAGAAATATCCCATTAGGGAAATACGAAACAATTGATGAATACATCGGTATTAAATATGTACATTTTTAAAATATTTTATACTTTAAAAGTGATACTTTAATACTGCCTGGAACAGGTTTGAATGTAAAGTTTTTAAATACTTTTAAAATAGATGTGCTTTTCGTGGGCAGTGTTGGAAATCAGTTGCTGTGTTGTGTTCATTAAAGCAAGATACAAAGACCTCGAGATTTCAGAAAACATGCCATAATCTGCATAATTAATGAACTGAGATTGAACAATCAGTTGGTTAATAGATTAAAAAAGCATATTAAAGACACAATCAAAAAAGAAATTAACAAATAAATATAAATGCATGGTGCAGGTATGCCGACATAATACTTGAGTTACTGAATCTTTTGTGATACAGTGTAGAAACTCAATGTCCTCTCATGTAGCCTACATACACTATAGTTCATTTCTAATGATGAGATTCTGTTTACCCCTGAAATTTATATTTGGTATCCATGGATAGACTTTAGACCATGCAACTCTTGTTTTGGTGTTACTGTAGCTTAACTGACAAAACATAAAACTAGCAGCGTTAAAATCATAAAGCACACAAAATATTAAATGTGAAGTATACCTTGAATTCACCGTGAGCTGCTTTGGAAAAAAAACGTCCAAAAATGCATAAACGTAGATGTCCTAAAAAAACATATTCAATGAGATCAGCGGTCCAGTTAAAGCATTCTGATAGTACTAATAAACTACACTATGTACAGTTCACGTGTCCTTTAATACTCCAGCATCAAGCCGAACGACTAAACATCCGTGAGACGCTTCCCCATATTGACGCAGTTCTGATTAGAGATCGTGCAGTTCCCAGTTCGCAGGTTCGCCTCTCTAAAATTATCAATGCTGTTATTGAGATCCTCGTCTATTTCCATGTATTCCGACTTACTGACGACAGACGAGCTGCGTCGACTGGAGTTGGAGTCGGACGCGATGTTGGGATTGCTCACAGTGAGGAGCTGGGCCTGTTCTTCGCCTTCAGTTTCTCGGTGGTAGAAATAGTTAAAATTGGACACGATCACAGGGACGGGTAGCGCGATCGTTAGCACTCCAGCAATGGCGCACAGAGAGCCCACTATCTTGCCCCCTATGGTGACAGGGTACATGTCCCCGTACCCTACGGTAGTCATGGAAACCACCGCCCACCAGAAGGCATCCGGGATACTCGTGAAGAAGGAATCCTTCTCTTCGGCCTCCGCAAAGTACACCGCACTGGAAAACAAGATGACGCCAATAAATAGAAAGAAGATCAAGAGGCCAAGCTCCCGCATGCTGGCTTTCAGAGTCTGACCCAAGATCTGGAGCCCCTTGGAGTGTCTGGAGAGTTTGAATATCCGAAACACCCTGACCAGACGGATAACTCTGAGAATGGCCAAAGATGTTGCCTGTTCTCCTCCACCCTTGGCCTCTCTTCCACCCTCGGGATCCTCTGCCATCTCCGTTCCGAGCGTTATGAAATATGGAATAATGGACACCACGTCAATCGTGTTCATCATGTTCTTAAAGAAGGCCGCTTTACTTGGGCAAGCGAAAAAACGAACAATCAACTCAAAAGAAAACCAGATGATGCAAAGCGTCTCAACGACAAAGAAAGGATCGGTCAGAATGTTCGGTTTGAAATAAAACGTGCTGTTGCCTATCATTTGGAGCCGGTCTCGCGGATCTTCTTTCAGCTCTGGTAAAGTCTCCAAACAAAATATGACAATGGAAATGAGAATGACCATGACAGACACTATTGCTATTCCTCTGGCAGGCCCTGAACTCTCTGGATGCTCGAAAAGCAGCCAGATCTGTCTCTGAAACTCATTCTCCGGCAGGGGGCGCTCTTCCTCACGAATAAAGCCCTCGTCCTCCCTGAATTTTTCCATGGCCTCTTCTCCAAGCTCATAAAACTTAATCTCCTCAGAGAACATGTCCAAGGGAACATTGACGGGTCTTCTCAACCTCCCCCCGGATTGATAGTAGTAGAGAATGGCATCGAAACTCGGACGGTTTCTGTCAAAGAAATACTCGTTTCGTAAAGGGTCAAAGTAGCGCATCCTTTTTTTGGGGTTGCCCAGCAGAGTGTCCGGGAACTGAGCCAGAGTCTTGAGTTGCGTCTCGAAGCGCAGCCCTGAGATGTTAATAACCACCCGCTCACAGCACTCAGGGGAATACTGCGAGTCCTGCGGATGCCCCTGCATCGCGGAGGAACTCTCGTCTATGTTCTCTCCAACCACCACCACAGTCATCCTGGAGCTCGAACTCGCAGTACCGGATGGCAGCGGATGTTCAGGTCAATTCTGTGTGCATCCAACACCCGATTTCCAACGGTCAACGACCCGACACCACGTCCAGCATCACGTTCCACCAAACGTCGTCCATCTCCGTCTCCAGTGGAGCAGTGCACCTGCCTTGTGTGCTCACCTAGTCAGACAGAAAATAAAGTAATGAGATTCTCGTTTCTCATTATATTAGGATACTCGTTTCCTATTTTCAGGTTCATTCTTGTATATTTTAGGCAATGTTTGTTTTTTCTTATAGGTTTTCAATGCAAAAATACCTGAAATCATTCCACCTCCGTTTCCAAAGGAACAAATTTACAATTACCAGCATGCCAAAATGTCACTAAAACAAAATAATTCTGATATTTTAAAAGATCCCTTTGAGAATGAGAACTGCCTGCTAGTATGATATAACACAGACGGATCTGAAGGAGACTGCACAATATCCTTCAGGATTCTAACAGTGAATGTAATGAATCTGGATAGGGTTTGTTCAGCAAATAGATTTCTGTCGTTTGGAAACGGTGTGTAGAAATCCAGTATAACCCTACAGATAGCTCTCACTCGCATACTGTATTCTGTATTCTAAATTCATTTCTATTAGCTCGAGTGGACATACGCTTCTATTAGAATCTGTGAGCGCAAATGGCTATTCTGCGGTATCTGAAAGCAAATGTCCTTGAATTTTATTTGATACCAAATGTAGTATCCATAATAACAATATAAAATAATAATCTGAAAACTCTCTTATAAATGCATCCTTTACTGATTATTGATGTTTTTTCTATTTTGTTGTTTTGTAATACCAAAGCTTGTCATCATGAGATATCAGGGGTGGGTTAATGCACTGCACCATTTGCCAATATGAACATTATGCATGTGTAACGCAGAGAATGACAGCAAATGATGCGCATTATAAGATGCCTTTGTACTTACGTGGGCAATGGAAAGATGTGCGCGAAAGCTCCCGTTATTAAAGCGATCACATTACAGCCCGATGTCCTGTAAAATCCACACAGCAGAGAAATATAGATCACGCATCCACGATATTCACCTCCTGCCGTCTGAAACTTGCGCTAAGTTGCTCAAAGCCGCGGAGCCGCACAGAGAGACACACATACACAGAGAGAGAGAGAGAGAGAGAGAGAGAGAGAGAGAGAGAGAGAGAGAGAGAGAGAGAGAGAGAATGTGTAATGCGCAATGCAGACAGGCTCCAGTATGTTGCCAAATGTCCTTTAGCGCACATCTGATGGGGAAACACTGGAGCTCAACGGCGCAAAAATAACAATTCCTGCTAAACCTTTTATCTTTCTGCATTTCAGTTCGCCTTCAAAAAGCGTTCATATACCTTGATTTTGCATGCATTTTAAATGACACAAATACATTTTGGTATTTTTCATAATGCAGATTTTAATTACACTGATACTTTTTTGAATTTTTATTTTCTATTTTTCCAAGATGGTGCATTGGGCAGATGATGTGCATTCACTTAATCAAACCCGTGACCTTGATGTTGCTAGCGCTATACTGTAACAGATCATTGATACTGCTGCTTTATTCAGATCAAGATTCTCATTTTCTGTCTGTGTTTACAAATAGATTGCATAATAAAACCCAATAAAGCGAATATGAATATGTAAATATATGTGATCATGTGTAATATCTTATTTCATATGGTTGAGGGCATATGTGCAAGGTCATGTTTTTTTAAATAAATAAAATTTATTAGTTTGTTTGTTCACCTAGATGAATCTGTTATCAAAATATATTGTACAATCTTCACAGCCAGATATAATCTATATGAACATTTATGTCATATACTGTATGTCTGTCTGTTGATTTCTGCTGCTGATATGTTTAAATCAGACTGTGATCTTGAAAATAATAAACATATTATTCAGAAGGACCATCCGGTCGTTCCTCCTTTTCATCCGAATGTAAGAGCGAGATCAACACATTTCTCCATGGCAACCAGGAGTTCCTGTAAGAGCTCAGAGAGGAGATGCTGCTGATGCTGGAAAGAGAAAAGCATCAGTAGCACATTAAATCTGTCTTCACAAATGTGATTGTAACAAGACTGATACACTACTGGCTTAAGCACATATTGATTAAGATACGCCTTCAGTTGATGATTATGTGTGTAAAATAAAATTTACTGTATTATAGAAAGATTTAGATCCGATCCTTTATTGCTCTGTTTTATTAAACTGTCGAAGTCAAAGACTGAAAAAATCAACACAGTCTCATTCAAATGTATCTCAATAAAAACTATTTTACAAGGTGGATAATTTGTATCTCATTTGTACATTTTTGTTCAGTCTTTTGCCCCAGTGACATTGGGTTTGGGAGGCTTTATTGATGCTTTTTTCTAATAATCAAATGTATTTGTATGATTCACGTCAAAAATTAGTTATGAATTCCTGTAAAATTAGGTTGTCTGTTTAATTTTTTGTATCCAACTATAATATTCTGTTGATTTTAGAGCAACATATAACAAATATTTATAATCCAAATCATAAGGATTAAAGGTTCACATTAAGGTGCCCATGGAGAACTGAATATTGTTTAATCAAAAGGACAGATTCATATTTGTGTTGGAATGATGTCTTCTGTTTTAACACAATCTTTAGTTGACAGTCTTATTGTTCATATAGTCTCTGGACAGATTTCTTCAGAAAAATTCTTTTGAAAAACAATACATGAATAAAACATTACATAAAATATATATCATACATACACTTTACAGTTTCATTCTTTTCCATTACAGTAATGTGTGAAATTACCTAAAAATGATCTTAAAAGTGCGTTTATGTTGTACAGAAAATCAGGGGCAATTTTCTATGAAACAGATCTGAGATGATAGACCGTCAGAATTCTCGTGACATGAATTCCTCTCCAGTATATGTCATGTGCTAAAGCTGCTGATGTGGACTCTGTGCTTTTTGCCTAGCAACAGCCAGCGCTTTCTGAGAGCCTCCGTTTCTTGCTTTCAATTCGGAGGGTCTTCAGCAGAGCTCATTTCTCTTCAAACGGGTGATCGCTTTGACGGGAATCATCGTTCCGGGACGCGGGAGCTCCCGCTAAGGTTCTTCGGGGTGTCTTCAGCAGAAGAACAGCTGAGGAAAGGTGCAGTCTTACAGTATGAATGTAGCACCCCTCCTCCTCGCTCATTCATGAATGCACCGGTCCGTTATATAACCCTCTCGCTCTATTTATACGGGCCATCTCATGAAGAAGGGCATGAGGCTCGCGCGGTGCCCTTCAAGACAAACGCTGTTGCCCCAGGGGCTGCTGGGTCGGACCGACGGCTGCTATTATTAGCCGCGTGTCGCACCGCAGCCAATTGAAATGGAGTAGAACTGACAGATGTGTGTATTCATGGGTAATGTGCAGTCGTGTGTTGATTGCATCATGAAGCACACATTGGCAAGATTTACTGCACTGCACCATTCTGCATTAAACACACATAAGACACATGTACCTCATTTACACGAGCGGATTCAAACTATTCCATGATTGATTAACTGAGCTTCTGTACAGTATTTAAGATGTGCTTTATTTTCCTTTTCATCAGTTCTTGTAATACATAAGAACTACATTACATTACATCTGTAATGACATTAAATCACAGTATGTTGCTTAACATTCCCGACTGTCCTACTGTTTACTTTACTGAATAAATATTAAAGTTTCTAATAATGAAGAAGAAAAGCTGCAATGTATAAAGTTATATATTGATGTGTGTGACACTGTATCAACAACAGATGCAATGCAACATAGCAATAAATGTATGTTAGACACAATAGATTCCTCATTAGAAATATGTTTCAGTGTCACATGATAAAGTGATGATGTCTTGATTGTTGCCATCCTTTTTTTGCATCTATCTTTGTTATTTTGGCTTTCTGCTCTCTGCAGGAACTGTCGAATTGGCAAGTTTCATTGAGTTCTGGGTCCAAGAATTAGGCCGTCTTCCCCATCCCCTGCCGATCACACTGCTACCAAATCTGTTCATGAAACAATGAAACCCATACTGACTCCTTGATAATATTCACCCAGTTTGTCTTCCAGCAACTAAATGACAGTAATATAAGAACAGGAGATCTTCATATGTGTAGAAGATCAATTGTCTGGTGTTTCCTAAACGCACCTCAGTAACATCAGCACTCAAAATCTTATGCAGATAATAGAATTTGTCATTGATAATACTGTTTGACGTTTTGTTCATTTCATTGCTGAGATCAGACAGGAATTGTATTCAAAGATATTTTATTGCACACATTGTATAAGGTTCATATACATATATATATATATATATATATATATAGAGAGATATAAACTCAAGTATACAACATACTCTCTATAACGACATCAGTACGTCATCAATTTATATAATGAACTAGACATTTAATATTTGACGTTTAAAACACCAGACGGTGGACACTACTGGACATTTTGAGCCGACTCTTGATTTAAACTCTGACGATTCTTTACAAGAGCAGAAAAACATGACAGCCGCTCTTCAGCTGGACAATATTAGTACAGCAACTACTGGACATACAGCATCAGACATGTTTGCACAGTACTAACATTTACAGAGTACTAAAGCTCTTCAGCTGAATCACACACGGATACATGCGGTATGGAGCGTGATGAAGTCATGAGGGACTCTTCATCGTTTAAGATCGAATCTAAACTATTTTATAAGCTGGTGATTTTGAATTGTTTGATGATGTTTATTGGACGCGTGGAAATGGAAGCAGGGAGGTCCGTCTCTAACACCACCCCAAACACAAGCACATCGTACAAAAATGTACCAATTACATTGTATTAATTTATATGAATAAGCCACACATTGGCTGAAACAGAAATGGTTTGGAAGTGCCTTGAGATTGTGTTGGATCTGATGTAATTATTGCTAAATTATATAATAATTTGATTCGGTTAATTGGGCTTAGAACAAGTGCATTTTGTGTATTTTACCTAACATTAGTTAATGCAATACAACGCAATATTTTCAAATACTAAAAGGTGCATATGTTAGCATGAGTTAATGTCAAAGATTGATATATTCTTTTCCTAGTGGTCATTAATAGTAATACATTACCAATGTTACTTATTCAGGACTGATTTCTCCACAGCTTGGATTGTTTCTGATGAGTAACTGGCACTTCTGAGGTGAAATCATTCACAATCACACACATGAAGAACATTACAGTTCAAGCTAGACTTTAGATGCGATACATTCATAAAAAAGACAAAATCATATCAATCTAGAATGCATATCAATGTCAAATCATTGATCTTTGATAGAGGATGATATGACATGGGATATAAGGCACTATCAAAGAAATATATTTACACCGTTTGACATCATGTGCAAAGCAACAGTTATGTTTTATCACGTGTTATTGCTATCGGCAGATATTAATGACGTCACAGCAGCTCGTGTGATTTCAGTGCGTTCCCTGCTTTCAATACACACATGAACATGTCAGAAACAGAAACAACTTGCATAATCCTCTTAACATGTGAATATACACATGTGTTACTATGACAACACACAGGGAATGACATGAATGATATCAGGGTGATATATGATATGTAAATATCTGATGGGGTGACAAAATGATCAATGTCAGGACACTTTTAACATCTTTTATAATATAAACTCCTGTCAGTAACACACCTCATAGTGATAGTGTCATTGTTTTGCTTTTTTATTATTTGCTTTTTATTTTTAACATGAAACTAGTTTTAATTGTAATGGCATTAGGCCATTTTTCAGCTGAGCGCTTTGATTTCTATGATGGGAAGTCATGTGGTACTCGAATCTGATTATCTGATTGGATGGTGTGGTATTTGTGAGCAAGAAGTGACATTGACAAGCTAAGCGTTTTCTCCAAAATGAAACATTTTTTGAACTTTCGAGTCAGGACGACTGGACAAAAAATAAAAAATACGCTGGCTGCAAAACACTCCAGTGGACAGTCTTGTGATTATTTTAGATGGGGAAATAAACATTTACTAATCAGGTCAAAAGCCACAAACTATTCAGTGCCACATTTGTATTTCATAACTAAAATACAAAAATATAATATAGAAAATACAGTGTGTTGTTATTGTACTTGCGGATCTTATGTTAAGGTAGAATTTGTTCTTTCAAGTTAAATTTAGCGATCTAATAATTAGTATAAGTACAGTGGGCTGAAACTAAATGATAATTAAGTTATTCTAAAGATCTATTTGAAGGATAGGGTTCATTCAGGTTCATTCCAGAGACTTAAGACGTTCATTTACTACAAACCAATCAGATGTGGCCGTATAAACCAATGGGAATGAACAAATTAAGCTCTACAGTTATAAGGAATCGTGACGTTCATGTGAGCAGAAATAAGGCTTGATGTAACTCAACACAACGAGGTAAACTGACAGTAAAACAGCCAATCAGCACATGAGGTAGATGCAATAATCCCAACAGAGTAAACAAAGACACACACAAACCTTTGTGTTTAAAGTTTTGTTTGTACTGCACAAACATCTGAGGAGAAAGTGCCGCGATTATGACAGACTGTGACTCTTTCTTTACTATCGCCAAAACAAATTAAGTAAAAGACAAAAGAATGAAAATCATTTAGCAAAATTTTTAAACGCTAGAAAAATAACCTTTCGGCAGTACAACCCGTTCCGTTCTTATACAAAACCTATATGATACTTTAAAAAAATAGATATTTAACAATGTTAACCTCAACAGTCAAGTAATTCCTCATTATTGATATTTGTATATTGTCATTGTTCCCATTTTATACGATTTCATGTACTTTTGAGTTTGTCGAAAATGAAAATAATGCTAATAATCAAAATGTATACCATGCCCAACTCACGCAAGACATAATATGTTTTGGTACAGCATATGATATGTAACGTTTAACATGACAAGCTTTGCTGGTCTAAAGACACATATTCACACTTTAACAGCATGTTGTTTTGGGGTAAAGAAAGGTTTTTCACACATTGCTTGTGCATGTTATCCGTGATTTCAAGTAAATTATTTTCTACCTTCTTCTTTGTATTTCCTGTAACTCCACGTTGCCGAATGTCAGGTTTTCAACATAATATCCCTTGTCAAATGTGTGGGAGGCATATCCTCCAATAGGAAATACAAATGCTTCTTAAATCATTGTGTTTTGTCGACATGAACGAGTTTGTTTAGTTCATGTGATGCAGCTGAAGGTTTGGGGTTTCCTCACGTGGTCCTGTCCACATATCTGTACATCCAAAGAAAACACAACATTAAACATGTCATTTGGTTTTTATATTGATCAAAGTTGATGTCACCTTTTTAAATAAACATGCTGAAATTAGATTAAATGATGCACGAGCACAAAGTGAGATTGAGATTTAAATTGACGGCACACTTTTATATAAAAATGAGCTTTACACTGAGATTCAAACCTGTGATGTTAACATTGTTATCACTCTGTTCCTTAAGTAAAAATATTTTATATTTATATATTCATATTTTATAATCATTACAATCTGATTTTACATTTCATATTTTACATAACAGACATACACAATTAATGAGCGGACGGTTTTGGTTTGTTGCTGTGATTGGTCAATGTCGCCGCCATATTTGGAAGGGCAAGAATGCCGTATAAACACAGACAAGTGAACAGTATAATAACATCTTCCTCTTTTACTTGTATGTGTTTATAGGTCAGTCTTTGCCCTCCCCAATATGGTGACCGCATTGAAATATAATTCAATGTAGTGTCTGTATATGTCAATGTTGTTTTACAACGTTTGCTACACCTCTGATATCTCTAAAATCACTGGATATCAACTGTACAACAACTTGTGTTTCTTAAGCTAAAACTGCACTAAAAACTCATTTCTTGACATGGCTTTAGCCAACCAGAGAATTTCAGTCTCCACTGACGACTGGCTCGTTTTACTGGAAGCCGGAACCTTCCCCCATTCATAATAATAGCACGGACACATCATGTTAAAATCTATTCATGCTTCATTGGCCAGTACTCGTGCCCCGGAATAACTGACTTACTTTACGACCTAAATAGTGCCGCAAATATGTGAACATTACGATGCTGAATGAGTTACTTAACTAGATGAAAGCAGAATGTTTAGAGGATAAAGTGTGCTGTAAATGTAAGTCTGAAAGTCACCGTGACCTCCTGGACACCTGTGTGTCTGAAACACAAACCAGCCGAGTTCCACACATGACTAAAGTCTTCCATGTCTTCTCTTCACTATTACACCAGCAGTGAGACGCATTAAAGTCACATGCCGCTCACTCGTGAACGTCAAGCGCTGAAGGTTCCTGGATTACGAAAGGAACCGCAGCCTGAAATAACATGACCTTTAGAAAAGTGAATATGACATGACTCTGTTTGTGTGCTTAACTTATTTAACCTGACTAAATGTTATTTTTGGGTACATGGATGGACGTCACAGATAAAACGAATAATGTAAAGTGCAGAACGGTTTCTGTTAGGATCAGATTCTGCTGAATATAAAAACAACAGATACGTTTATGTGATGTGGCCGTTTTCTAAATGATGTGTGTGCGTCTTATTCCACAAAGCGTTTCCTCATAAAACATTAAAAACACACACAGTGTAACACAACAAAAGTTAAAGTGGGTCGGGAAATACCCTCACGAAACCTGAGCCGACCTTCTCAACAGCTGCACTGGACCGACCCGTTACTGTACAACTTATAAATATACATCCATATCTACATTCACAATAGATCTACATTCGTCTTTATCTGCGTCAGACGTGCAACTCAAGCACGCTTAATATTCATTAAGAGAATATTCATGTATTGCACATTTAATCCAGGATTTGCATGTTCAGGACAAATACATACAAACTGAATATGAGTTTTTCCCAAAGTATTTAGGAACAAAATGCCTTACACCAGATCCTAACCAGACACAACTGAAAGATTTTTCATGTTAATCAGAGTTTTTGTCCTAACCGGTCGTGACGGTGGACTCTATTTTAGAAACAGTATTCCTGTGATGTCGGGGATACAGTGACCTCATGAATGTTACAACAGGATGCGTCTCAGTATGTGCTTGTGCACACAGTGTTGCCAACTTTTAGCGTACTTTCAATTTAACTTTCAATTTATATTTTTATCATTCCCATTTTATCATAATCATAAATGCAACTGTATTAAGCTTGTATACGCACATTACGACTACAACTACATGTTCACACAGCCTTGAATACTAAACTTATACACACACTCCAACTATAAATACACAATCAACTTTGACCGTCATACACACGCTTGTGGAAATGCAAATACGATGTGATAACATCACTGATCTGCAGATTAAGTTGATGACGTCATCTAGCAACTTTTCAAACAGGCTTTAGCTACTTTCTATCAAAAATAGTTTCAGCTGCAGTGAGAGAGGATGGACAGAAAAAACACTTTTGATTGGTTGTGTTTTGTGATTGACTGTCACAATAAAGAATTCTTTGCTGCCCTAAATTTTTAAAGTCGGCATGAAACAGAAGTTGTGATTGTCTTTTTTTTTCATATCGTGACATATGAAACTGACTGAAACGGCTTCTGAAATAAGAAAAATGTCTCGTGACCAGAAGTGAAGAGCGGTTGTTTCGTGGGGGTTTGGAGGTTAACGGGTACGTGAATAAAACAAAATGATTAAGTGCACAGAAAAGTCATTCATAAAAAAACACTATTCAATAAATGAATATCAGTTGGTCAGTTTCGATTTCACTGTGACTTTAAGTCTAATCAACTTGCCTGTAAAAGTCATTTGAACTGTTTTTAAATAATTTCAACTTATTGCAAGTCATTCATCAAATTAAGGTAAAGAGTTAAAGCAACTTCTTTATCTGTCTACTAATGCTCAATATCTCTCATTCTTTATTAATATTTTTTAATAATATTAATATTTCCCACATTTTTATAGCAATAGCAAACTTATCAAAACTGTAGAATAACACAAATGAAAATATGATATTTATGACTAAAAACTGGCCTGTGGCTGAACTGGTGGAGCAACACAGATGTCACTGGGTTTCATTCACACATATACTGATAAAAAAGTATCATTTAAATGTGATCTGATATAAACTAACATATACTGCCCCCTGGTGTTTAAGAGTACTAACTTATACAAATATCAAGAGAAGAATACACATTTACAGTTGAAGACAAAAATATTAGCCCCCCGTTAAATATGAGCAAAGATGGTTGTAAAAATAAATCTGCATTGTTTCTGCTTTTGATCTTTATTTTAAAAAATCACAAAAATACAACGTTTAATTAAAGCAAAAACAATTAAAAGTGGGGGGGAAATCACATCATGAAAAAAATGTTTTTCTTAAATGCACATTGGACACAATTATTGGCACCCCTAAAAATACTTATGAGTAACTTTTCTGAAGTATATTTACATCTTAGCACACCAAGGTGACTAGAAACATGATGTTGTCCAGTCATGACTTACTGTTTCATAAAAGAGTGAATAATAAGTAAAACAAAGGCCAAATATCCTTATCATTCATCACAATGGGTAAAATGAAATAATGTAGTCCTGATGCGCATTAAAAGATTGCTGAGCTACACAAAATAGAAAGTGGCTTTAAGGAAATAGTTAAAACAATAAGAAATTCCCACCTACTTTTATACCAGAGGTCCTGAGCATCTTGTTCAGATACATGACATCACAGATTCTATTAAATAACAAAAGAAAAAAATTCAAAACCTGACTTCTCTTACTAGAGATCTTATAATAGTAAGTGGTTAGATCTTCCATGAGCACATTGGTTAAAAAACAAACATCAAAATCATCACAAAAATGGGTCAGTGAGCACAAAATCAAGGTTCTGCCATAGCCACAACAGTTCCCTGACCTAAAATTAGTGGGGTGAACTAAAGAGGAGAAAGCACCAACATTTGAAGGATCTGGAGAAACTGTGTATGGAGGAATGGCCTAATATTACTTGCCATACATTCTTCAGCCTCATTAGACATTATAAGAGAAGACTGTGAGCAGTTTTCAGGTAGTAAAAAGCATTAAATGAAAGGGGGCCAATAATTGTGTTCAACGTGCATTTAAGAAAACATTTTTTCATAATGTGATTTCCCCCCCACTTTCAATAGTTTTGTGATTTAAAAAAAAATAAAGATCAAAATCAGAAACAATGAGTATTTATTTTTATAACTGTCTTTGCTCATAATTAACAGGGGGGCTAATATTTTTGTCCTCAACTGTATGTATTGTTGGTTATGTTTTGTAAGAGATGTGCAGTGTAACATACCTCACATTGCCCGAATCTGTCTTGTTCTTGTGATGAAAATCCATTTAAAGGAGCAGAGAGAACCTGGAGGAACCTGATGACCTCCATTTCTGGTTCTTTACCTTGTTGACATTCAGTGAATCCACCACAATGTTGATGCTCCTAATCCAACAGTTCAGAGTGATGTCACAATGACTCAGTGTTGATGTTTCTTCACGTGCGTCAGCTGCGTTCTGGTGGGCGTGGCCGGTGTATTTTAATATGTAGGCCTACATTATGGCATTGTGTTCATCTGTGATTAATTGCACGAGCCTTTTTGGCCTCTTTACTTGATAACTGATAATAACTTTGTTCGGCCTGCCAAATATGTTAATCTCTTTTTTAGTCATGAGAGAACGTATCTTCTTTATAAAGCAAACGTGTTTTACGCGAACACTGCATTGCCTGATGTCTCGAGAACCGTCTGGAAGGTTGCTATGGAAACACACTTTCCTCCAAAAGGGTTCAGTTTCCGTCTACGATCACCAGATGGCGCTATTGAACTTTCAAACTACAAGATTTGGTGTCTTTAAATGTGCATCATTTACTGCGCATCTGTTGATAATATGAAGCTTACACAAACATTGCTCATCAACTCAATTTGCGCATGAATTTAGCATGTACATCTGAGGATGCAACAACCTTTAAAGATCTAAAGGTCTATATTAACGTCGCAAACGTCACTGATATGGCTGGAAAAGCAACGTGTTCTGAATAATAAAGCTGTTTGGTTTACTACTGATTGTTTGTGCACACCATTACTAAATATGCTGAATCAAGTTGGGTTTTTTGTCAAATGACTTTCATTTTAACTGTAGTTAAAAACATTAAAGATAAGTAATACATTGGTCCTAACGTCTCTTTCTAAATAAGCGAATTGCAACTTTTTAGCAAATTTGCGCCCACACTACGAATCTGATGACTTTGAGTACACGAGCGAAGTGCTACAGCTTGATTTCATTGGGCTTGTTTATAATTATAATAACAATTTCCTTTTCTGCGTCTATAAAGCTACAGTTGCGTCCTACTGTTCGCCAACAACAACAACTACGGAAGACATTTGAGAAAATAATCGTATTGTTTTTCTTGTCAAATGAAGTCCCTCACAGATATTAGACAGATATCAGACATCTGTCCGAAATGCGTCCAGAGGCGCGCGCAACGGCGAGGATGCGCGCATCGAGACGAGCGCGTCTCTTTGGGTCCGTAAGCCTCCTCTCCGCGCGTTCACACGTCTGTGAGGTTGCCCGTGTACGCTTTATGAGGGCTGCAGTTGGTGTACTTGACCGACTCTCCATCCTCCGAGTCCAGATAGTCCGATTTGGAGAGCGACTGTTTGCTGTCGCCAAACGCGGGCTGCTGCTGTTGTTGCTGTCCGCACGTCACATGCGTGTACTGTAGCTGCTCCTCGTGCTCGGTCTCTCTGTGATAGAAGTAATTGAAGTTGGACACGATTACGGGCACCGGGAGCGCGATGGTCAGCACGCCCGCGATGGCGCACAGAGAGCCCACGATCTTGCCTCCGATGGTGACCGGGCACATGTCTCCGTATCCCACAGTCGTCATGGAAACCACCGCCCACCAGAAGGCGTCGGGGATGCTGCTGAAGCCCGAGTCGGGGTCGTCCGTCTCGGCGAAGTAGACGGCGCTGGAGAACAGTATGACCCCGATGAACAGAAAGAAGATGAGGAGCCCGAGCTCGCGCATGCTCGCCTGCAGGGTCTTTCCCAAGATCTGGAGACCCTTGGAGTGTCTAGAGAGCTTGAAGATGCGGAAGACCCGCACCAGGCGGATGACCCTCAGGATGGCCAGAGACATGGCCTGCTGCCCGTTGCCCTGGTGCTCAGCGAGCTCCAGACCGAGGGTGATGAAGTAGGGAATAATGGCCACGATGTCGATGGTGTTCATGATGTTCTTAAAAAAGGCGGGCTTGCTCGGGCACGCGAGGAATCTGACCAACAATTCAAAGGAGAACCAAATGATGCACAGGGTCTCCACGATAAAAAACGGGTCCGTGAAGGGGTTCGGCTTCTTTGCGCTCACGGTTCCGTTCACGGACAGATGCTCCTCGTACGTTTTCCCTTCTTCCCTAAACTCCGGTAAAGTCTCCAAGCAAAAGATAACGATCGATATCAAAATGACGAGCACTGAAACTATGGCGATGCCTCTGGCGGGTCCCGAGCTCTCCGGGTACTCGAACAAAAGCCAGACCTGCCTCTGAAACTCGTTATCCGGCAAAGGTCTCTCCTCCTCCTTGATAAAGCCCTCGTCCTCCTTAAAATTCTCGATGACCTCCTCTCCCAGCTCGTAGAATTTAATCTCCTCCATGAAGATGTCCACGGGCACGTTGACGGGTCTGCGTAACCTCCCGCCGGACTGATAGTAGTAGAGGATGGCATCGAAGCTGGGTCGGTTTCTGTCGAAGAAATACTCGTTCCTCAGCGGATCGAAGAAGCGCATTCGTTTCCTGGGGTCGCCCAGCAGGGTGCGCGGGAACTGCGCCAGGGTTTTCAGCTGCGTCTCGAAGCGCAGCCCGGAGATGTTGATGACCACCCGCTCGCAGCACTCCTGATCCGCGCGCTCGGGCTCGTACGCGTCCTGGGAGAGGGCTGCCAAGGCCACGGTCTCGTCGAGGTTCTCCCCGGGCACCACGGTCATGTTTGCACCCTCGCGAGGGCGATGCGTTGTCGCGGTAAAGGGTCTTTGGAGCACTTGTGGAGCGGCGCGCTTCGCGTCACTCTCCTCATTCCCTCCCCGAGCCGAGGCTGGCGGTCTGGACGGTTGGCTGTCACATTCACAGCATTTTAAGCAGCGACGCCCTCCCTCCCTTTCTTCCGCCCCGCGCGGGCTCTCTATGAATATACATCATTAGAATTAAGGCGAGCGCGCGCCTCACGCGGCTCGTGTCTGGAAACATTGTTCGCGTTTCTTTGTTCAACTCTGTGCTGCTGTGGAGCAATTTCACGATGCCAGTAAAGTTGGAGATGAAATAGTTTCAAACAATAACAATAACACTCTCGTGGTGACGTCATTTGGCGAACATTTGTGGCTCTTCTGCAAGTGTCTGTAAAGCTTCAGCTGGACGTTCACTGGGCGGGTGGATCTGGGGACCAAGTTGAAAGGGATGACGTGGAAAACCCAAAATAGCGATGGATTTCTTTTCCCATGGAGCAGCAAAGAGGGAAAACTGCACAGTGTGTGTACAGGGTCATACACTTCAGTCCAAACACAGTTACATTGCTTTCAAAAGTCAATGACGGTCATTATTTATTGTCAAGGATGGCACGTGACAAATGATCGAGCTATCAACAATCTGTTTCTATGTATTTTTGCATTTGTCAGTCACTTTTATCCTTTAAATATACGTGTTAGTACATGTTTTATTTCAGCTTGCAGGACTGGCTCCATGGGTTTAATCTTTCATTAGACCTGCTGGATTGTGTTAATGACCTTCATGATCTAAACTCGACTGGTGAAATCTCAAAACACTTCTGTTGTATATGCATTTGATCATATTGAGAGTGAAAATACCTCATGTTTAATACCTTAAGTGGATTTCGTTTATAAAAATAATTACCTAAATGAATACGGCATTAGGTGTTTTTCACCGATAATATCCCCCTGAAATCACACAGATGAAACATCTGTTTCATTATAGAGAGTGAGAAGGTGTTTTTATTGATATTAATGTTATCCACCAATGACACACACACACACACACACACACACACGCAAGCACACACACACACACACGCAAGCACACACACACACACACACACACACACACAGGTGTGCATCATGCGGCGGTCTCTATCAAGGTGACTGGCAGTGTGCCGCAGTGATTCATACGTGTTTTTGCTGCTGTTGAAGGTTTTCCTCGACAGTCTCTGGGATGCATTAGAGAATTGCACAGGTCACTGCCTTCGTCCTGACACTCACAGGATGATTACATTACTGACACCACCTACATTATATGAAAGCTGCTGATTGGCCAAACAAAAGGAACGGTGACATTTAGTCATTTAGTGTGTGTTTGTGTTAAATACATTCATTCTGTGTCTGTTTATCAACATGAAACATCCATATGTAGCAGATTAACAGATGTATAAATATATTGATGTTACTGAATATTGGGGTACTGTACCATTATATACATCTATAATATATGCAATACATTCATCATATATACAGTACCAGGCAAATGTTTGAAAACATTTTCTCACTGTTCTTTAGGGCTTTTTCCACATTTTAGAATAGAATTAAACTCATGAAATAACACAATTGTAACTGTGTGAATTATGTTGTGACTAAAATCATGTAAAATAAATGAACACTGTGTTATATCTGATCATCTTCAGTCACACTTTGTGTAGAATTTATAAAATCATTCTCTTGACATTTTATCATTCAGATCTTGAGATCTTGATCTTGAGATTTTTAAACAGAACCGAAGAAACTTCTATCTATGCTGAACTCTTATTCACTGATTTTTATTCATTATTTGCTCCAAGTAATCCAAAAATATTCTTTTAATAAAATGTGTGTTTTCTAGTAAAATAAACGGTCATGTTGGCATGATTATATTTTTTTTCTACAAACTTATGTTTCTTAAATTTTTCGCATGGCTTGCCTGTTTTGGTGATTGTTACATTTACTTAATTTAAACTGTCCCGGACAAATAAATACATAAAATCCTCCATGACGCAGTTTCTGCTTATCACATTTGTAAGAGTAAAGAGATGAAATCTGATTGTTTGACCTAACGATCCTCTCATAATGAGCTTGACAAACTCAACTTCATTTCATTAGTGTCTTATAAGCTTTTGATATGAACACGTCACACTCATTTCACCTTCATTCTCACCCTGTCTGTCCACCATCTGAAGAGTTCTTCTTCTCTTTAAGTGTGTTGAAATGTTATTTCTAACAGGTCAAATGATTCCTGTTTCATTACCTCAATGTTATTCTTCACACAAGATGAAATCTGTCACTGATCATCTTTTCATATGGAATGGTTTTTGTATTGTATATTGTGTTAAATATTATTAAATATTTCATTGTCATGAAAAGCGTTTGTATATTTTTGACCATGACTTGTATCGTAGTAACGTTTGGTTTTGATCCTCACGTCTACAGGAGAAGTGATCTCTCAGCTGTGGGACTCTCATGTCCGCTCATATTTTTAGTGCGCGTCTGTCTTTACATAACTGTGAGTAATAATAGATGCATTGATCACGACTCTAGCATGACAGAAACCTCTGCTGTATGACCCCGTGTCAGGAGGAAACGTGAGGTTTTCTCTTCACATCAGCTGCATTTCTCTGGATTTATAGATACGGAGTGTGTGGAAAATACAGCATGTGGTTATTATCTAATTCATAAACTTACATCATAACTGTATACAAGGAGACATATGGTGAATTTAAGTTAGTGATGTGATGGCAACAAATCCCACACATTTTTGTTTTTACAAACTCAAACACTCATGTAGGGTATTGATGTTGGGTAATGATATTGATGAGACTGTAAAAGTCACTTTAAGCAAATGAGACATTGACAGCTGGATCAATGTGTGGCACTGTCAGATAATTTCACTTACAAAATATATAAAACGTTAAAAAGTGTGTTGTTTCTGCATTGCTAGACACAAAGAAAAACTCCTGTCATCAAGGTCCCGCCCCAATATTCATCAGAAAATCACTTACAGCTGAGAAAGTGTGTCCAAAAAAATAAAATACAAACCCAGAGGAAAATGTCTCAAATGTTTCTTTCATAGTAGGAGATTTCATGGAGTTCTCAGTTGTGCTTACATCAATTTCATCTCAAATATTTATTCTAAAATTGCTTAAAGAAGAAATAAAAACAGAATTAAATGAGACAATTGTAAAGAGTATGGCGGTGTAAATGAATGAAGATTGTTGAGGTAAAATAATCTGTCAATCCGATCAATTTGATGAGAAATGTTTGAGTTCACATTGAAATCTTTAATAATATTGAGTTGAGTTTGTGTCATTGTTGAGATCTCTTCTGAAACTCTAATGTTAGAGACTTTTGAGACAATCTTTTTCTCAGAAGACTCACATGAGTCTGGGAGAAATAATTGAGATAGTAAAGAGATCTAATCTGTGATTTTTCTGTCTTATGGTAAAATGATGATGTGTTTGATTCAGGTGCTGTGGTCAGGAGAGTACATCAGTTCCCGGACAGCGGCGTTCATCTTCTCACTGTTCTCCCATCATGCCCAGCACACCAATGACAGGCCGTTATTAATGAGAGTCTGTACGCTCGCAGACACGGAAACCACGTGAGACACGTCTGTTTTCATCTGAAAGTCTTTTCCTGTAACCTTGGTAACAGTCCTGCTTCCTGTCTCCAGGCACAGAGGTGATTGGCCTGTCAGATTTTATCTGGGAATTAAAAGATGTGATAAAGTATCTTCAATCTGCAATGACCTCAATTCATACAATTAAAGGGACAGTTCACGCAAAAATAAAACTTCTTCTCACCCAAATGCATGAAAATTTTCGTTTGGCGTTTGGATTGAATACTTCAGGCGGTTTGGTGCTTTAATCAAGAGGCTGTAAATGGCATTGAGTAAGTGGAGATCTTCTGAAGGTAAACAAGGACTTCCCTGACTTCCTTCAGTCTATTTTTATGATGGACAGATCAGATTTAGGTCAGAGCAAAGGTTGTAATGGGAGACCGGAGGATATTCATGCTGACGTCTGGTGGGATCCACTCGAGGTGGACGGCGGCCAAGCCGAGGTGAAAAGTCTCCGGAGTCTCCGTGTCTGTGTTTGAAGGGATCTATACAGCACACGAGATGGTCTTCATATATCACTGTTATCCAGCGCTGTCACTATTTACGTGCCTCAGTGAGAAATTCAATCAAGTCTTTATTTTGATGGTGTTTATTCGTCAGCAGTTTGACAAACGTAACAGTGCAATTCAACAAAATGAATGCAGGAGAATTCACATTATTCACAAGCTAGAAATGAAATCAAATGTTGTCTCTTTCTCATCCATTGTTGGAATACTTGGATTGGGCAATAGTTGCATTGGGCTTTTGTATGATGACCACTAAAGTGTATTTTGTTTATTGTCTCACATGCAACTTGTCGTTTAGTTCTTGTCAAACTGGTAACTGTAAGCACATAAATGTAAATGCCATTAATTGATTTTGTTTAATCCGATCTGTATTTGTTAACATGAATTAACAATGAACAATACATCTACAACATTTAATAGTCTTAGTTCATGTTACTTTCAGCATTTACTAATACAGTTTTAGAATCAAATGTGATTTCTACCAGTGGGCTGTTGAATGATCAGTTCATGCACACCTATGAAGAAGATTCAGATAATCACAGAGAGGTTTTACTGCAGCACACAGACCCCTGCGTTTATAATGTTAAACTTTATAATTACTGGAAACACGCAGTTTAATATCAATACATAAAACATTACCAAAATAAATATACAAATAAATACATCGAATAAAATAAACAATTAAATAGAAAAGACAGAATGAATTAACAAACACATATACACTAAGTTTTCTCTTCATGGTGATAATATAAAATTATAACAAGTAAATAAATAAATTCTGGTAAGCCTATACATTATTTTTTAATGAATAAATAAATAAACTCTGATGTTTTAGAGCATTTAAATGACAAACAAATCAAACAAATCTCTTGAAATAAACAACATCTGAATAATAAAGCAAATCAGAATAATGTGGTGTGATAACTGTAGTTAAAGCAGAATAATTGACTGTTGTATTATTGGAAAGATAATACACACCACTGATGTTTAACTAACATTAACAAAGATAAGTGTTGTGGAAGTATTGATCATTCATCATTTATGTTAAGCTAATGCATTTACTATTGCTAACAAATATAACATTATCGTGAAACCTTTTAAACTAAATACAAACAAATAAAATAACAAAGTCAGATTTAAGTCTAAACATAAAGACGAACGGTAACATTTCACAGAATATTTTGCAGTAGTAATATGCCACACATTGACTCGTTGAATTGTTTTAGAGATTTATCGCAGATGAGAAAATGTGAGAGTTTAGGTAAAACAGTAACAAACTGACAACGCTGTGATTGTTCCTGTATTTCCCTCTCATTGGTATCTTGTCTTGTATGTTCCTGTTACGTGACCTTATTACTGTGTATTTATTCTGATAAAGTTCTAACATTATTGTTCAGCATTTATCTTATCTTAGTTTATGAGCAAATGTTTTATCTGTAGAAGAGCAGGATCTTAATTATAAATATTTATGACACAGAAGTTGTTATAAGAAAGTCCATCTCAGAGGAACTTCTATAACAAAACACAAGAGTGAATCTTTAACAGTAGTCTTGGTCTTGTCTTGATCCCAGACTAGGAGGATTTGATTTTAAAACAAAGACCAACAGCTTGAACATTGTCTGATTTAAAACTGATTGTGAAAAGAGTATGTGTTTATAAGACAGTATTGTGCTTCAACAGACCAAAGCTTTCAATACAGCATCCGTGTGTGTCTACAGAAACATACTCAATAGGAAAAACATTATGGTATTACATTCATATGTTTTACAGTTTTATATTTAGGAATGAAAGTATATTTTAGCTCTATATTTAAAGGGATATAATAAAAAAATGGTTTCATCCTCACATGGTTTATAATCTTGTATGTGAAGATATTGTGAGAAATGTCTCACTGGTTTTGTTATCTTCCTTTTTGTGTTCTGCAGAAGAAAGAAAGTCAAACAGTTTTGACATGAGAGTAAAATAAATGATGAAAGAAGTTCACTTTAGGGTAAACCATCCCTTTAATATTGATATATACTGAAGTCGTTTTTCATTATGATTTTAGTTTGCGCAGTAACCAGTGTCTGTTTATCTACACAAGAACCCCAAAGCGATTTTATTTTTAAGTACTCTACTCATTGTCGACAGAATCGATTTAGAATGGATCGTCTCGACCATTAATGTCTTGTTGTTTTATATAATATCTTAATATTTTGAGTGCTTTGTTCTTAAATATGTCTTGATGTGAAGTTCAAGCTCAAGATTTTGTTCCTCATCTCAAGTTTAACAGTATGAAAACTGTGCAGAACAGTGAGAGATGAATTCATAATTGAATGTGTCATCAGAGGAAATCACACTGATCCGTCAAACAGTAGCAAACTCTTATTATAAATGATAAGAACTGTGTTTGTTGGTGATGGTTGATGTTAGTTGTGTCAGTGTGAATCGGCCTTTAGTCATCAGTTTTATTGAATCAGCTTATATTAATTAACATTAGTGTTTTGTTGGTGTAGTAGTGATCTCTGAAAGGTTAGTGCCCTCAGGAGGATCCATCAGCTGTGTCCTGCTTTCACTGACATCATTAAGCAATGACCTGGGGTCAAGGGTCAGCCTCTCCCTCTTTGCCATATTATTATTATTATTATTATAAAACGTCTCTTTGTTGCTTATTGTACACAGTTTCAGTTTCCTTTAGCTCAGTTGGTAAGATAATGGTGCTAGCAGTGCCAAGATCATGGGTTCAATCCCAATGATTGCACATAATGTTCTAACATAATGCAGTGTAAGTTGATTTGGATAAAAGCACCTGCCAAATGTGTAAATGTAATGAAGCCAACAATGTAAATCTCAAACCATTTAACTTTCTTTCAGTTGCTCAACTTGCCCGTTTAGCTGTTTAACACAAATCTGTACCTTTAGGAGTCTTGACAAGTTTAGAAGAATCCAAAAATGAGCAGGATCTCAGGATCAGGTGTCAGGATCCAGTGTAACAGACACAAATAAAATGTTGATCATTAACCAGAGGAACGCGGATGTTCCGTTAACGCAAACATTGTGGTACTGTTGTTGTTTTATGCTCTGGTTTTACTTCCTAGGCAGAACAAAGACCTTCACTAATATTTCTGAGCCACTTTGAATTTATGGTGTTAATGGAAATGGTGACAGGAGATGAGCAGAAGTCACATTGAGCATAAGAGTGTAAAGTCTTGATTACAGAATATTGAGCGAGTCCTGACCGCTCCAAAGATAAAGATGCCAGCAGTCTACAGGTGTATAAAGAGCAGATATCCACACCACAGCACTTTTGGCTTCTCTTGCTTTATCTCCAGCTTCACTTCTTCTTACCTTTCGCTTGCCCTTGGTTTGTCGTGTCCGGCAGGATGCTGCATGAAACTTAAACCCATTTCTAAAGCCACAGAGGAAGAAAGTTTGTTACACGATATTGAATATTTCTGTTTTTGCCGGTCAATACGTGTCTCTCTTTTATGTATTTCTGCTTCTATACGTTTGTGAATGTAGTTGATTATGACAGTTGTGTTAAAGTACTGATGTGAGAGGACGCAACATGATAAAAGATAGCGTAAAAATAGAACAATTGATCTAGTGTGTAAACTGAATAAAGCAGTATGTGAATGTACTATATGACCTCACCGTGCCGTAGACCTTTCAAACTCCTGAGTACCAGAGAATAATCTTCAGCTCATTTTGAAAGGTCCCCATCATCACTCTCTCACCTGAACTCACAATCAAAAACAGACAAAGGAACAACAGAAAACATATGCATATACTCAGTAATAAAGGATAAGAAACACCTGCACACAATTCAGGCAGGCAAACAAAAGAACTACAAAAAACATAGTCAGGACTACAACAGGAAGTGCCATAATACAACAAACAAACAGAAATCAAATTCTGTACAAACTACACATTGTACTGTCAGAATTCATATTAACAATGATAAAACCCTTTTTATCTGTTGTGATTACTAATATTGAGTCTCTCTAGTTTGAAACCCCCTACATTATAGCATGACGGTACTAAATATTCATTTACTAAATACACAAAATGTTTAATTGCATATTAATGTTTATCAACATCACAGACTTTGCCTAATGTGTTAAGTGCAAAACCTTCTGCTTCTTAAGCTCATGTTTAACACATGACATTGCAATGATTCATCTCACAAATTCTTTAGCATCACATGAGTTTCACTGAAATCAATTCACTAGGATCTACTTTTGAATTCTGAATAACATCTCCATGTATTGGTGTTAAGAGCTAACACTCATGTAAACATTCAGGCCTTCTTGTTTTCCTCTTTAGCTTTGTACTCTGACATGTGAAGCCTGTTTCATTATGTAAGTATGTCATGTTCCTGGAACAACATTCCTATCAAGCCATTGTTTGTATGAGGATTTGGATAATGACTGTGACTGACACACAGACATGTATACAGTCTCATACAGCATGAGTTGATAAGGAATAAGGAATCCTCACAACACTACAGACACACTTTGTATATTGTACATACAGTTCCATTGTAAACAAGATTTGTTTTCCCATGAATCAATAAACAGCTCCCGGCAGCGTTCCGCAGTCACAGTTTAACTGGAGATGTGCGCGTGTTGACAGTGCTGTAACAGGTGCGCATGCAGTCACTCTTCTATCTATAGCGCCTGGTGTACCCGCCAAACGTCTTCCACTGCCACATTAAAACACGGTGATTAAAATAAGTGTTTTGACTGACTGGCACTCATAAGCTGTTGCCTGCTGGGCTGCCGAATTCTGAGCAAACTCCAACCCTTCCGAGTTTAATCAGTGTTGAAATTTCATGACACGCACCAAACATCGGTGGTCTGTAAGCATGCACTTTTAGATAACTTTGATAATCCACCTGCCGCTCAGGAACAAATGAAGTGATTTTTACTGCTGATGCAGCACAAAACCGACGAGCCAGTATAAATGACCACCGTTACGTAAGTGTGAGACATTATGTGATCCAGAAGAATGCAGATTTGGCAATAAGGGAGTCTGAAAGACACAATGGTGTTTAGAGCTCTGGATATATTTGTAACTCTGCAGCACGTGCCACATCCCAACTAATTAAACGGTAGCTTTCAAATCCCGCTAAAGTAAACTGCTTAAAAGACTTTGCTCAATTATGCACAAGCTCACTTGAATTTGTTCTGGATTGGAAGTCTTGGTGAAACTAGTTTCCTTACGAGGAACCTTCATGAGTGGATTGACCGGACAGCTGCCTCAGGTTTCAGTCACAGCTGTAGAGCCATTTCAAGGTTTTCATGATATGAGATGTGCGAGCAGATGGCATTCAGACCCTGAGACTGCTGGGAAACCCCTTCTTGGACTATATGAGGAAACGTTACGATTCCAGATGAAGATGGTGCTATACACGGCTCTGTGCTTTTCAATTATGATCTTTTTGTGGAAAATAGATCTTCAGTCAAAGGACAATGACGTTTCCTTGGAGGCATGAGACTGAAAAATTCAGCCGTAGTTTTATTAATGCTCAGTCATGTAGTGTAACAGTGTGATTTATCATCGCGGCATGAACACTGGATATGGCTACAGTACACTCTCTTGTTTTGTGTGCAGTAGATTGATCATGACATATGTCTGATTTCATCTTCTGTACCTCCACCTCATAGTTCTTCTCAACAGAAGGACATCATGAAGATAAATCTCATCTTCTTTAGATCCTTCATCATTCATTCATTGGACACAATGTATATTTCATCTAATCACAGTGAATCTGAAGGACTTCTTGGATCTGGTGTGGCATGAACACAGTTTAGAGGTTTGTCTTGGATTCAGGCATGTTGCTGATGGGCGTTTGGCTCTGTGACAAACTCCTCAAACTATTATCAGACACAAATTTGTCCCAATGGAACTATGTATAAAGATTTAGTTCTTGTTGTGTGTCTGTTGTTGTGGTTGACAGTGTTTCGCATTAGCCGTGATCTCAGGGCACCATCTGTTTGGATCTTGGCTCCTTCACTTCATTCATTTATTCACACTATTCATACTGCAAACTCCTCAATGCCAATCAAATACTGGTCAAAGCCAAAACAACACGATCCTGATGAAACCAGAGGAAATAATATTGATATAAATGCTCAATATAAATATATATGGTGGTGGAAGAATATAAGACAGATTTGAGTTCAAACTGTATATATTAAAATCTGACCATCAAACTCCAGATAAACTCTAGAGAGAATATATTTTAGAAAAAAATCTTATTGGTGAAATAAAGGCACAGTTGAGATATGAAAGATCTCATTTGTGATATTTTGCTTCTATAAGGTCTGTTAAGTTGAAAAGTTTTATGGATCTTTTTTTTCTGTGTGACAGACTGAAAGATCACACAGGTTGAAAGTTCATCCTGACCTCTGTTGGATCAAACAGCGTCACCGTGTCTGTCTCTCGCTTAATAATAGATGATATTCTGCTAATGTGTGTAAGGTGCCAGAAACCCTTGAACTTGTGTTAAAGATCACTTCACTGGGACGGGTCTTTATCTGAACACATTACTGAACAATTCACACATAGACATTTTTCATTAAAAATAGTAAGAACAGAAAAACATTCAACAACAAAACAAATGAAAGTATAGAAACAACATCTCTGTCCAGATTACATTCTCTCAACCAGATTCATGAAGAACATCATCACCTGATGTATGGAAAATGATAAACCACGTATAACATTTCTTAATTCATAAATGAAAACATTTATCAGTGACATAGTGTTTCTCAAGAGAGGAAATTCAGTAGATTCTGAAACAGTCATTTATGTATGTTGTCCTTGAAAAAAGGAGGTATTTTCTTATTGTATCATATTTGGCCCGAATCTGCACAACAGTGTGAATTTCACAAAAGCATTTTTACATTTGACCAAAAAATAAACAAACAAAAGTCATACATTTATTTAGTCTACTTTTACTACTTTTGAAAAATTTGACAAAAAATTCTCCTTAAATTTATTTAAATATTGTAATCTTACAGGCAGTAAAACAGATGCTACCATGTAGTATAATTGTTTTACGATTTGCGTTATATTTAAAATAATACTACAATATCAATAAGTCTACAGATTTGTTGATGTTTTAATGGTTAAATGTGTGAGGATTAGACTTTCCATCCATCCATCCATCTTCTTTCCGCTTATCCGGGGCCGGGTCGCGGGGGCAGCAGTCTAAGTAGGGATGCCCAGACTTCCCTCTCCCCAGACACTTCCTCCAACTCTTCCGGGGGAATACCGAGGCGTTCCCAGGCCAGCCGAGAGACATAGTCCCTCCAGCGTGTCCTAGGTCTTCCCCGGGGCCTCCTCCCGGTGGGACATGCCCGGAACACCTTCCCTGGGAGGCGTCCAGGAGGCATCCGAAACAGATGCCCAAGCCACCTCAGCTGGCCTCTCTCAATGTGGAGGAGCAACGGATCTACTCCGAGCTCCCCCCGAGTGACCGAGCTCCTCACCCTAACTCTAAGGGGGCCCGGCCACCCGGCGGAGGAAACTCATTTGACGCCTGTATCCTGGATCTCATCCTTCGGTCATGACCCAAAGCTCATGACCATAGGTGAGAGTAGGAACGTAGATCGACCCGGTAATCGAGAGCTTCAGCCTTGCAGCTCAGCTCCTTCTTCACCACGACGGACCGGTACATCGACCGCATTACTGCAGAAGCTGCACCGATCCGTCTGTCGATCTCTCGCTCCATCCTTCCCTCACTCGTGAACAAGACTCCAAGATACTTAAACTCCTCCACCTGTGGAAGGAACTCCCCACCGACCTGAAGGGGACAAGCCACCCTTTTCCGACTGAGGACCATGGCCTCAGACTTGGAGGTGCTGATTCTCATCCCAGCCGCTTCACACTCGGCTGCAAACCGCCCCAGTGCCCGCTGTAGGTCCTGGCCTGATGGGGCCAACAGGACAACATCATCCGCAAAAAGTAGAGATGAGATCCCGTGGTCCCCAAACCGGACCCCCTCCGGTCCCTGGCTCGCCTAGAAATCCTGTCCATGAAGAGAGTGAACAGGACCCGGTGACAAAGGGCAGCCCTGCGGAGTCCAACACTCACGGGAGCGAGTCTGACTTACTGCGGCAATGCGAACCAAGCTCCTGTTCTGGTCATACAGGGACGGGACGGCTCCTAACAAAGGGCCTCGGACCCCATACTCCCAGAGCACCCCCACAGAACACCATGAGGGACACGGTCGAATGCCTTCTCCAAATCCACAAAACACATGTGGACTGGTTGAGCAAACTCCCATGAACCCTCCAGTATCCTAAAGAGGGTATAGAGCTGGTCCAGTGTTCCGCGACCAGGACGAAAGCCGCATTGTTCCTCCTGTATCCGAGGTTCGACTATCGGACGAATTCTCCTCTCCAGTACCCTGGCATAGACTTTCCCGGGGAGGCTGAGGAGTGTGATCCCCTGTAGTTGGAACACACCCTCCGGTCCCCTTCTTATAGAGAGGGACCACCACCCGGTCTGCCATTCCAGAGGCACTGTCCCGACCTCCACGCGATGTTGCAGAGGCGTGTCAGCCAAGACAGCCCCACTTCATCCAGAGACTTGAGGTACTCAGGGCGGATCTCGTCCACACCCGGTGCCTTGCCACCGAGGAGCTTCTTAACTACCTCGGCTGACTTCAGCCCGGGTGATGACCGAGCCCACCTCCGAGCCCCGGCCTCTGCCTCCTCTGTGGAGGGCGTTGGCAGGGTTGAGGAGGTCCTCGAAGTATTCCTTCCACCGTCCGACAATATCCCCAGTCAGAAGTCAGCAGAGCCCCACCCCACTATATACAGTGTTGGTAGGACACCGCTTTCCCTCCTGAGGCGCGGATAGTTTGCCAGAACCTCTTCGAGGCCGACCGATAGTCCCTTCTCCATGGCCTCACGAACTCCTCCCAGACCCGAGTTTTGCCTCCACAACCACCCGTGCTGCAGTCCGCTTGGCCTGCGGTACCCATCCGCTGCCTCAGGAGTCCCGCAAGCCAGCCAGGCTCGATAGGACTCCTTCTTCAGCTTGACAGCATCCCTTACTTCCGGTGTCCACCACGGGTTGGGGATTGCCGCCACGACAGGCACCAGAGACCTTACGGCCACAACTCGAGCGGTCGCGACTGACAATGGAGGCGGGAGAACATAGTCCACTCGGACTCAATGTCCCCAACCTCCCTCGGAATCTGTTCAAAGCTCTGCCGGAGGTGGGAGTTGAAGATGCCTCTGACAGGGGCTCTGCCAAAGCGTTCCCAACAGACCCTCACAGAACGTTTGGGCCTGCCGAGTCTGTCCAGCTTCCTCCCCCCCCAACGGATCCAACTCACCACCAGGTAGTGATCAGTTGACAGCTCCGCCCTCTCTTCACCCGGTGTCCAAGACATACGGCCGGAGGTCAGATGAAACAACCACAAAGTCGATCATCGACCTCCGCCCTAGGGCTCCTGCTGCCCGCGTGTGCTGATGGACGCCCTTATGCTCGAACATGGTGTTCGTTATGGACAAACCATGACTAGCACAGAAGTCCAACAACAGAACACCACTCGGGTTTAGGGTCGGGGCCGTTCCTCCCAATCCGCCTCTCCAGGTGTCACTGTCATTGCCCACGTGTGCGTTGAAGTCCCCAGCAGAGCAGCGGAGTCCCCAGTTGGAGCACTATCCAGCACCCCTCCCAGAGACTCCAAGAAGGCGGGTGCTCTGTGCTGCCATTGGCCCGTAGGCACAAATGACAGTGAGAGACCTATCCCCACCCGAGGCGCAGGGAAAGCGACCCCCTCGTTCACGGGGTAAACTCCAACACATGGCGACTAAGCTGGGGGCTATAAGCAAGCCCACACCAGCCCGACGCCTCTCACCGCAGGCAACACCAGAGTAGTGTAGAGTCCAACCCCTTTCGAGGAGTTGGGTTCCAGAGCCCAAACTGTGCGTGGAGGTGAGCCCGACTATCTCTAGTCGGTACCTCTCAACCTCCCGCACTAACTCAGGCTCCTTTCCCCCCAGCGAGGTGACATTCCATGTCCCAAGAGTCAGATTCTGTGTCTGAGGATTGGGTCGCCGAGGTCCCCGCCTTCGACCGCCACCCAAACCACAATGCACGGCCCCTTACGGTCCCTCCCGCCCAGGTGGTGGGCCCACGGGAGGTCAGCCCCACGTCGCCTCGCCGGGCTAGGCCGGCCGGGGCCGATGGGGTAAGACCGGCCACCAGGCTTCGATACTGAGCCCCAACCCCAGGCCTGGCTCCAGGGTGAGGCCCCGGCTGCGCCATACCGGGCGACGTCACGACTTTCCTGTTGTTTCTTTTCATAAGGGGGGAATGGACCGCTCTTTGTCTGGCTTGTCACCTAGGACCTGTTTGCCTTGGGAGACCCTACCAGGGGCATATAGCCCCCGACAACGTAGCTCCTAGGATCATTCAGGCACTCAAACCCCTCCACCACGGTAAGGTGGCGGTCCCAGGAGAGGGGATTAGACTTTTATTTAATTTATTATTTTACATGCAAAAAAAAAAGCAATTTTCTTTATGCTCTCTCATTTTTTATTTTAAATTTGGCATTAAACATGACCTAGAAACATTCGTTTTCACAATGTTTTGGAAACCTGCCTGACACGTGAGCGGCGGGGTTGAGCTTCTGCTGTCAGTCATATATCATTTATCATGAAAGATGGAGCGTCTCCTTTCACACTTAACCTTTAGCACATCAATGCTCACAGACATGAGGTTGTAAAAGTGTATTGAGCTAATAAACCTTCCGCCACGTCCATTGAGAAAGAGCAATCTCATCAGCATAGTGCCGCGGGTCACGGCTGTAAACTACACAGAGGTCAAAGAGCATCAGTGAAGACGTACCACTGCCACTTAAACCCAAAACATGTTTACTAAACATAAACCTGATGGATTCTGTCAAAGATAAGCTAGTTTTCCTTTGAGCTTTGAAAGCCTGACCTATAGACATTTCCATGAACCAGAGACCAACAATATATCTTGTGTTTTGTTTTTACAGTTTTTACATTTTTCAACAGGTCTTCATGAACTATTGCATTTCCAAAATCTTTTATTCAGCTAGTACCGCCGATGAGCAAACCCTCTCGTCTGTAGTCAAAACTGACTGCCGTATATCATCAGACGGATGACCCAACATCTGAAAATGTTAAATGTCCCAGGCAGATGTGTTTGTGATGAGGGAAAGGGTTGACGAAGACTTTTTGGTCGGCAGACACACGTTTCTAAATCAGGCCGATCAAAAAGTCTTCGTCCAACAAACCATCTGAAATGCTTCTTGACGTCTCCAGAGGTGATCCCTGTGGACTCTCCACCCGTCTCACTATTAGTAGATCTATTACATACATTAGCATTTAATTCGTGATCTAGACTCAATGTGAAGGGTGAATTCAGACAAAGACAGTAATCAATAGCATCCTTATCTCTGGTTCCGTCTCTTATCGTCACTGTGTCCAGTCATTGAGCCGACACAACCTGTTAATAAGATTCATATCTTTATGAACTAGCGCTCATAAACCACCATCAGAGCAATGAGATTAATCACCTGATTAAACTGCACATGATTTACACGTACTGAAAATGACAAATCTTTATCTAAAACATTATAAACGTATCCGTGTTTGTGTAATAGTAATAGTAATCCGTAATAGTTGTCATACTGGGTAAAATGTAGAACGAACAGGCTTCTGATTGGTCTTTAAGTTGTTGTGATCAGCTACAATGTTTTTCTTTACATGCCTTTTTCCTAAAATTGAAATTCGGAACCATGTAGAATTCAAATGACTTAAATTACTTCCTGGTTATTTAAATGCACAGATCGCATGCAGGAGCTATTGACACATTCACTGGATAATCACAGATGCATATTCAATCATTTCATTAGGAGGAATCCAGTTTTCTCAATGTTAAAATATTGCACAAGCCATTCTGAGAACACATCATCTAAGTCATGTGACTCATTCTGAACCGCAGGAAAAAGACATATTTCACATTATACAGTGTTTTTGGGTGTTGAGGATGCAACAGGAATTCCTGAATGTGATGATGTCATCCACAAATGATCCCCGGCGGTCACATTCATCCAGCGTGTGGTCCAGCACACAGCGTCAGTAATATACAACTGAAGATATTACAGCCTGAATCACTCGTGATTATTTATATCATGTGAAACTGCTCGAGATCAACCGTAACACTGCAGATAGACACATGCAAATGTCAACATTACCATAAAGAAATCAAGTTTTTCTCAAAGGTTTTCATCATACTGATAGTTCAGATGGTTTCAATCCTCATGTGAGTCTCTCTCATTTGTTTCTGTTTAAATCATGATTTCAGAATTGTCACATTCATAACGGTCCATATTCCTCATAAATGAACACATGAAAATAACTTTAAAGAGTCATCTCTTCTTCATTTGTTGGGTATAATTGCTTCTGGTTTGTGTATTTTAATTCACACAAATCCTACAAAGTATGTTTCCTCTCAGAGACGTGTGTTCTTTATTTGTCACATCAATAACACATGTACATTTACATTTTTTTAAAATAGATAACTGGTGTATAGACTGGTATTTTGTCTGGACTCTATTAACAAAACAAATGGTTTAACATATTGATAATAAATACATTCTGTGAGAATTTTTATTTCAAGTTTTGACAGAAAATGTCACATCCATAACACTGGATGTCCCTTCATGTCGTATTTGTGCCGTCATATCTGAGAAAAAATAACTATTTTTCTGTTCTACAGTAACTTCAACAAACCTTTTGCTAATAATGACTGATGTTTGTGTTGTTTTACCACCGAAAATCACTTGCTGTCCTCTGATACTCCCAAAAATATTACAAAATATTAAACACATATAAATATTAAAAAGATATTACAATTTACAAAAGAGCAGTCATAAAGGACAGTGTAAAAACCTAAAAAATATTTTAAAAGTAAAACAATATTTTCATGAAAAAATGTTTGATATGATTAAGCAAAACATGAATTTTAAAACTGAAATATACTGATACTGTAATGAATAAAAGCATTCCAATACATTTTCCAACATAAAATGCTGGATAAATGAGGAAATGATGGGGATAACCATTAAAATGTGCTGCATGTCAGGAGTTTAAGTGATAAGACATCAAACGTCATCTTTCTTTTTTACATTTTATGTCTATTTCGGAGGGTTAAAGTGGATTGTTATTAGTTGAGTGGCTGTGATTTTTAGGTTAAATCAGTCATTGTAAAATGATCTGAGAATCCTGATGCTGTATTTAGCTCATTGCAGTTTGCTGGAAACTCCTGGAGTTTGACAGAGTAACACAAGACTGTTGGTTTCCTGAAGACACAGACGCCTCCTCAAGGTCTCAGACCGATTGTTTATGTCCTGAATGAAACTTAAACAGAAAAAACTGTCATACTTTATAAATGTGAGTTTACCATTTTAAACTAATCTAAATATCAAACGTTATTGATCAGAGGGATTAAATAAACAAGTGTGCCTCAATTCAGCCAATCACATCACAGCTTACTAGATCAAGAAGTGAAATTGCTTTCTGAATTTTCTGTTTGACCAGAAGGAAAATAAATGTGTATCGCTGTGCGGGTCAAACATTAAATACAGCACTCAACCAATACATGATATTATTATATGACACCCAACACGAAACAATCAATACTGTGTTGAATACAAAACCAGAAAAACACTCAGATTAAAAATAACACCAAACTCTATAAACAGCCATCATGACATACTATCCTGTTCAGTGTTCTGATATCATGTGTTTTATTTGTGAAGCTACACTGCAGTGTTGTTATCTTTTCACTTTTTGCTCTAGACTGTAAACCAGGGGTCACCAACACGGTGCCCGCGGGCACCAGGTCGTCTCCAAGGACCACATGAGTCGCCCGCAGGCCTGTTCTAAAAGCACTTGTGAGCTGCGTCTGAAATTAAATTTTATTCTGTTGCTACTCTTTTTTTAATCACACTTGCATTTATATATATTTAAAAATGATAATATCTTAAAAATATGTTCATTATACATGAGTTTAGATAAGTTTAGGTGAACTCTGACCTACTCTAGTTCAAAAGTATTTTGCGCGAGACAAAATCAGTGCTCGTGGAGAGTAAGCCTAGCGGGCGCGCGCAACGAAGATGGTAGCTGAATGCAGTTTCTTGCCCCAAAAACATGGCAGAAAAAAGGAAGAAAACTTATCACTTTCACAACGAATGGGAGGAGGAATTCTTTTTTACGACTGTGAAAGAAACCTGCGTGTGTCTCATTTGCGGGGCGACTGTGGCGGCGGCAAAGCGGCACAATGTGGAGAGACACTTCACTACGCGTCACAAAAGCTACCATGCTAACTACCCACCGGGAAGTGCACTACGGACAGAAAAAGCCCGTGAGCTAAAGGCAGGTTTGGGTAAGAAACAGTCTTTTTTTACACTTTTTAAATTGAACACAATTCTTCATTATTTTAATTATTAAAATAATGAAGAATTGTGTTCAATTTAAAAAGTGTTTTAAAAAATGCCACAGATTTGGTCATTAGTTCAAAATGTGACAAGATTTATTTAAAAATATGTAAGTTGATTTTTCTAACATTACATAATTGATAACTTTTTGTTATGTTTGTTAAACATAAACATATTGTTCAATTACTGAGATTAAAGTGTTGAATATAAATATCTGTTTCCCTCCTTATTGTCATTGTGGCTAATTATTGTGAGAAATCATTTACGTGATTAGTGTCTTCACATAGATGAGTATTATTAATAATGTATAACTAAAGGCAAACTGAGCAAATTTGTTATTTCAGAAGAGCGTATCAAACTGGTAGCCCTTCGTATGACTCAGTACCCATGAAGTAGCTCTCAGTTTCAAAATGGTTGGTGACCCCTGCTGTAAACTATAAACTATAATAAGGTTCGAGTTTCTTTTAGTATAAAAGTGACACACACAGTAAAACCTCTTTTGTTTTTAATAAAAGAATGAAGAAAGCTTTCACAAACACAAACAAATCTGTAATAAACAAATCAATTATATTATAAAAACAATCTAGACATTGCGGTTGAGTGAACTTTCCGGACTGAGACGAGTTTCACCAGAGCAGCTCAAGAGAAGTTTCCATGGCGACGGTTCCCGTGAGAGTCCAGAAGGAAGTTCTGTACCATTGATTGTGTCACCGTCCAGATCTGACGTCTGATGCCTCGATCATGTTCTCATACAGTATATAAACCAGAACAATCTTCATCTCATGATCATCTCTGTGATGAGATACAGTATCTCGTCTCTGGCAGATGACCAGCGCATCTCCTCCCACAAACCGCCCGAGGGTTTATTTCTGTCCTGAGCAGTTTACAGCATTTTTAGCATCACGACTTCATCTCTCATAATAATGTAGTCACTGACATGAGCCACCAAACACAGAGATCATGACCCATCTAACACACACTGGATGTACTCTTTGCATGTATTATTTTTCTTAATGATTGTTGAATGAACTGTTTCATTTCAGATGATTTAAATTGGAAATGAGAATTCATTTAATTATTTTCTCAAGTTTGCATGATTCTCAAACTTTCATTTGCAGGAATTCTGCAGGTCTTTTCTTAAAGTTACAGTAATATAGAACAGGACAGATGACATACAGTGAAAGTGTTAGTCAGCCAACATCTATCTGTAAAACAACATTTATATTGTATTAGCCCCGCCCACACCATTCCGCCTGCCACTGTGAGGTGTCCGCCGCGATATTAGCCCCGCCCACACCATCCGCCTGCCACTGTGAGGTGTCCGCCGCGATATTAGCCCCGCCCACACCATCCGCCTGCCATTGTCAGGTGTCCGCCACGATATTAGCCCCGCCCACACCATCCGCCTGCCACTGTCAGGTGTCCGCCACGATATTAGCCCCGCCCACACCATCCGCCTGCCACTGTGAGGTGTCCGCCGCGATATTAGCCCCGCCCACACCATCCGCCTGCCACTGTGAGGTGTCCGCCGCGATATTAGCCCCGCCCACACCATCCGCCTGCCATTGTCAGGTGTCCGCCACGATATTAGCCCCGCCCACACCATCCGCCTGCCACTCAACAATTTCAAATGCAACCTCCATGTGAAAGTACATCAGTACATCAGTAGAGTTTTTGTAGCGGTGTAGAGTTTCATTTCTGAAGAAAAAAACAAACCTAAAGCTCTTTTGAGGAGACATTGGCAGTGATATCATTTATTCAAAATGTTTTCTGTAAAGCTGCTTGGCAACAGAACTAAAATGAAGTGAATACCAGTTTAATCACAAAAGACTTCTGTAAGTCATTAAATGTTTCAGTGTATATGTGATGTGATGAAAAGCACAGGCTGTAAAGTCGTGTTTGATCACACAGATGTGTTTGCATTGACGGGTGTGTTTTATGTGTCATGAAGCCACAGTTTCACAAACAGTTATGTATCCTGAGACCCCACCCAGCCTAAAACAATATTTATATTGATCTACATCTGAAATGGCTTTCACACTTCATCCTGGGAAATGTAGACTTGTATGTGTCTATGTATGGTGCTATTAGCCAAACAACAAAGCCAAAATATCCATCAGCAGCCACTTCATCAGACATTTGTATGGAAACACTTTTGGGAATATTTAATCAGCAACGTTTAGCCATGCCTTTGTCACCCAAAAGGAACCATTTCTGTTCGTTCTCTATAATTTAATGTAATAAATAAATGAAATCGAGATCAAATCGTGCTCAGCAGAACGTCAAACAACTCTTTCACTACTGAGGTGTAATATTGCAATCAATGCACCTGTTACCAAACCAGATATTCTGAAATGAAATATTAACATGCTGAATACAGAATGTGATGACATTTCTCAACTCATCGGGTCATTCCTTCTGTCCTGTCGTCTTCAGATAGATTATGAGCTCCTCTATCTTAATAAAGACGTGTGTGATGTGACATCAGGTGTTAATGATAAATAAAAAACAATTACAATTACAACAGAATAATATCTTGAATATCTTGAAACAATAAAAACAATAGAAAGCATCAGAGAAGTAATGCTTCAGTAACTGATATGAAACACAGCTCAGTTATTTCTCCGGGTCTAATCATATTAAAGCACCAAGGTCAAGATCTCAATGCAATCAAATGATGAATAGCACCTATTTCCTGCTTTTCTCTCTTTATAACTGAGGAGAATAATAGGTGTTTTATTGCACATGTAAGAATGCATTGACGCTTGCGTGTGGTGACAGTAGATATAAAGCATAACTGGCATCAGGTGAGACGGTGAACGAGCAGAAGACCTTGAGATGTGCAGGAGACGGGAACTTTCTATTCAGTGACATTTTTGGTGGCCAGAACGTTCTTTAAAGTTTGTTCATGGTTGGTCAGGATAGTTTCCTTTACAATAATAAGGTTATTTAACCTGTTAACTGTCACCGTTCCTCAGAAGAAACACCTGTGTTATTTCTCTATTATCTTGAATTATAATCTTATCATGACAAACTATAAATTGATGGACAGGTCTAAGACTCAAGATGAAATATTTGACAAATTTTCATAACAATAAACATTTTTAAAAACGTTAACGTTACTGTAATTATAAAAAAAAACTCAAATGAAAAAAAAATTTTTTTAAAGACTTGAAATGTGACCTAAAAATGTGAAATAATGTTTTTTTTTTAAGAAATTGTAGTTCACATGTTCAGTGCATTTTCATGTGTATACGGACTATCTGCTGTGAGTTATCAGGTTAAAAAACTCACCGCAACATTCTGAGAATGTTTTTTTATGGTTGCAAAAATAGCATAAATCTAACCCAAAGTGAACTAAACATTAATGTTATGGGAACGTTCTGTGTTTGGCTCTACAGCGTCTCCCAGCAGAGGTCATTCACGACAGGAACACAAGGGCACATTATTACAGTGTGATCGGTCACTGTAAGCAGAATAAACTCCACGCTGTTTTTGTTCATTGTGTCACTGGACATCAGATTGAACTGGGGTTTCATTTGGATGGGACGACACCACAAGCTTCATGTGTGTCTAATCGACCTACTACATTATATACACACAACACAATGAGGAGATGTACTGGCAGGTAGAGAGAGTCTAAAGTCTGAAATACCCAAGCATAGAATGTGCAAGAATGATGCTGTAATAGCGCCATCTGCTGGATTATAATGTTTGACATTTACAAACCAAAATACAAACATGTAAGTTCACAGCTAGAAAAGATTGTTTCTCTTTTGTGCTGAATGTAACATTTTCATTTAAGAATGATGTATTGCTTGGGATATTTTGAAATGGTCATACATGTCTGTGGTTGATAAAAACAGTCAGTCTATACACTAGTCTATATCTGTTTTAAAAATGGTAAATATACACATGTTATGAATGTGACAAAAAAGATAACACGTTTTTGAGAGGCAACATAGTTTGTTGGATTTCTGTGAATTAAAATACACAAACCAGAAGCAATAATACCCAACAAATGGTGAAGAGATGACTCTTCATAGTTATTTTCATGTGTTCATTTATTAGGAATATGGACCGTTATTGATGTGACAATTCTGAAAACAGCACTTTATCTGACAATGAAAAATCATGATTTAAACAGAAACAAATGCTTTAAAAACTTTGACAGAGACCTCACATGAGGATTATTGACGTCAGTACACTCCACAAAAAAATTTGCTAAATGGCACTAAAGTGGTTCTAAGTGTATGATAAAAACCATTTTTAAGTTAAGGTTTACATTTGCATGGAACTGCCCACATCAAAACAACAAAAAACGTCTCAGGTTGTGCATGTAACCATGGTTCCCTGAGAAGGAAATGAGACGCTATGGGAACGATATACCCACGCTGCCAGACTCAGCATATCTGTAGTGTTTATCCAGTCGAGCACACTAGGAGGAGAGCACGAGGGAACCAGGAGTAAAACCCACATCAAGGTCGTAGAACTTGACAAACTTTGCATCACACAGATCTTGAATAGAGACTCCTGACCACAGGACTTTAGAGGCGGCCATTCCTCTAGTATAGTGGACTCTGACAGCTAACAGACATGGCTGTGGAGAGGCATCGTAAGCCTCGACTACTCACCTACTGAGTGTCTTGAGCTTGGGCGATGAGAAACAAACAACTATCTATGAGCATAAGTGTTCACCAACCCTCTTGTGGGGGTAATGGCCAGGAGGAATGAAACAAACTTTATAGGTGTGGTTCGAGTGGGTTGAAAGGGGACTCTGGAAAGACTTTTTAGGACTTTAGGGAAAATTCCACGCCAGAACTTAAGCCTGAGTGCACCTCGATGAAAACATGAAACCAGTGAATCTCTTCCAACACTTTATTTGAGGGCGTAAAGCTTTCTCGTAGAAGAGGCCCTGGAATGTAAAATAGTATCTACAACCTGGGTAGAAAGACCAGCTAGTGTGACCGCCGGGGCATTATGCATTTGTCAATCATCCATACTTTCTATTTGGGGAATGAACCCAGCGCTATGACTGGACATAATCTTTATCTTCTTTTGTCACTTGTTTTAGTTCTGCACGCCGCAGAGGCAGTAGCAGGTTTTTCTGTAGTTTGGAGTGACAAATGAAAACAGCGGACTTGAGGTCAAAATGCCTACAGGTTGGCAGGTCTGGAACTCCGATTGGCGACGGCACGATGACGTCACAGAAACAAGCGTTTTATTTAAACAGACTTTAATGTATATGTTTTAATAGAAGTCAGTGTGGACATTAGTGCAGTAAAATTTGTCATACAATTTAAAAATTGTTGATATAATTCGGTTTATTTTAGTAGTTTAGTAGTTTCTTAGACAAGCAAAATAAACAGAAAACATCTAAATGAGTAATTTCACACAGTAGCCTAACACCTACAGTTTCATGACACATCAAAGTCAAATATTCAAAATATTCACATTCACAAACCTGATAAACAAAGAAATGCTTTAAAAACGTTGCGTGAGACATGAGTATTTATAGGTATTTTTATGATAAAACTATATTTTTTAAGGTACCGTTGGTAAGGCGAGTATGAAGTTTGGTGTGCTTCTTCAAGTAGCTGCATGTACTGAAAGTTTTTCCACATTCAAAGCAGGTATTAATTGACACACCTTTGTGCATTTTCTCGTGTTGTTTAAAATAATTCAGTTCTGAATAGGCCTTTCCACAGACGGCACAGACGTACGGCTTCACGCGCACATGACTCTTCTTGTGTCTCTTCAGGTCACTCGCTTTCACGAACGCTTCAGTGCAGAGTTTACATGGATACAATCTCACTCCAGCATGATGGAGAAGATGCCGTTTCAGTGCGTTCGGCCACATAAAACATTTTCCACACTGGTCGCATCTGTAAGGCTTCTCTCCGTTGTGAAGTTTCATGTGCACATTGTATCTGGATTTATGAACGAAGATCTTCCCGCACTGATCGCACGTATGAAGATTCTTTCTGGCGTGAAATCTGCTGTGCGCGTGAAGATCTTCTTTACGGCCGAATGTCTTTCCACACTCGGGACACGTATGACACGGATCTCTGTCTGCTGATACTTCAGATGTCTCTGGTGACAGATTCTTCTCAGTCTTCACGCTGCTCAGGGATTCTTCTCCAGGTGCGAGATGATAAGGTTCCTCCGTTTCATTCGGTTGTAAAATTTCCTGCTTCACCTCCGTCGGGTCTTAAATGAACACAGAAAATCATTACAAGCACTTCTGAAACTATACCGATAGTCTTTATGTCATGAGAAGATGCACACCTGAATGGATCAAATCTCCTCCATTTATCTGTATGTCTGTGATTTCTGTTTTCAGCTTTCTCTCACAGTCCAGCAGATTCACTGATGTCTTCTGCTCTTCATCAAAGACAGAAAGCAGAAGTTCTGTAGATGTTTGATCAGATGAAGACACATCCTAAAAATAACAAACAGAGCAACGTTACATTCATAGACATCACAGTGTCTTCATAAATACATCTTTTTGGTTTTGCTTACAACAGAAAGCCATAGTGAAGGTAAGAAAATGATCACAGCAGTTTTATTTCAGGTGAAACAAAAATTGATAATAAAAACTAACAGGCCTGATCCTCAGAAAAACATCAAATCCTCAATATTTACAGCACATAAAACACTTGAGATCTCAACTTGAAAAGATCTTTAAACAGCACTAAAGACATTTCTATCTATACTGGATTCTTATTGACTGATTTTCATTCATTATTTGCTCAAGTAATGCACTTCAAATATATTTGTCTTAAATAAAAATGTAGTTTTCTAATGAGAGTAATTAATAAGTTGCCACAATTATATTTCTGTCTACAAAAGTAATTTCAAACATTGAAATATACACCTAAGACCATGAGGAAATTATCATTTAATGTAAAGAATGAAATAAATGTTTAATGTGAAGAAACCTGATGGTTGAGTTTGTCTCTTTCTCTGAGTAACTTCAGCTCTTTCTTCAGCTGACAGATTTCTGTCATCAGATCATCAATCTCCATCATGGACAGATCAGTTCCTACAGATTTACAGCACATCACATCCACCTGCACCATCCTGATGGACACCTGAACACACAGTGACATCATCTCAAGATTTAATGTTACAGTGAGAATCTAAATAAACACATCATCGCATTATCCTGATGGACACTTGAACACACACACACAGTTCATACAGAGCACGAGTTCACAATGACATCATTTTAAGACCGTCATACAGAGTTCACAATGACATCATCTCAAGATTTAATTTTATAAATCTAAATATACACATCATCGCATTATCCGTGGATAACTTTGATGATTTTAAATAAAAAAAAGGCAGTTTTTCTCACCGCATGATGTTCCCGCTCATGAATGGGCTGTTTTATTGTCGGTTTCGCTCCTACATTTAGTTTAAGACGATCTGCAAATCCAGCATCAAACTGCGCCTTATTTCTGAAACACTCGTCACGGAAATGACGTGAACACACAAACACATTAGAACAGCTCCTCTGCCGCCCCGCGAACACAAACATCATCCACTGTCCCCTTAAAGCAGGATCATTTGGAAAGCTAAACAAGCCTAACTTCTCCTCACATCCAAAAACACACTTCTTTGGTGACATCGTTGATTTTTAAACAAATCGAGTAAATCCTTCACAGCGCTGTTGATTACTTCAGTAACCCATTCTTCTTCTTCTTTGGTTTTTAACGACAGCTTGTATCCATCAGCTGCCATCTTCTGGTGACCTTCGTCATCTCTATTAAGTCAATTTATTGTTTTGTCCACCTCCACCACATTCCACTATGTCCTTGTAAAGTCTTGTCCCACTAATCCTACTTTTTCCATTTCATCCATCATGTCTTTTCTTTCTGATTCATATTTATTTAACTAACGATGTCATGATCGATGGTTTCTGGTACCTGGTCACAAAGTTGAATACTTTCTTTTTTAATATGAAGTTTACGGTGTCCTGTTTTTAACTGTTTCTTCTTTCTACTTACAACTTTCTGGTTTAATGAATCTTTCTTTACTCTCTCTGTGCCACTGCAATTCTTTCTCATATCACGATTTTCCCGTCTGATTTTGAAAGCTTAATATTAACATATTAATAGTACATATATAGGATTTAGATGATATTATTACCCTGAATGTTTTTTTTAAACTCATATCATATCTATAATAAAATCAGAGCCCTCTCATTTATCATAAAATGTAATTACTTACATAATAAACTCCCTGTTAATTTGGCTGATTTTCATCAGCAGGATCTTCTTCTTCACAATGAAAATACTGTGAATATAACTGTGAGGAACAAATCTTTCTCTTTTCTCTGATTGGTTTAACTTATATTCTTTTCTTTATTTGATGATTCTTGTAATGTCTTGTCTTAAAATCCCTGACTTTCAAAGAATACAATAATATTGTGAAAGCTGTATTTCCCACAGATCTAAAGCGAAAGATCAAGAGGATATAAAAGAGTCTGTTTTGTTACTGGATGGCACTGATATGACAAGAAAGGCAGATCTCATTGAGCTGCTTTAACAGATAACAGAGATTGAAAAAGAGCATGAATGATAGCACAGAAATACCATTAGACATCCATGATTTAAGTATCATTACAAACACTTATAAACTGTTGTATCTTGCACATATAATCACACAAAACACATTTAATATCGTACCTCTTTTTTCAGGATTTCTCCTCGTTTATTATGAATCAAGTTTTCAATGGGCACAAAAAGGTGAAACTCTTTACAATTGATCAACGTCCATCAGTCAACTTGAATAGATCAGAAGATGATGTAAAAACTACACAGGCATATGTAAGACACACACTTCTCTATATGTACTATCCACTGGACAGTCCTCTTCAGAACAAACATCACAAAGACATCCGTCCGCTCTTCCGTCGCAAACATACACATCACGTATCATAAGCAAAGTTAAAATGCATAATTAGCAAATAATTAAAAAAAACACTGTGTCTTCCCTCATTTGTTCATTGATAAAAGAATAGATATTTTTGTTCAAACGAAGTGTCGAGTGTAGTAAAATAGATCTGTAGAAGCACAGCACAGTTTCTCCCGGAGAGGATTTCTGAAACATGGGTGACAGCGTGTGATATGAAACCATATGAAGAACAAACTGATAGTGACGGGTTGACATGTCAATGTTCTTGTTTTCTAGTTAAAAAAAAGATTTTCACTTCAAAATAAAAGTATCAGAAAGTCTTGTTATAAACAATAGTTGCCAATGATTATGAAAAAAACAGAATTCAAGAAACATTCTCTGAACACAACATAACAATTAAAGATAACAAATGGACTTTTATAATGTTTCTGTATATTTTTACTGGAAAACAAGACTATGATAATATTGTTTTTTCCAGCGGCAAATCTGATTTTGTTCTCTATTTAGCAAGTGATGAAACACATGATACGCTTTCTCTGATAATACAGGACCTGAATGAAACATTCAGTGGGCTTTTGTCATAAATACACCAGCACGTTAGTGAAGTCTGCGCATATAATGCATTATGCATAACGGTCGAGCTGTTTATAATGTCTTATAACAAAACACACCATAACATCATGACTGTGACTACATGCCATTTCAATATCTACTTCAATATGTAACTGCAGCTACATACAGTCATACAAACTTTGGAAAATATTTGGATTTTATTAGTGTTGAATGTCTTTGCACTAGATAATCAAACATCTAAACGTCATGGAAGCACACGTGTGCTTGATTCAGTGTCACATTACTGTCTAATGTTTATGAGAAAACTAATCATCACTTCTTTATAAAATGTAAGAATTACAAAATGCAAAGACATTAAATCATTTCAGTTGTGTTTTATAAGGCATTATAATACAGTAAAAATGCTCTTCAATGCATTTTATAAGCTAATATACACTGACTTCAATAAAAGTTTTACCTAAAAGATTTCAATAAGAAGAAAATCTCCGTTTTTATTCCCGCTGTGATGTGAAACAGGTTTGTTAGCCCTTAAAGATATAAACAGATAAAGATGTCATTTGTTCCTTTAAATGTTTAACGAAATCTTTCATATTAAGAATGACAGTGCTGTTATTATCACACTTGATAACTTGAAACAAATAATATCGTCAGGGATCGTGGCGTCTCTAACCAAAGCATTTAGTATCTAGTAACACACCGGAAGACAAAATGTTCAAATCTCCAAAGTCTGATATGAATTCTTTATAATATTATTCAGGCAGTGTTTACATCTAAATAGCAAACAATAATAATGCAACTTGCGGTCGGTATCCATGTAGGGATGGAAGATAACAAAATTAAAGTGAAAGACACTTAAAAATACAAACAGACAAAAGCGAGATGATATTAAATGTCGTCGGCACAAAACCGCTCCTGGTTTTTGGCATATTTTTGATACTGGGAAACAAAATCAAGGTTTTTGGATAATGAGATCAGGCACTCAAAGAACTTAAATGGCCTTTTGTTTTTTTGTTTTCAGGACAGCCAAAATAAATTAAATATATGTACAAGGATCCCTCCCTCCAATACTCAGAAAATGAATAACAGGCATCCGCATGAAAATACAAAATTCTCCACTAAAAAGGCTAAATTCTGTTGTCATCTTAAATACTTTGTTCTTTTAACTCTATTAATACTGAAAGAAGTTATTTTTTGTCATTTGTTTTTTGTTTGTCTGCTCGTAGGTACGCACACGACGAACGCAATGAAAACAATTCCCTGTCTCACTTTAACCTGAATTATTATGGCAACCGTCGCTCATCGGAAAACGCTAACCATCTATTCGGATATATCGATGTACAGCGCTCTCCGTTTCATACGTCGCTTGCCGAGACAACTACAACTACCGTAACGATCTCAATCACTATATGCGAATGACCCTCCGCCCCGCTGACCCCGCCCACAGACACCCATCCCCCAGTAAAAAACGCAAAGCGTAAAAAACATCTCTAGCTACGTAGAATACTAATTTCATATATCTGTGATGGCATTTTCATCTAGTTGTAAATACAGTAAGGCCAAGAAAAATAATAAATTAAAAAACAGTGAGTAAAAAAAAAATCTCGTGAGCACTGTGTGTGTGTTTGGCTTTAAAAAATACTTACGAATCCAAAGACGCTTATAATTTCTTTTGCATTTTTTTTCAAAAGAAAGAAAACTCGTTGGTTAGACTTGACCGTCTGTGTCTCTGTACGAATATGTTTGGTGATCTCGCAGAGACGCGTGTGCATTTGTGGGTCAGTTGTTGTCCTGCGGCTGAAGCACGTTTCTGTGTGGTACTGCGGACGGGCCTACAGATGACGCCGTGGTGCTGGTGCTGCCGCCTGTGGCTTTGATCCAGGGCAGAGAGAGCAGCGATGCTCCCGTGGTGGTGGTGGCCGTCATAGTGACTTGGATCATCTGGTCACGCTGGATGAGACGTATGAGAGTCTTGAGGCGCTCCAGAGAGGTCTGCGTGTCCCGCTGTTGACCCAGCAGACGCTCCTTCTGCTCCATGCATTTCTGTAGAACGCACAAACACACAGTTTAACCTCGCGCCATGAACGTTTATTGTGTGAATTTACTGTTGCGTTGTTCCCTGCTGGATGTTAGTTTTAGTCATGAATCATCTACTTGAATGACAGGGCTTGATTTTAAAGTTGAGTGAAATTCACTTTACAAAATCCACAGCAATACATCACCATTAAATATATTTGCCATTCAGAAGCTTAACCAATGCAACTCATAATGATCTGTAAGACTTTACAGCAGTTCTTACCGACAGAGAATTGCCAAGTCTTTGGTCCTGTTCGCTCAAATGATCACACTCTTTCTTCAGCTCGCTGTTTCTTCTCAAGAGCTTTCTCCTCTCCTCCTCTCTCACTGCACAATCATCACACCGTCATTAAACAATCACATCAACACACCGTCATTAAACAATCACATCAACACACAATCACATCAACACACAATCACATCAACACACAATCACATCAACACACAATCACATCAACACACAATCACATCAACACACAATCACATCAACACACAATCACATCACTAAACAATTACATCAACACACAATCACATCACTAAACAATCACATTAACACACAATCACATCACTAAACAATTACATCAACACACAATCACATCACTAAACAATCACATGAACACACAATCACATCAACACACAATCTAATCAACACACAATCACATCCACAAACAATCACATCAACACACAATCACATGAACACACAATCACATCAACACACAATCACATCCACAAACAATCACATCATTAAACAATCACATGAACACACAATCACATAAACACACCATCACATCATCATGTAATCACATGAAAACACAATCACATCAACACACAATCACATCACTAAACAATCACATGAACACACAATCACATGAACACACAATCACATGAACACACAATCACATCAACACACAATCACATCCACAAACAATCACATCATTAAACAATCACATGAACACACAATCACATAAACACACCATCACATCATCATGTAATCACATGAAAACACAATCATATCAACACACAATAATATCACCACATGTTCACATTTAAAGAATAGTTAACCTACATATTTCATTTCTATAATAATTTATGTATGTTGGAATACATAACTTATAATTTATGAAAGTAAGTATGTTGGAATATTGCTGTACATGAATAACTTTAAATCTCTCTTTGTGTTTCTCACGATAAAACACAAAAATGACAAACAGTCACAATACATATGGATATATAACATACCATATAGTATAAACATACGAGTTGTTTTCTCTCACAAACATATCGTTTTACTCTGAAGTTGGGTTAATATATTGTTGGTTGTCCTTGCTTTTTAAAGCGAGTCACATATAAAAATGATGGCATTGTAATATAAAATGAATTGTTTGTGTTCAGTTGAAGAAAAGAAGTTATATACAGCTGAATAAATGATGAGAGAATTATCATATTTGAGTGAACTATTCCTTTAACACATCATCACATCAACACAATCACATGCTTTATCCAGCCGTCCTGACAGATCTCACCTGTTTTATGCGTCACATATGACTGAATGAAGTTCTGTGGCCAAGACAGGTTCTCTTTATTCAAAACCTTCAGAAGAGAAACAGAACCGAGATGATGAGTAGAGTCTTCTTTACATCAGGTCACACACATACACACACACACACGATAGAGTTTCAGACATACTTTCTTCTGGCATTTTGGGCACATCCACATGGCCCTGCTGGCAGTTTTGAGAGGGGGCTGGAGGCAGTCGGGGTGATATGCTCGAGTACAGGTGTGACACGGCTGAAGATCTCCTTCCTGTTTACACACTGTACAGTGATCATCATGCTGCAGCTCCTCCTGTGGCACACACACATTTACACACATTACACAACCATTTCATATTCATCTACACACATCAATGCTTGACGTCACACACATTCTTTATAAAGTTATACACATAAAAACGTAAAAGTCGTAATCTTCTTTCCAATGTAAATCGTTTAACACGTTTCGTCTACCGCTCCTGAGATTGAAGATGTGTTTACACAATGCTACTTTTATAAATTTTTAAGATGCATTTTGAAAGGTTCATTACAATAATTGTGTCAGAGTAAACTCCAAACCCCACATTTGTGAAAACGTTTATGACGTTAACGTAAATGTTGAACATGTAACTTGTATGTGTGCAGTCATGTAGTGTTTCTTTAGTAAGTGGCCTAACATGCATAATACAGTGTTTTAGTCATTTTTTGCAGATCTGTGCAAATAGGAATTGTTCTAACAAACGTTGCTGTCCACGAACCCTTAACCTTCCTACAACCTAATGTTCATTAGAAAAACACAAGCACTACATATCAAAGACATTATAAAAGTGGAAATGACATGATTTGTCATTCAGATTCACAGTCAATACTGTTTCCCAACACACAGTTGTATGTATGGTTTATGAGGACTCTTCATAGTCAAAATGATTTTTTATACTATAAAAACTGTATTATTCTGTCCCCTTCCCTAAACCTTACATCACAGAAACTTTTGCCATATATGTTTTAAAAATAAAACACTGTTTAGTATGTTTTAAAGCAACCTGGTTTGGTTAGGAGGACACAGGAAGTGTTATAAACACGTCACTATACATATTTACACCATGTATACCAGTACACGCGTACACAGACAGTGATGTTACAGACGTACCTTCCAACCCAGCTCCTCAGAGTCTAGCGTGTGAGTAAAGCAGACAGCAGGTTAGTAGCCATCACATTAAACACAGGAACAGTTAACCAGCAGTTAACCAGCAGTGCTGCTGTGTGGTTATCAGGTTCAAGCAGCGAGCATTTACAAGCAATGTAAATGAATGTAATTTGGACATTAAATAAAGGACATTTGAAAAGTAGTGAAAATAACGATGAGGCGTAACAAAATATGTCACCAAAGAAAATGATCAGCAATGATCAAGCCAAAAGAACAAAACCTTTAAGATTTAAAGTTAAAAAAGTTGCATTTTAACAATTCAAACTGTGAAAAGAACACAGAAATTTCTACATTCTACAGAAATAGAAAAAGATCAGATTAAAAAGATTTTGTATGTTAATGTTGTTAATGTCATGTGTTATTTTAAGAGAAACAGAATAGTACTTTACCTTTCGCTGACAGAAACATCGCACTGTTCAGGAAATGAGAGGCCAGTCGTTTACGCTGAAAGTGAGATAGAAGACGTTTACACATGATATGAGACGTGAAAGATTATTTAAAGTGATTTACAGATAGACAGACAGACCTCGGGTTCAAACAGGCCGCTGTACGCTGGGTTCGCTGTACTGCGTCGTTTTCTCTCCTGTCTTTTACTTTGAATCTCTGAAAAACACAAAGCAAACAGCAAAATCGTTTAGATATTTGGAAAAATTCTAAGAACGTCGAGTAAATTTTTTCTAGCATAGTCTATAAATATAAACTAAATCCATTTCCTAAATGTCAAATGAACAGATAGATGTAACTCACCCTCCAGATGTTCTGTTGTGACCAGCCCTAATGACACCATGAAGGCAATTTTCTGTAGTCAATTAAACAAGGAGGTTAAACAGCATTTTGGTTTTAATCTTAGTCTTTCCAACATAGACCACCAGCAGACACTTTACCCTTCTTAATCGGACAAACCTTAATATGACTGGCAGGTTCTACACAAGACTTGCATTTACAAAGAACACAAAGTCAAATTTATAAAACATTATAAAGCGGACCAGACTTTTTTCATTCTGATGTTTTTTCCTGTACCTCTGGATCGTCCTCTGTGTTTTTGGCTGGTGTGGAGGGATCAGGGCTCGCTTCATTTACAGTACTGTCTGTCTGTGAGACTGGAGAACTGCTGGCCTGAATCTGCGGCTGGAGTATTATAACCTGAAACATCACATTACAGGTTAGATATAATAACACGAGTTATGTACAAAAACCTAAACTGAGAAAGATTAAATGTATCTAATTTTACAACTCTAAAATAACAATATTGGGATGTTTTACTGCTAAATAATCATGCTGTCAGTCAAGGTGTTGCAGTAAAACAGTGCAGTGTTTGGTTTCTTTTGGAACCAAGCAAAAACCAAACATAACCTGAACTTAACCCAAACTTATCCTAAACTTAACCTGGACTTAACCTGAACTTAACCTGGACTTTCCCTGAACTTACCCCAAACTTATCCTGAACTTTCCCTAAACTTAACACAAACGAATCCTGAACTTAATCCTAACTTACTCTAAACTTAACCTGAAATTAAGCCAACATTTACATTACATTTAGACAGAGTTAAATGGTGGAATCCGACTAATCCTTTGGAAGACTTGATGCTTACATTAAAGATTCATTCTTGTTTCATAAGCAATGTCTTACTGAAGGACACACATGGTGTACTACATTCACAATCCTTATAGGGGTCAAATTTAAAAAACAGCTCTTATCACTTATTTTTAGATCTAGTGTTTTAGCATGTTCTAACTGTTTTCTGCTCTATTCATTACATCATAAGGAATCTTCTGACCTTGCTGTCCGGGCTTAAGATCAGCGGCTGCACCTTGATGGCCTCTGTGACTCCCGTCACCCCGTGAGCCGCGGGCGAAGCCGCTGAGATGATGGCATACGCCACCCCAGGGCCGGCTGAGGCCGTGGAGACGCCGGGCATGACCGCTGGCAATGAGAAGCTCTCCTCCTGCCCGTCAGACAGTCTCTCGTCCCGGAAGGTGCTGTTGGCAGTTGGCAGAGATGCGCCCTGGCTCTTTGGGCTGACCACGGCCATGCCCTGCGACACGGCCAGCGTTTGGCCCGACTGCTGATCTCGACATGGGCTGCTGTGGGGAAGGCTGTCTGGAATAAGAGTCTTTGGCCTGACCTACAGAGACATGAAACAGCAGATGGATGTTTAATATGTTTCCATACTTTCAACAGCAATTTGTTTTCTAATCAACTAGTCAGTGTGTGAATGTTACACTACAGTTTCAGTAATTACCCACAACACATCTGTCTTCAATTAATAAAGCATGTGCGTTATATAGCTGTTAATAAATTATTTAATAACAGAGTTATTCCCTTCACACTATAGAAATAAAAGTGTGACACGTAACTATCTGTAAAATGTAAAAGGTTGTGCAAACTGATGCATAAGTGTTTATTAAGTACAGTGAGATGAAATACCTGAGGTAGCACACTGGGTGAGTGTCCCGCCAGCCTCTGCAGAGAGCTCACGTGAGGCACCTTGATGGGGATCGCGGTCAGAGCTCCCAACATCTGTACGAGAGAGAGAGAGAGAGAGAGAGAGAGAGAGAGAGAGAGAGACAAGAGAGAGAGAGAGAGACAGAGAGAGAGAGACAAGAGAGAGAGGACAGGGAGAGAGAGAGAGAGAGAGAGAGAGAGAAAGAGAGACTCATTATTACTTTAAAAATAATTATTCCTCATGTGATAACATGTGTAAGGACTAACATACCCTATAGTACACAGTAGTTAAAGACAGCTCATAAAATCTCCAGATTCTCTTTATTATCTTGCATTTAAATTCAGAAAATGATTTGTAATGTAAAAGGCATTTTTTTTATTGCAAACCTGAATGACGCACAACTTTGACCTTGACTAAACATCTGAATGTTTCTCCTTCCCATCATGCTTTAGTCGAATGAAAGACTGTATGATTGACACGTTACAATAATACAAGTGAAGAGTTATCAGAGATCTGAAGCACAGAACAGATCAGAGATATAAACGTTCTGTACGGCTGTATTGAGAGAACAGGACTTTCAGGTTTATTGTAAAGTGTTTTATGTGTGAGCTGAGTGTGTGTGATGACAGTCTGACTCGTGCGAGGAGGCGGTACGGCCTCAGGCTTGTTCCCATGACAACAGCTCTGATGAAATGTCTTGCTCCGTCAGGGCTGTGATTTCAGTAATTGTTGAATCCCGTAACCTTGAGCGGCGTTATTCTGTCTCATGTTGTGAAAGCGCTGAATTAAACAGCATGTCTGCAGTAAACTCTTAAACGCTAAGAGTATTTAAACACGGAGCCAAGCATCAGAACATCACTAAAGAGAAAAACTACTGCAGTATTTTCAATATTTTACAAAACAAATGTCATTTTCATCCTCAAGAGGTCAAACTCAATATGCTTTATTTTATTTGACATTTTTATGAGGTTTGCAACTATTGCAATCATATGTCTGAATATTGTTTGAAACCCTGATTTGTGGTGTAAAGAACATTTTTTAAAATAAATTTTTCTTTTTTTAATTTCAGTTTCAATTTTTGAAACCCAGTATCACGTTTTGTATAATGAGCTGTGAATATTGTTTTACCACTGTTACAGCAAGCAACAGAATTTTTTTTATGTTATGGCTTATATTTTACTTTCTTCTGACACTTCTGCTTATATCATATTAATAAAAAAACTTTGAAAGATCAAAAAAAAAATTGTAATTATCAATCAAAGGCAAGACAGACTCAAATCACCAATTGCTGGGAGAAACAGAGACATTTAATATGTCTGAGAATCAGCTACTTTTCATATAAATAAAGACTCAAGAGTGGACCATATTCACAAAAAGTGCCTTTTACCGTTTTTACAGTATAGACCATTTCGCAAGATGTAAACAGCACTGGTCCAGAAGCACTTCCTGTCTCAGTTTTTTAACACTACACAAAAGTCAGAACAAAATACAATCAACAGAACATTTACAACTGACTTGTTTAACAAACATCTTTAAGATTTAATTTAATTTACATATGTGAAATACAAAAATGGAAACAGGAAGTGCTTCTGGACCAGTGTTGTTTACATCTTGTATAATGGTCTAAACCAGGGGTCTTCAACTAAAATTGCTTGAGGGTCAGTAACTGAACTCTCCTCACCAGCCGAGGTCAGGACAATTCACGTACTGCGTAAAACATAAATTTGACTTTAAGCCAGACTAAAGAAATTAGTGTAAGTATTTGTTTTATTGAACATTTTATTGATTTGTTTTATTGTGTGTTGTAAGTGCTGTGACACCCCAAGATGTCCTCAATGAAATCTTTCTTCTCTGCATGGTAAAATCTGATGTACACCACAAGCTGAGCAGTGTCATTACTATCAGTCGATTCATCAACTGCCAAAGCTTCGCAAGGTGCAGTATGAATAGCAAATCCTGTGCTAACATTTCAGCTCTTCTTGTGGCTGTTGCAGCAGAAAGAGGGGTTTGTTAAATTTTTTCTCTCAGTTCATGTCTTTCTTTTCCATCTAAAAATGTTTCACATGCAGCATCCATGCACTCCTTTACTTTACTATTTCTCCATCTGTAAAGGGCTTGTTATGCTTTCCTAAAATCCACTGTATTTTCAATGAACACTCATATGATTGTTGTTGGGCGGTGAGTGAGTGAGAGAGGACCCGTGTGGATCGCTCATACTGGGCTTTTAGTTCATTTATTTTTCGCACCCTTACCTCGGACTGCTGAGGGTAAGTTTCTTCAAAGTGTCTATGTTTAGTTTCGTAATGGCATTTAATGTTCCCACTTTTGACAACCGCCACAGACTCCGAGCAAATGAGGCACACAGGCCTCGTACATTTCGATGAAGGAAGAATAAATGCGTATTTTTCCACCCATTCATCTCGAAAAACTCGGTTTTCAGCGTCAACTTTCCTAATTTTTGAGAATGCCATTGTTTTTCAGTCATCGAAAGTTGTATCGGTGTGCGCCGCTCTCTGCTCTCTTCACTGCACGTCTGTCTGTGACTGTTCGCGCTGGCGCCGCACTCGAAACCTGTGTCGATGTATGCGCTACTGAGCGGACTTTATGTGCCTGATATAAATTTTATAATAACGTTAAATAGCGTTAGCCATTTATTTATTTAATTGTGTCAAAAGGCTTTGCGGTCCGGATGGACGCATTATTCCTCATGTGATAACATGTGTAAGGACTAACATACCCTATAGTACACAGTAGTTAAAGACAGCTCATAAAATCTCCAGATTCTCTTTATTATCTTGCATTTAAATTCAGAAAATGATTTGTAATGTAAAAGGCATTTTTTTTATTGCAAACCTGAATGACGCACAACTTTGACCTTGACTAAACATCTGAATGTTTCTCCTTCCCATCATGCTTTAGTCGAATGAAAGACTGTATGATTGACACGTTACAATAATACAAGTGAAGAGTTATCAGAGATCTGAAGCACAGAACAGATCAGAGATATAAACGTTCTGTACGGCTGTATTGAGAGAACAGGACTTTCAGGTTTATTGTAAAGTGTTTTATGTGTGAGCTGAGTGTGTGTGTGATGACAGTCTGACTCTCGTGAGGAGGCGGTACGGCCTCAGGCTTGTTCCCATGACAACAGCTCTGATGAAATGTCTTGCTCCGTCAGGGCTGTGATTTCAGTAATTGTTGAATCCCGTAACCTTGAGCGGCGTTATTCTGTCTCATGTTGTGAAAGCGCTGAATTAAACAGCATGTCTGCAGTAAACTCTTAAACGCTAAGAGTATTTAAACACGGAGCCAAGCATCAGAACATCACTAAAGAGAAAAACTACTGCAGTATTTTCAATATTTTACAAAACAAATGTCATTTTCATCCTCAAGAGGTCAAACTCAATATGCTTTATTTTATTTGACATTTTTATGAGGTTTGCAACTATTGCAATCATATGTCTGAATATTGTTTGAAACCCTGATTTGTGGTGTAAAGAACATTTTTTAAAATAAATTTTTCTTTTTTTAATTTCAGTTTCAATTTTTGAAACCCAGTATCACGTTTTGTATAATGAGCTGTGAATATTGTTTTACCACTGTTACAGCAAGCAACAGAATTTTTTTTATGTTATGGCTTATATTTTACTTTCTTCTGACACTTCTGCTTATATCATATTAATAAAAAAACTTTGAAAGATCAAAAAAAAATTTGTAATTATCAATCAAAGGCAAGACAGACTCAAATCACCAATTGCTGGGAGAAACAGAGACATTTAATATGTCTGAGAATCAGCTACTTTTCATATAAATAAAGACTCAAGAGTGGACCATATTCACAAAAAGTGCCTTTTACCGTTTTTACAGTATAGACCATTTCGCAAGATGTAAACAGCACTGGTCCAGAAGCACTTCCTGTCTCAGTTTTTTAACACTACACAAAAGTCAGAACAAAATACAATCAACAGAACATTTACAACTGACTTGTTTAACAAACATCTTTAAGATTTAATTTAATTTACATATGTGAAATACAAAAAACTGAAACAGGAAGTGCTTCTGGACCAGTGTTGTTTACATCTTGTATAATGGTCTAAACCAGGGGTCTTCAACTAAAATTGCTTGAGGTCCAGTAACTGAACTCTCCTCACCAGCCGAGGTCCGGACAATTACGTACTGCACGTAAAAACATAAATTGACGGCTTTCGCCAGACTAAAGAAATTAGTGTAAGTATTTGTTTTTATTGAACATTTTATTGATTTGTTTTATTGTGTGTTGTAAGTGCTGTGACACCCAAGATGTCCTCAATGAAATCTTTCTTCTCTGCATGGTAAAATCTGATGTACACCACAAGCTGAGCAGTGTCATTACTATCAGTCGATTCATCAACTGCCAAAGCTTCGCAAGGTGCAGTATGAATAGCAAATCCTGTGCTAACATTTCAGCTCTTCTTGTGGCTGTTGCAGCAGAAAGAGGGGTTTGTTAAATTTTTTCTCTCAGTTCATGTCTTTCTTTTCCATCTAAAAATGTTTCACATGCAGCATCCATGCACTCCTTTACTTTACTATTTCTCCATCTGTAAAGGGCTTGTTATGCTTTCCTAAAATCCACTGTATTTTCAATGAACACTCATATGATTGTTGTTGGGCGGTGAGTGAGTGAGAGAGGACCCGTGTGGATCGCTCATACTGGGCTTTTAGTTCATTTATTTTTGCACCCTTACCTCGGACTGCTGAGGGTAAGTTTCTTCAAAGTGTCTATGTTTAGTTTCAGTAATGGCATTTAATGTTCCCACTTTTGACAACCGCCACAGACTCCGAGCAAATGAGGCACACAGGCCTCGTGCGTACATTTCGATGAAGGAAGAATAAATGCGTATTTTCCACCCATTCATCTCGAAAAACTCGGTTTTCAGCGTCAACTTCCTAATTTTTGAGAATGCCATTGTTTTCAGTCATCGAAAGTTGTATCGGTGTCGCGCTCTCTGCTCTCTTCACTGCACGTCTGTCTGTGACTGTTGGCTGGCGCCTTTTCGAAAACCTGTGTCGATGTATGCGCTACTGAGCGGACTTTATGTGCCTGATATAAATTTTATAATAACGTTAAATAGCGTTAGCCATTTATTTATTTAATTGTGTCAAAAGGCTTTGCGGTCCGGATGGACGCATCTCGCGGTCCGGATTCGGACCGGGGTCCGCCAGTTGGCGACCCCTGGTCTATACAGTATGTATACTGTATTCAATGTCTTACTCTTTTACAGTAATAATTCGATGAAACAAATAAAAAATTTAAATAATTTTAATTGAATAATTTAGAACTATTTTTTGTGAATAATTGTTTTTTTTTCATATTGTACAGTATATACCTGTGCAGTATTCAGTAATTAGTCAGCTAGTTTTCCAGTTTACACACAGTCATAGGAAAACATTGCCGACTTGATAAATTCTCATTCTGACCTGCAATCCCATGATGCTCTGCGCTTGTTGTGCCAGACAGAAAACTTAAACCAAAGCAGCTGTTTAGAGTGATTTCAGTAATTCATACTGTCAAATGATTGACGTTTAATTTCTTTTGACTAAAATATTAGCTTGGTACATTTTTAGATGTGCTAAAAATGCTTTAGATGTACAAATACTGATGCTAAAACTGCATTTAAAAATAAAACACCACACAGAAATCGTCTGTGACCTCATGTGGGGTCGTGACCCTTAGGTTGGCTTGTTACAGACTGTCATTAAACTGTTGTTAGTGTTAAATGAGCCGGTGAACAGCTGCTGAGAGCTGAGAACATCTGTATGAATCTACGGTCAGTATCATGAGCGTCACATAACGGCTGTCTGAGTTTAATATCAGCTGGAGATCATGTGATGTTGTGTTGTCTCTCATCAGCTGTTCTTTATCAGTTTAAACCACACGATGGCGCTGTGAGCAGATGAAATCCTTCAGTTTATTCAGCCACTGCCTTAAATATTAAATAAAAACTGTCAAATAAACAGGGACTGGGACTGTCTCTGTAGCCCAGAACCCTAAAACATGGACACAGGTCCAATAGCCTGAATTTCTCATCTAACATCCAAACTACATGTCACGTATAACACAGACCAGTCAGCTGTCAGGAGAAATTGGCAAAAATCATTTCATTTTAGAATTTGCCATTGTAAGCACAGAATTATTCATGCTGTCAGAGGTTATATGCACACAGGCTCGGCTCACACTTTACAAACTACAAAGGTTTTGCGCGAGTGTGGCATAATTGTTTGGTTTCCACAAAGATAATTAAGTCTATTCAAGCTTTTCCTGGAAAGCGACCGCTAGAGTTTCTGCTTGAAACAGGAACCTTTCCACTGGGAAACAGTAAAAAGAGACGCTTCATCTTTAAATATAATGGTGAGGGGAGGAGGACCTGCGTTTTTATACACTTCAGTAACCAACACAAGCATTATGGATCTGTTTTCTGTGCTAAAACGACACTCTTTTCATATATCAGAAAACAGAATATTAAAGAATAATTTGTTTACATTTATGTGCATGATTCATGTCAAAACTTTATTTAACCGTGACGAACCACACATGATTTTGAAAGTTCTATCGTTCTGACCGGTTAACAATTTAAACGTGTCATTAGTAAACCTTTGACTATCATGCAAGAGTCTGTAAATCCCTAAACTAGATTACAGCCGCTTTTAAAAGTCAACTTTTTATTCATTGGCTATTCAGATAAAAGTGAAATACTGCCGTTATCACGTGCGTCCACACCGGAGCCCAAACCCCTCATTATCCAGCACCAAATGACTCGCCAGGTGGCCCGTATTGAGCGACACGAGAGAAGGCCTGTGATTGGCCGTGTGATGCCGGGTGTTGATAGTGTTTGAATCAGCGGGCAGCTGGAGGAGCAGAAAACAGCTTCAAATCTCTGAAACAATGCAGCCATAAAAGGCAGTAAAAGAATCCTGCCGCTCCGGGCCGGAGGAGGGGGAGGGATGAGAGAAAGGACTACTCATCCCAATGAAGAGAGATTTCCTGACGCTGCCTTTCAGAATCAAAACAGCATTTTGTCCGAGAAGGTTTTCGAGAACGTTTTGCCGGCTGACGGTTGAGCGACACAAAAGTTTGACAACATGATACAACTTGTTGTATCCATGAAAGGTTTTTTCCATTCAGTACAACACAGTTTTGCACCGGCTTGCGTCAGATTTGAAGTCCATCCGTTGTGTGAGAATACAGTTCTTCTAGACTGAGCAGATGAAATGTGTTATACGTCCCTCTGTGATGCTGTGAAATTACTATGATAGCTTGTCTTCAGAGAAGTCTATATGATGTTGTTGGACAGAGTAACTCCTGTAACCCCTTCATCAGCGGCTTATTCATGATACTACATTACTACCACACAATACAATTAATAAAAAGACCAAAAATAATTGTGTATCAGTGCAACTTTTATAGAGTAAAATCATGAAAAGTCATGTGATAAATGTTTATGTCGTTAAGGGTGATGTGCTTGATCACAAGCAAGAACTCTTAAATATTTGTTTCCTCTAATTCTCCACCTTTGTTTTGTGTAGTTGTGTTGTTGTACCTGCGAGCGGGCAACGTTTTGTCCGGCGGTTGTTTGGAGGTTGATGGGGGACGTCTGAAGCGCCTCAGAACTCAGTGTCTTTTGTCCGTTAATGTGTGCCGTCACCATGGAAACGGGAGTCTTGGCCGGCACCACGGAGATGGCGATGCTCTGGCTGGGCGGCTTGATGAGGGCGAGGGGTTTGGCGGCCGTCCCCACAGGACAACTTCTGACGGCGAGCTTCTACCGCACAAAACACAAACACGTCACTGACCCTGAATGTGCTCGATTAAAAGCTTGTTTTGAAAGTGTGTACAGAGCTCTTCTTTCAAAGTTATTAAAGCAGAGCAGTCACTTCAACACAAGACAGATGAAATGTCTGTTCACTCATGTGAAAATCAAGCTTTCGCTTTAATATCAGTCTGTGTTGGTTTGGTATGAGGTTCTTCTCATTTCCTTTCAATGATTTCAGTAGATGATCAAACAACAATATTTTTTCAAAACATAATCAAGGAGTAAAACTGCATGATATATTATGACTCATCGGAAAACATTTCCTAAAAACACGACACAGATGCAGTAATAAGTTGGTCTTGCAGTGGTTTATTCCTATAAAAGGGTTTGTTATTCAAGCAATATCCTGAAGAAAAGCTTCTCTCAGCTGAGTTCACAGGAGAACCACTCTTAATATTTCATACTCTTTATCCACGGACCCCCTTCTCATTTCTGAATGGCTTTTATGGTTTGGTGAGGGCCGTGAGACCTGGGGGAGGGGACGAGAGAGAGAGAGACAGACAGAGAGAGAGAGAGAGACAGACAGACAGAGAGAGAGAGAGACAGACAGAGAGAGAGAGAGAGACACAGACAGAGAGAGAGAGAGAGAGAGAGAGAGAGAGAGAGAGAGAGAGAGAGAGAGAGAGAGAGAGAGAGAGAGAGAGAGAGAGAGAGAGAGAGAGAGAGAGACAGAGAGAGAAACTCTTTTTCATATTCACACACTGTCTCTCTATAAAGGACTTTTCAATATGTCTTCCCCATCTGAGCGCATACAACCAATAAATCCTGACAGACAGCCTTCTATTCATAATGCCGTTTCTCTCTAACACTCGCTTTATGATGAAAGAATCAAACACAAATCGCATTTCCAATTCACACCTCTGCAGCGTTATGTTGCGCTGTGAGTCTCAAAGTCAAAAGTCATTTATTGTCGTTTGCATGAATGGCACGGGTAATTTGATCATTGAAATTCATGAGGTAAACTCAATACAAATTTCAATATGAGATACTATAATACAATATATGCAATAACAACACAGTACAAGTTTGACAATCATGTCATTTATCCACAATTAAAAACTGCAGTAACTGTCTTTTGAAATGTATCCTTGAAAGCAGTGAATTTGTTGAGCATGAAAAATGACAAATTAACTATATTTGTGGATAAAACTAAAATTGTGACACACCAGTACTACGAAAAGTAATTGAATGCGGCCCATCCCATCACAAAACACACACACATGCTCGCACCAGCGGCCACATTCACTGTGGGTGGAAGGAGGGGTGTAGCTGAACTAAATTCGAGCTTTGTAAAAATCAGCATGTCGAACAAAAACTGCTTATGCAGTACAATGACAGCCACCTCTCTCTCTCTCTCTCTCTCTCTCTCTTTTTGTTTCTCTCTGTGTGTCTCTCTCTCTCACTCTCTCACTCCCTCTCACTGTGTGTCTCTCACTCACTCACTCTCTCACTCACTCACTTACTCACTCACTCACTTACTCTCTCTAAAGAATTGAAGAAAAATATGATGAAGAAGTAATATTCCCAAGACCTTTTGCTAATACAGTACATGTCCTGAGGCCTACCTTCCTATCAAACATGAACTTTATGAATACAATAATAAAGATGACTTGAGAAGTGAATATATTTAAGAAGATTTTGCACATTTTTATTTTGTCTGCGAGTTGTTTTGATGCACTGTTGTTTGCTGAATATAAACATCTTTAGAGATTTTATTTAAAGGTTTTTCATAACTTTTTACAATAAGGTTGTGTTTGTTAACATTAGTTAATTCATTAGCTGAGATAAACAATACTGCTACAGCATTTATTCTGTATAGTTCCAAGTTCATTTAATTATTTATTAATACATTTTTCATCTTTCATCAAAAAATTTATCTGTTAACATTTGTTAATACACAGCGAACGAACGTCAACAATTGTATTAACATTAGAAAACATGAATGTTAAAAAATGTTAAATATTTATCCACACGGACTGTCGTAAACTCTTTCTCCCATTACGACAGTGAAAACTGCAGAGGAAGAGAACAGAATCAGCAGAAAATCATTTGTGTGAATGTCGCTCAGCAGTACACACGGGGTGAACACGAGCAGATTGTCGGTATGTTACTCATTAATTCCCTCACAATGCATGCGGCGACTCGATTGTTTCAAAGGATCAATGTAATCCACAGACTGGCATCTGGAGTCCACTTTCCACCCCGACGCCCCATTCAGCTCATTGTTTCAAAGGTCACCCCCCCCACATCCCCCAACACACCAGAGAAAGGGTTAAACCCGCTGGAAAATGAAAAGTGATGATTCGCTCTGTAACACAACTTGACACATCAATGCTGATTTAATGGACGCTACACATGATTTAATTTATAACTTTTTGCCTCTCTGTCGCCATCTTTGTTCAAAACATTAAACTGCAGGTTACTTTACGTACTGTATTTTTATGTGGATGAAGACAGTTGACAATAATCTGATATGGCACCTGGCAACTCAACTTATAAATCATTACTGGAAGTTTAACACAATGTAAAAACAGATTTTAAAACATTTTTTGTGCGTAAAAATATACAACCAAGATTACAAAACTCCTTCATTTGTATTGGTGAAAAACATGAAATCATTCATCTGATCAGCATCACACCCTGAGCGTAAATCAGAAATGTATCTCAATCCATGCGTTAAATATATTAACTGTGTTCAACCTAATATGATAGATTCAGTGAGACCCTGACAGAGAAGAGAAAGATGTGTCGAACGTTCACATAATGAGTTATTTCCCAGCATGCCGAGCGGTTCTGCTCATGATGGGTTTTAAATGAGGGTCTTTGACACACAAACACTCATTAAAGACTTTCACAGCACTATAATGAACTGCTGGACACACGTTTGTCCTGTCAACATTCAGCTTCCTGTTTCATTGTGTCACGCTCAATGACTGAAGGACATCAGCAGCGTTTACCAACAATCACCTGCGGACTAGAGAGAGATCTGACGGAACGACAGACGGGTGGAAATCTGCAATAAACATCAATTTAAGAGAAAGAGAATTCAATACAGTGAAATATTACTTTCACAGCTGATCAAAATTCATTCAAATGTTAAAGTCCCAAACATTTATAAAGTGAAACTGAGTGTAACGCTAATATAGTTATCATTATAGTTGTCAATCTTAGTGTGAACGGGTCTTTAGTTATATGTTGGAGCATCACATTCATAAACTTTCTTAATTTCATCATTCTACTTGATCTTCTAATTGGCCATCATACTGTTTTTGGTCAACAGAAATAATACTGCAAAATCATCATGCCATGCTGTCAATCTTCTGAAAGATCCCTGTTCTTTTCTTCTGAAGTGTATAAAGTTTATCCAGAGCTGACCTGAGCTCCTGCTCCCTTCACATGAGATGATTCACTGAAGAACTGAAAGACCACGAGTCAATCCTTCACACACAACTCTCTCTGATGGTGGAAATCAAGCAACACATCAGAAGATGAGAGTCTCAGATCCCAGATGTCCTTGTCTCTATGATCAGCTCCTTACAGGAATGACTGCTGATTCTTTTCATGATGAAGAGCAAGAAGAACCGTTTAATGACTACACTATCATTCATGACTGCAGTGTCATCTGAATATAGCAGTTCTATCAGCCTCAAGCACTTCCTGTGTGATGTCAGAGGTCACAGAGGTCAAACACACACCGTCCGGGAGCCTGCGGACATCAGATAAGATTCACAACATACATAACAAACCCACAACCCAGATCAACAGAAAGAAAAGTGTTCAATTATTTCCACTGTACATACATTCTGTCCTTCAGGATTCTTTGCTCAAAAGTTTCCGTTTCAGAAGTCACATGATTTCATCCATATGCCGCTGTGACACTGACCTCATCTGTGACCTCAACTTATGTTGTCATGGCAACGTAAAACCAGTAACTTTTGATGTGCACTAGAATACTAGAAGTGAATGTGAAAACACTGAGCCGCATTATGTGCTATTATGTGTGCTACTGTAACTGTAATGTGTCTGAAATATGATGGACAATACTGAGGGTTTCATCGTCCATTCGCACTACTGAGGGTTTCATCGTCCATTCGCACTACTGAGGGTTTCATCGTCCATTCGCACTACTGAGGGTTTCATCGTCCATTCGCACTACTGAGGGTTTCATCGTCCATTCGCACTACTGAGGGTTTCATCGTCCATTCGCACTACTGAGGGTTTCATCGTCCATTCGCACTACTGAGGGTTTCATCGTCCATTCGCACTACTGAGGGTTTCATCGTCCATTCGCACTACTGCGAATGAATGATGGTTTCATCATTCACACTACTGAGGGTTTCATCATTCATTCGCACTACTGAGGGTTTCATCATTCATTCGCACTACTGAGGGTTTCATCATTCATTCGCACTACTGAGGGTTTCATCATTCATTCACACTACTGAGGGTTTCATCATTCATTCACACTACTGAGGGTTTCATCAGATCAACAGAAAGAAAAGTGTTCAATTATTTCCACTGTACATACATTCTGTCCTTCAGGATTCTTTGCTCAAAAGTTTCCGTTTCAGAAGTCACATGATTTCATCCATATGCCGCTGTGACACTGACCTCATCTGTGACCTCAACTTATGTTGTCATGGCAACGTAAAACCAGTAACTTTTGATGTGCACTAGAATACTAGAAGTGAATGTGATGTAAATCACATCCAGAAAACACTGAGCCGCATTATGTGCTATTATGTGTGCTACTGTAACTGTAATGTGTCTGAAATATGATGGACAATACTGAGGGTTTCATCGTCCATTCGCACTACTGAGGGTTTCATCGTCCATTCGCACTACTGAGGGTTTCATCGTCCATTCGCACTACTGAGGGTTTCATCATTCATTCACACTACTGAGGGTTTCATCATTCATTCACACTACTGAGGGTTTCATCATTCACACTACTGAGGGTTTCATCATTCATTCGCACTACTGAGGGTTTCATCATTCACACTACTGAGGGTTTCATCATTCATTCGCACTACTGAGGGTTTCATCATTCACACTACTGAGGGTTTCATCATTCATTCACACTACTGAGGGTTTCATCATCCATTCGCACTACTGAGGGTTTCATCATCCATTCGCACTACTGAGGGTTTCATCATTCATTACTACTGAGGGGTTTCATCATTCATTCAAGCACTACTGAGGGTTTCATCATTCATTCAAGCACTACTGAGGGTTTCATCATTCATTCGCACTACTGAGGGTTTCATCATTCATTCGCACTACTGAGGGTTTCATCATTCATTCGCACTACTGAGGGTTTCATCATTCATTCACACTACTGAGGGTTTCATCATCCATTCACAATACTGAGGGTTTCATCATTCATTCACACTACTGAGGGTTTCATCATTCATTCACACTACAGAGGGTTTCATCATTCATTCACACTACAGAGGGTTTCATCATCCATTCACACTACTGAGGGTTTCATCATTCATTCACACTACTGAGGGTTTCATCATTCATTCACACTACAGAGGGTTTCATCATCCATTCACACTACAGAGGGTTTCATCATTCATTCACACTACAGAGGGTTTCATCATTCATTCACACTACAGAGGGTTTCATCATCCATTCACACTACAGAGGGTTTCATCATTCACACTACTGAGGGTTTCTGTTTACTGCCCGAGAACGTTCTCGATTATCACAAATCCTCAAAGCTCATTTCTTTCATAGCGTATGGAATCAATAGGAAGCTGATGGTTTTCTTGTTTTAATTCACATTCAGATCAATGTCCAGACAACATCAGGAGAAGCGTTGTGTCTGCGGCACTCGTCTCAAACTGAAGCGATATGAAATTCTACGTGTATCATACACGACTGTTAAAGAAATCAATCTCTGCCGAACCGCTTCTGAACGCTGTACAACAACAAACTCAAGAGTGTCAAAATGTACTTAACATTTCCTAATATACAGTACGACTGCAGTAGATGAGAAATGATATAGAGTGGTTCAGTGGAGAACATATGAATATAACTTCAGACGTCATGCGTCATGAATTCTGTATTTCATATACAGTAATTCACATATAAGTATTCACACAGAAAGCACATAGAGGAAATGATGTATTACACATTTGACAGAAAACAGCTCATGACAGAGATGCCTTCAGAAAGAGAAGTCCTGCTGAGACTCTGATCAAACAGAAACAGATCAGCTAATGAAGGAATATAAAAGCAGCGCTGGAATTGAACTCGGCAGGACGTCGCCCTTCAGGAAGACGTCTGAATAACCCTGTAGTATTGGATTTCGACTGTACTCTATTTCTGTTTTACACAGAAAGAAGAGCTTAACGCTTAAGAGACGCGTGTCCTTTGCTGGAGATCGATGGAGAATCGTTTGGAACACGAGTCGAGTCGTGAGTTATTTAAAGACTCGCACAGGTATCCTTGGGATTTTAGTCGCGTGTCATCGTAAAATCAGCTGTGAAATAAATGAAGGCTGATGTTCTTCTTTCTCTATATTTAGTTTGTGAGTAGAAGTGTTACTGCATCATCCTCTCGAATTCATGATGTCATCTTATATTCTACAGTTTAATTCTCTGGGTAACATATGCTTTTAATAGATCCAGATGTGAGATTGAATTATTCTCTGATGTTCAGAAATGACACAAATCAGGTTCTTATGCATTAATGTCTGTTACAGCTGAATATAATCTGAATAAACCTTCATGTGTGAATGCTTGATGACAGATGTATCAGTCCTGGCTGTTTCAGGTGTGTTTCATCTGATTGTGTATGTACGTAATGGTGATTATACTGATTATAAGTTCTCTGTGTCGTTGCTTCTGTGTGTACGTCACACATCACTTACAGTGACCTCGTCAGAAGCCAATCACAGGCTCATTTATTACCATGTGTTTGAATGACAGCTCAAGGACGACCCTCGCCGTCTCTGCTGTTTTATTGACAACATTCATCTAAAACACACCGCTGGGGAAATAATTAAAACTGCTGTTTGATCTAAACTAGACAAAAAGTCACATGTGATAAATACAGTATTTAAATATTTATGACTTTCATCAAATCAAACCAATTCACTAATGATTCATTGACCTTCATGCGCTCATACATCAGTGTGTTTGATTATAACGAAACTTCCCATGTGACATAAAACCACCGTGATGAACTCCATGTTTAACATCACTATAATGACATTCACAGTGAAAGACGGTCACAGCTTATGTCTCTATTGATTTCTGGTGTTAACATGCTCAGATTACACTGCTTTAAAGAAATCCTGCGAATCCCAGCGCTGCTTCCTGAGAAATCTCTGAGGAAATCCGGCCCGATGACACTGACGTCCACCCAGCGGTGATCAATCACAAATATCACATCACACTACACTTGCATGATTCAACACAAGCACGTGAACATTTAGAAAGAAATGGAAATGTGTAAATGAATTTACACCTTCTATCAGATGTTACGAGTCTTTATAAATCTTGAGTTATTGTGATATGAATACGTATCTTTATATTTTATCTTGAATAAAATCTACATGAAAGACCCACGATCAGAGGCATAAATCCAGCAGATGAGCGAGACTGACTCTAGACCGTGTGTTTAAACCGTCTTTAGGCTATTAATAGCTCCAGCGTTTGGCCTGTACAGGGTGAATATAAAGTGTGACACCTTCTGGCACAAACATCACGCTGAACAACATCTCGTATGTAAGACCGAGATGACATTGAACAAATGCTGATGAGGTTCAAACCTTCAGTCTTAAAGCACTGAACTCAATTTAACACAGACAAATCTCATATCACTTCTGATGTATTCAGACTAGCTTAGCGTCTGTAATAGCACATATGTGAATATTTGTCCATGTTGTTGTGTTCAGGTGTTTTACATATTTTAGCTTATAAATTTGCATATAAGAAAAATAGTTCACATTTATATTAACATGTTCATGGAGCCATGAAAGTTCAATAAAGCTGAATCACTTACAATTATAATTAGTTTAACTTTTATGTAATTTCACAGATTGGGAAAATGAATTCAAAGTAATGTCACTGAGCACTTTCTAATGTCGCACACAGGTTCAGAATAGAATGACAGTCACGACAGGACGTTTTTCTTTTTGACTGAACTGTCTCTTTAAGAAATAATTATACACTTTCATTATAACTATACTGTTGAATTATTTAAATCATACTGGACATTAACCCCACAATCTCCAGCAGTCCTTCACCTGCATCTGATTCTTTTGATTCTTTTGAGCCCGAAACACTCGAATCACATTATCAGCAGTGGAGTCAGTCCTGAGCAGATCAATAACAAAATAAACAATCAGGTTACAGTATACCGGCAGAACCGTCACCACAGTCCAGCTGGTTTGATTATTAATGAAAAACAAATCCTGTTAAATGTAACATGTTCTCTTTGGACAGAAGAACATGTTCTGAGTTCCAGTATGTTCTCGAAGTACGTTTATATTTCAAAAGAGCATGAAAGCCGTGTTTTTCTCATCGGACTTCTTCAAGGCTGAATCAGCGCTCCTGCAGGAAATGAGATCATGGATTGCAGCAGAAGTGCTCGTTGGCTTTTAAGTGGCCGTGGTAAACTCTGGACTTACAGAACGATGTGACCCATTAAATCCTGTCCAGTGATACCAGCGCTGAGACACGACTCACCCCATCAATGATTGACAGCTGGTTTGTTAAGGGGTCTGCTCCACCCCACCTCACTGTCTACAACAGCATTCAGGTCAGGGGGTGGGGCCGGGGGTGGGGCTTACCACAGGACACACCCCTCATCTCCATCAAGGACTGAAACTATTCGGTTTATAAATGAACTCATTTTGTCTTTGATTAGGACTTTTTACAGACGTCAATCATTGTGTCAACAGCTCACTAGTGTTTGAAACAGAGCCAATGAAATCATCACCGGACATGTCGGCTTTAGTTCAGATGGACTAATCCTGTTGGTCATCTAACGTGCTCTAATCTCATTACATCATTACCGTCTTACGGCACAGAAAGCCAGATCGTTGAGTCAGATGTCAAAGACTTCAGCTACAGAATGAATCATACTGTCGTAAGGAATCATTTTAAAGTCATTTTAAAATGGATGAATCTGATGCTGAATTCTGTCAAAAAAACTCACAGAGCCACAAGTTACTGGACTGAATTATTCCAACCAATCACTTTTTTCAAAATAAAATTACTTAAATTCTTAAATGCTAGTTTACTCCAAAAGTTGACCAAATGATCTTTAATGTATACTTATAAAGTCTTTCGCTTCCTGAAAAATGGACCAAATCTATTGATGACTCATACTGCACTGCACAATTATCCAGTCAAATTCTCTCCAGACTGAGAAAGCCCCTCCCCCAACACCACCTTCAACCAACCAGCGAGCAGCAAATCTGCTATACTTTATTACGTTTGTTGTGGCCGCGGAAAATCTACAACCTGACACATAATCTAAAGTTACATTTGTTTTATATATAGATTTTTGTGCTGACAGAACACAATAATTGAGTTTTACTCGTTCTTATTCGTTCTTTAATTTTTATCAATAATTTTTTATTAATAATTTTACGTTGTTTCCATTAAAACAGGAATTACGTCAACAAGTTAAAACTGTCTCCTACACTCTCTAACTAAAAATATATTTTCATACTATTTTACAATGTGACGTTTCTTTAACAATGTGATGGATCTAAAGCTGGTCGGTGTAGTTCACGCTCTACGGATGTTTTGAAATCTCTTTGAAGAAAGCGAACAGGGAAATTGCATCCGAAACTGTTGCGCACTATTAGATCAGGAGTTATTTCCGCACGAATGATATGCTTTGAATGGCATCGCCATGGTTACGGTCTAAACTACCTGGAAGAGAATGCTAAGAAAACGCAGTTCTTCAAAGAAAAGCTGATTCAACGAGTCAAAGTCAAATTTGTTTCTGCCGCTGTTGATGATTTTTCTCAGGCAGCGTTGCTACGAGACAGAACAGATGAAAATGTTCAAAAGCGATTATGTTTATTCAAATAAACCCTTGTTTTATTGTGCATCTTCAACTATTCCTTCTTTCCACTTCTGAGTCTATATTTATATCCTGAAAGAGTTTCTGTAGTAACACCTGAACTTTCATGGCTCTGCTGCTCGTAACATCAGGCGCTGTTGCCATTGGATACGGTCAGTTTGCCTAATCAAATCTGGATGAACTTTGCAAAATATCAATTTTGCCAATAGAAATTGATGGCATGCACTTTAAATGAGAAAGAGCGAGTGCTTTGCCCTCCAGTAACAGATTTCATATGAGAATCTCCCTTATATACACATGAGTTTTATAGACCAAATCGGATCATTCCGTAAATGTCTTAAAAATATGACAAGTGAATGTGTCAGTGTTTATTTAAAATCATATTATTTGTATTTTATGTAAGAAACCGATTCAAATCTAAGTTAATATTCATTTCATCGTCTTTTCCATTTTGTATCTAAATTCTGTGTCCAAAGATGGTGTCCATTTCATTTTCTCAGAAAATAATTAAAACAGAAGAATTTGTTTTAGTGACCATGAAACACCATTTCAATAAATACCACAAAAGTATTGTGAATCCGGTCCATCCCACATGTGAACTAGATTTATTGTCCTCTGAAGTCCTACAGTCTTTTTGCATTTTCATTGACAATCTTTTTCTTCGCCCAGAGCTGTGACATAAACTACACAAGTCGTGTGTACTACACAGAAAGATTTTCAATGAATATTGATTTAGCTTTGGGTCGGTATTCGGCTCCAGCCCTCCCGCGACCCTGCAGGGGACAAGCGGTTTCGAAGGAATGAATTGATGAATGGATGGACAAAACTGTTGTATGTAAAAACAGCATCTGAAAAATGTGTCTTCATTAACTTTGAGAGCATTTACCTGACCTTTCCAGTAAAACCCGAGAAGAAACTCACTAACAGACCGATCTGTTCTTAAACCGCCAAAGAATCACAAAACAACCCGACACATTCAGTCGAAAGTCTTGTACGCGAAGAAATCAGAACCACTATCAATAATTCACTTCACATCCACTTCTGTTATTGTTAAGTCTTTTGGTTGGACATGTTCCTCTGGACCGATTGATCCAGACTCATATTAAACATTATTAAACTCATTTTGCATGATTTTTACAAGGTGTATGGTGTCTCTTTATTTTCCTTTGCTTTTTAACAATCACATCCACGTGCATTTGTGTGGTAATGTTAAATACGGCATCGGCCTTAGGGACCGAAATACACAAATCACTCGAGACAGAACACTGGGCTGTTTTCAAAGCCAACTCGCATTTGTGCTTATGCATCAAACTTACGCAAGCCATTAAAACATGTGCTGCTTGTGTTTCTCTCTATCTATCTGTATTTATTAAAGGAACATTCTCGTGATTCATTTACATTCATGCTGTTTGAAACACAGGAGACTTTCTTAATTATGTAAACAAACATTGGTAGTTTTTAAGGAAAAACCTGGCTGCTCTTTTTGATGCAATAAAAGTGAATAGGGACTAGGGCTATCAAGCTTCAAAATGACACGTCAATATGCCCTTTCTATAACCCTGAGAGGTTCAGCCGTGTGCAACGGTACATGGAATAATAATTCAAATTTTGTTCCTCAAGCGATATGACTTTAAGATGATCTGTAATATGGATTTTGTGTACTTTTCAGCTTGAGAGCTCCAGTCCCCATTCACTTTCATTATATAGAAAAGAGCATCTAAAACATTTCTTAAAAATCACATTTCCATTTAATCAAAGAATGAACAATATGAAGGCGAGTACGTTTTACTTTTCTAGGTAACTGTCCCTTTAAACTGTTAGGAAAACACATAGAATATGAATTAACAGACATTACGTATTTAACACATTACTGCACACTAGAAAAAACACGGAAACCTTTGCAGGAAGAAAAATCGTCTTCCATTTCCAAACAGAAAAAAAGTGTTTTGCTAATGTGCGTTTTGCATTGTGCATGCTCGGCACACAAACACAAAGATCGCAATCATTTTGGGAAGGTGTTGCAAGCTATGAAAGAGCCTAAAAAATATACTTTGACATTGAGCAGAGAGCAAATCAAAGCTCAGATTTTATGAGCGTTTCTGGATCAGTGATGCAACCCAGAGCAATAACACAACAATGCAGAAAGATTGTCGCACAACACGATTTAAAAACACTCCCAAGAAAAGACAGATACTTGTGTATGGACGCGATGCATTTGCCCTGCGGGAATCACAAGATTACTCACTAAAGCTTCACACAATTATGATGTTGTCAGCTAATAGAAGCTGGAGGGTGTGCGGTCTGTCTTCATCTGCATTTAAGCATCTTTAACATGTAAGTTTAGAGGAAATATGAGCATGAAAGACCATTGTAGAGGTCCAAAATAATATAAAAGAGGATTCTGATTTGTACGTTCTAATCTAAATCAACAAATATCTAGTACGACTACAGTGAAACTCCACATCAATATTAACTTTATATTAATATTTATGAGACTCAAAATTTGATCTTAGTGTTATCCTAAACTCTTTGCAATGATAAAGCCTATAGCGTTCTGGATCTGTAGGAACATTCACTCAAATGTGATCTGATTAAAATACTACTATTACTTAATACTATGTTTTACACTATTAGCTAATAAAGATCATTTTAATACTTATTGTTTTCTTCCCGGTTCAATATAAATAAATAAACTGCTTTTGTAATATTGCGGTCTTGAAGCTCTGAAGAAAAGGGTTTCGTTAGGAATGCAGCTTGAAAATATTATTAATACATTAGAGAGACGGATCTAGTCTGCTTCAGAGTACACACACACACTTCAATCCGTCATGTCTTTTCATGTCATTAATCACACACATATATACAGTACAGCATGTTTTTTTAATGCACATTTTCTTCTGAGAACGTGCTCAGATCTTAAGGTATATGTAAAGGCCGCACGCGTCTCGTGTGATGATGCTGACTTTGGTTTTCTGCTCCCTTCCCCCTCTTGAGAAAGGCCATGAATGAGCTCTCCCTCCCCCAGCCCGAAACTCTGCAGACTTTTGCTCCATGTTAGGAAGGAACAGACACCCCTTCGACACAAAATGGAAGCTTCCACTATCAAACAGCACAAACCTTCACAACACACGACAAACACGCGCATTAAACACACGCGCGCAGGAGGTGTGACGCGCGCGCGTCGCTGTCCGAGGTGCTGAACGATGTCAAAGTCCATCGAGCGCACGAGAAATCCACTAACGGGTTCTGAATGTCCTTTAAACGGAGGACAATCGGACAAACTGGCCGTAAAACATCGAAATCATCGCGAAGAAAACGTCACAGATGACCTTGCGTTTCGATCGCGATTGTAAAAAAAAAAGTGGAAGTGAAGTGCAGAGATCGAATCAAATTCAACCACGTCGTCATGTGACCGACTCATAAAGCCCTTCAGCAAGACTGTAAATAAAGTGCGTTAATAAAGTAAATAGTCTCGGTGTTGTGAATGACAGTATTTAAACTCAACATGAGCAACTGATACTTTCCTCTTAAAACTCTCCAGAAACATGTCGAGACACTCAAAATGGACGCTAACACTTCCAGTGTCACTATTTACGAGACGAAATCCAAAGACAATTTTTGTAAATAAAAACACCCAATTGAACACAAACGCAAACGTTTTGAAACAGGTTAAATGTGTACATTATTGTAACTGAATCACTGATCATTCAGTACGAATGAAATATGCATGAATTCTCACTTGTTTGTCACTTAAAGACTCTTATTCTGCTTTGCTTTTCGTGTAGTTGTTTGTTAAGTTCTCCCAACAATTAAACACACACGATCAGTGCAGTTCTTGGCCAAAATACATCGGTGGACACTTTCTAACTTTATAAAACACGTCGCGTTATTTGACAAAGTCACGCAAAGGACAAAGCAGCAAACGATCTCGAGAACTGATGGATACCGATAAAGTTTTTCCGCCTCGTTTTCCAACGTTTAAAATGAAAGTGATTACCTTTGGGTCCTGCTTCATCTGTGCAACTAGTTTCTAAACGGAGTTAAAGAAGGAAAACGCGTTAGATGTGAAGTGTTTCAAGTTAAGATGTTTGCGAGAGGAACAAAGCGGCGAGTCCGTTTGAGCCTCATAAATATTCAAGTCTCGTCCCGATCGCTACACAACACCGCCGCATTATTAGTCCGAATCGCAAAAAACGCACCGCGGGAGAACAAGAGCGTCAAAGAGCGTTTTAATAATCTTCGTTTTAAGTCATTATGGCGTCATAAAAGCGAAAGAACGTCACCGTTATTTCCAAATCCACATCTAACATTGAAACGCGGCGATTTTCTCTCTCCCGACATACGGTAGCGTTAAAAAAGCACAGAAAAGCTCTCGTAATTATGCCATTTTTATTTACCTGATGACATTGGACTTCTACTTTCAGTGCCTCTTGAAGGCCTTGTAGCTCCATGTTGTGACTTCAGAAGCACTTTTCCTCCACTTTCGACGCGATCCGCGCTATTTGTGACGTACTCCAGATATGTTTAAAAGCAACAATAACAATCGCAAGAACTACTCGAGCTGCACCAGCAAGTTCTCGCTTCTTTACTGGCCGCCAGACTCATCACCCACTTCACGCCAGTGTGAACAAAAGTGCTCAAAAGGCGAGCCAAAGATGTCCACGATCACGCGGATCCGCTCCGTAAGCGACGCCGAGAATGCGCGTCCGTGCGATCCGGGTCGCGGGGGGTTATTTGCGGGACTTTGCGTGGAAAACGAGGGACTAGATTGTGTCCGAGCGCGCGGCTTGATTTCACTTCGCATGGGGAAAAAGTTGCGCTTCGGTTGTCAATGCTAATTCGCAAAGTTCCCGGATGGAGCAGTGAAAGAAGAACTCTCCCTTCCTCCGGAGCGTGAACGCGCTCCCTCAGCCTTGCGCGCTCCCGAGCGTCTCCATCAAACAGCATATACATGTAAAAAAAAGTTTGTTGTAGAACTGTAAAACGTTGTAATAAACAATTCATATTTATATATTTGATTTGTTAGTTACAAATACATCATTAACTTTTATTTGTTGAATAAAACGTTATATAATGATATAATGTATGTTTGTCATTTTAAAAGCAATTTATGTTAACAATTAATATTACAGTGTCCTTGTTATTAATGCACTTACTATAGTAATGACAACTACAAACAGGCAACCCTCGACCAAACCATAATTATAAACCATGTTAATTAATATGACTCATTATTTGTGTAATTCCACTGTCATTTAAAACAAATTTGTAACTTGAATTGTTTTATAAAAGATCAGTAAAAAAAGAACAGTCTGTTCTTGGTTCTGTGTGTGGGGGGGGATTAGGTTTGACTAAATACCCCCCACACCAGACCTCTGTTTCACCCCCACGTAGCGTAAATGAACGCAAATCCCTCCAGCTATTAAGATGCAAATATGTCGCCCGTCACTGACTTTTATTACTGCGTCTATAGTGTTTGCTTTGTAGTATATTTGACGTGCACGTTTCTTACTTATTAAGTTTCTTATTTTGTCCCTTTTGATGACATCACATCTGCTAAAAAGTTGATTTTGTTTACAACTATCTAAACTCATGACGCGTGATTCACGTCATTATTATACTCGATCTCTTTTCAAGATGAGCGCATATATCACGATATGTTTGAATTTAAAAAGCACTCTTTGCTCTATGATTACCCCCACCCTGCCCCCATCATCCACCATCTGCCCCCATCAGCTCCATCGGTCCCCCAAACACACTCCGTCGAGGCGCGTTCGCCTCCGTGTCATCCAATCAGGAGTTGCGCGTGCGGCACGTGCCTCCAGACAGCCAATCATCTTTAAGGAGAGAGTGAACGTGACGTGAAAGGCCAGTTTTGTGCATTTATGTGCTTCTGGAAACATGCATGTTCAGTCTCTCTGTGCGTGTATTTATGTGCTTATGGAAACACACATGCTCAGTCTCTGTGTGTGTGTTTGTGTTCGTCAGGAAACATGCATGTTCAGTCTCTGTGTGTGTGCGTTTATGTGCTTATGGAAACAAGCATGTTCAGTCTCTGTGTGTGTGTTTAAGTTACACTTTCAAATTAAATTAAAATTAACACTAAATAGCTACACCATTTCTGGCCAATGTACAAAAGCATGATTGACACCCAAAGACTTTCAGACGGTCTATCAGTTATTAAACTAAGTGAATGGCTAAAATAACGTAATTGATGCATAAATGGTTTATTAACTATTTCATCAAGGTTTTACTAACTTTATTTTTACCAGCAAATCTTTATTTCGTTTTACTATTTTATGTGAATGTTTCCATAGTTTCCCTATATGCCTTCATGGTAATTCTACATTAATATTTTTATATAAAATAATTTGAATTGTACCATTATTTACTTATTAATGAACTAATTGTGCTGTTTTAAACAGTTTTGGTTTAGCATGTCAGCAGTTTCCAAAGGTTTTATTGTCAACTATCAACATGCAGCAAACAGCTGTGCTGAGTTAAATGAATATTATTCAAACAAAATACCTAAATTACTTACAAATAAATTAGACATTGACAAAGGTGTTGTTATATTTTGGACTTAACACATGGAGGCGCTATATAAGACTTCCTTTAACAGTAAACACTCGCCTGTCTGCCATTAGTCAGTCAAACAGATTCATCCAATAATATTTACTGAAAGAGAACATCATGTGTGACCTACTAAAGTCATTACTAATAAAACACTGTATTATTTTTTGCAATACTTTTGGCTATTTAATGAATATTTATAATTGCCATTCATCTGCCATATCTGTTTACTAATATCATTGCAATGCATTATGGGATTGCCTTCTCAGTATTTGGCCCAACGGGTTGTGGAAGATCAGGAATATGCGTTAAAAATTAAAGAGTCAATTCTGAATTTATCCTGACAGTCAAATCTCAGTATTTTCGCTAAACATATAAGAGACGTAAATGCATGTCTGTCTAACATCCTGGATCACCTTCTGACTTTAATAACAGAATATCAATAGATCTGCTTGCCTCTTACTGTAAAATTCACATCAGAGACAAATGGACAGGTTGTAACCTTCTGTTAACCATCATGTCTGGATCTGGTAACACCAGACTGACTCAACTTTGATAACCGACTCGTGTCAACCAGTGGGAAAAAGAAACATGATGAGTAATGTACATGAATATCAGGGGTGTAGTGACTATAAGAACTACCACACCGTGGTTATACACTCTATAGGTGCTTCATGATGCCAGAGAAGAACCGATTTTGCCATTAAGAACATGCAAAGAATCTTTCTGTTTCACAAAAGGTCCTTTGAAGTAGAACAGGTTCTTTAGGCTATAACAAGGTTAATAAAAAGAAATGGTGCTTTTAAAAACCATTGACAGAAAGGTTCTTTTGGGAAACTAAAACTAGTTCTTCTATGGCATCACTTTGAAGAACCTTTTGTAGTCCAACAAATCAGTTAATATCACTGGGTGATGCTTACATCACCTAATTAATATTCATGAGCCAGACTGATGTTCTTTAGACCACCCCCAAAACACACACAGGAGAATGCACTTGACATGAAAACTGGTGCCATGGCTTAATGGTTAATCCTGATGTGCAGGTGTATGTTCCAGTCAGATTGTGTTGAAGTGATTTTCTCTACATCATGCAGTGGATGAAACGCATGCTTTGTGTGCATCTGCCAAATGCATAAACAACAACACAAGTCTTAAGTTCATTACTTCATTCAGTAAAATATAAACAGATGATTTAATATATTGTTATTAAAATACATTCTGTGAGAATTTATATTTCAAGGTTTTACTGAAAATGTCACGTCCATAATGCTGGAATTGCCCACAGGTAAATCTTAACCAAGTAATCTTAAAAAGTACCAAGTGTTTATCTGAGGTTTAGTGTTGCCAAACAACTGCAGATGAACTCATAAAAATATGCTTCATCAGCCATAGATCTGCTGAACCAAACTGATTTTAGCAAAAGGAGAACAAACATGAAAAATTTTGACTAAAAGTATTTATTTTTTTATGAAATCATTCAATCTTGATTATTTGAAATGTAAGCATATGAGCTAAACATTGTTTTGCATACATTATTTTTTCCAGAAAAACACACAGTTTATGCTGTATTGACAAAATCATTAAAAAACAGATGACTTGACTTGAGGAGAATAGTGATGTAAGTTTCATTTAGGATCAAATCTATTTTTCCATATTAAATCTTTTAAACTGATTGTATTGTTACAGTATGTACAGTAAACCCATTGTGAGACTGAAGTTGTTGATAAAAGCAAATACATGCTTTATTAAGAGAAACCAGTTAAAAATCCCTGTTCATTTGTCCATGTACAGCACTAATTACAGCATGTTAACTAAATCTGCATAATTAAACTCGTAGCCATTGACATTTAAATATGTCATGTGAACAAATGAGCTATTAGACACGCACATAAATGATCATGGCCCTGGTGACTTCATTAGGATCCCAGTGATCGCCTGTTCATATGAGACTTAAAGAACCATGAAGAGAAATCACATGACCACATACAGACCTGAGGCATGCTGGGACACCATCAGACGTTTCTGTAAATACAGGTGATTTTATATGAGTTTTGTTTTTAAATACTTTAAATATTTTGCTTCTGATCAAGACTAAACAGTTAGTCAGTGTACCACTTCACATCATTGTAAAGAAAATAAAGAAAAATCCACTTGTGTTTTAAATGTTTTATATGGTAATCTCTATAGAGATTCACACGAGCTGTAAATCTGTTCAGATTGGACCATTAAAAGACGTTTATCTTCTTCATCCTGGCTGAGGTTTACTGGCATGAGACATCTGAATCTCTGTTATACATTATGATTAATTAAGAATAACACTATGAAGAGAAAACCATCTTTCTCTCATTATTTAAAACAAATGCAATTTATAGCACGGAAGACACAAACCAGAAAAATGATCTTACTTTACAATGACAAGTGGCTTTGTTATAATCAAAGGTCAAAGGTTGTTGTTAGACACAACAATTCACAATACATGTCCCAGAGTAAATTGTTTTCAAAAAACAGACTTACATAATAGAAACTTTCATGAAAACTTAAAAAACGAAATCTCTTCTATGCATTTATCATCATCCTCATGTCGTGTCAAACCTTCATGGGAAGATATTTTGAAGAATGTTGATAATCAAACAACATTGAGCCTCATTGTATGAACACAGAACCAATGAGACATTTCTCACAATATCTTCTTTTGTGTTCCACTGAAGAAAGAGTCTCATACATGATTATAAAGCACATGCGAGTGAATAAATGATGACAGAATATTTTTATTGAGGTTGAATCTCTGTAGTAGCAGTTTGTTCAGAAAAGAGTTCATAAACCTCTCCTGTTAAATGTGACCCCTCTCGATTCATCTGCTCAGTTATGGTATTGCTGGAAAGTCTAACTCGCGAAACCTTTTTCAAAACAACAGACTTCACCTTTAAGGTTTAATTAAGTTTTGCTGCCCATTCCCTGATATTTCCATGTTTACTGTGCCCACGGGAACCCTGCATATACCTGCTGCTACTACTGTACGTGTCTAAACTACCAAACTAATCCACCGGAGCTGATATTTTATCAACCTTTAGCCTTTCATTTATGTCACAGTCATAAATCACCACTATATTTGGAATACTAACTGCTTACTGAATACTGTTAAGCACACGCTGTGTGATATTTAGTGGAAATGAAAGGTTAGATACAGTACGACACACGGCATGCTGCGTACGGCACCGGCTGATGAATGTTTGTGGATTATCTGGACAGATATCATTGGTATGTACAGTATTTCCCCTGCATGTGATCTCTTTTCTTCTTTATTAACTGATGTGTTTGCACAGTATTGTGGGATCATGTGTTCTTCAGCACACTGTTACGGTGCTGGGTAGAAGGATCAAAACACCAGAGAGTACTTTTAAGTCAAGTTTTACTGAAGCTTTTCATTAAGCACAAATCCGGTCAAGATAACAGGTACAGAGAACAAGGCTTGTCCAGATAACAGGAACATCAAACAGAGACACAGGTAATCCAAAATATGCCCACACACCCAGACTAACAACAACAAACCATATAACAACAATACCCGACAAGAACTGAACAAAAAAGCAGATTTTAAATAAGACAGGCAATAAACTCAAAATGACATAAAACAGGTGCAGGTGATAATAAACTGACAAGTGCTCAACAGGATTACAGAGGGGAAACAGGTGTGCGGGTGCAGTGCATGATGGGAATTGAAGTCCAAACAAAAGGTGCAATGTAAAAAACGAAGTCCAAAAGGGCGGAATCATGGGCGGACACACACGTCACACGCTGCCCAACAGAACCTGTATCTCCATCCACACGGAGAGGATGACCGGCACATAACGGGACAATAACAGGCATAATATTATACATTCTGATCAAGTGTACACATGCAGAATGACTGGGTCCATCATATACTTTCCTTAGACCATCAGGTCACTGTCTACTTTCTTCTGCAGTTTAAAAAAAAATACTAATAGTAATAAAATATTTGGAAAAAATACTGTAACCAGTATGACCATACTGTTTATTACAATAGAAAGTTTCTGAATTGTAATAGTATTCATATAAAGTACAGCAGCAACAATATGAATAATAGTAAATAACAATAGTTAAAAATTAACTTTTATGTCTTTTATGTCTTTTTATGTCTACAACGTTCTATTTACATCATTCAGGGACTTTAATTTCAGTATAAATTAAAATACATTGTGTTCTAATCAGTGTCATAATTTACATTTTTATATATTTTAAGAAGGAATTTCTATGAAAGCCTTGAAGTCCTACAGATTTTTTTCTTCTAGAATGTATTTGAATATATAATAAATAATTTAGGGCTTTCGTAAATGTCATGCTTTAAAAAACACTGGTCTTACAATAAAATAATAAAATCTATACATGAAATAAAAAAGATAAAAGTTAAAACATGGTGTGAGTAGACGTCGTTTGTTAGACGTCATTACGCAGAAGGCGCGTCATTTCCTCTCCGCGCATGCGCTCTATCGTATATGGACGCGCGAATATTCCGTTTGTAAGATGGCGGTGTGAGCGCGCGGCCTGCTGCTGCTGCTGTTCGTGTGTGCGCGCGAGATTTAGGGGAACATCACTCAACACACTGTCGGGACGCTGTGCTATTCAAGGTACTATTATAACATTATTATTCAACGCTTTATTACACGCGTTACGCCAAATTCACCTGTACTGATATACCGGCCTGCGATTAAAAAATAACGCGCGTATAATCGCGGTCTACGAGCGTTTTTAAAGAGTTCACGAGAGTTTTTAAAGAGTTCACGAGTGTTAAAATACGATTTGATCCACAAACGGCGTGTTAAAACACACGTGAGCTGATTAATGTTAATCTGCCGGTAGATTGATAGAAAGTGTCGCGTCATTCAGTGAAAACCGCTAGAAATGACGGACCAGATGAGTCACGATCACGAGTTTATCTTCATATGTTTATTATGTGAACCCGATCTCTCAAACTAACCCCACACTAAACTTCACATAACCCCACACTAAACTTCACATAACCTGACACATAATACTCAGATATGGTTGTTTAGACGTTATGTGGATGTTGTTTGAGGACCGACACGTGTTGAATGTGTTCCTACAGTTCATCTTCAAAGGTTTAGACACAATGTATATGTTAGAGCCAGCGTATTAATTTTATTTAAAGAAATAGGATTACTTGAGCAAATAATGAATGAAAATCGGTCAATAACAGTCCAATATAGATAGAGATGTCTTCAGTTCTGTTTAAAGATGTTCTCAGGTTGAGATCTCAAGAAACTGAATGATAAAATGTCAAGAGTTTGATTTTATAAATTCTACACAAAGTGTGACTACTTTTATAGATGATCAAATATAACACAGTGTTCATTTATTTTTAGATGATTTTAGTCACATCATAATTCACAGTTACAATTGTGTTATTTCATGGTTTTGATGAAACTACTATTCTAAAATGTGGAAAAAACATTTAAATAACAGTAAGTAAATGTTTGCAAACTTTTGACGTTAACAGATTACTCAAGAAAATGTTGTTTTTCAAGCCCTAGTTCAAATGAATGATTCTGATGAAATTGTCTTGTGTGTTTGTATTTGACAGGAAAGTTGTGATGGCGAAACGGATTGCAGAAAAAGAGTTGACGGACAGGAACTGGGACCAGGAAGATGATGAAGAGGAGGTGATTGACACGTGGCATGAAGTGTTGACTTGTCTTTGTTTGTTTATCAGCAACACTGACAAATCCAAGATTGTTTTCTGTCTTCAGGCAGGAATGTTTTCTCTGGCGAGTGAAGATGTGATGAAGAGTCGTGCCGTTAAGAAAGCGAAGCGTCGTAACGCAGGCGCAGAGGTAACGGCCCTCACGTATTCCAGCATGCATCTGATAATGATGATAATGATACGTGAGTTCTGTTGTTTTTCTCACAGGGAGAGAGCGGAGGAGCTTTTAAAGCCTTTAAGGGTTTCTCGCTCACATCAGGGACGCCATCGTTCTCTGGCTTTGGTAACGGCACTGGTTTCAAGCCTCTGTCTGGCCTGACCAATGGCAGCGCGCCGTCGCTCACGCCGTCTTTTGGAGGCTTTAACGCATCCGTGCCAGCTAAGACCAACAGCGGTAAGACACTTTCTCTGGATTCTAAGATACACCAGATGTGAAAGATATTGCCACTTTTTGCCCTTAAAAACGTTGATGATTTAAACCTGTGAAATTTTAGCATTGTTGTTATGACGACTCCAAGATAAAATCTTTAAAACTGAATTCAGATCAGTAATCCAAATATGATCAATGGTGAACAGGTTTCATTCGGCTGTCAGATCGATTGTGTTGATTCAGGTATCTGGGAATTAAAATACACAAACCAGAAGCAATAATACCCAACAAATGAAGAAGATATGACTCTTAAGAGAACATTAAATAGTTATTTTATTTTAATTTTCATGTGTTCATTTATGATGTATATGAACTGTTATGTATGTGACAATTCTGAAAACAGCACTTTATCTGACTATGAAAAATCATGATTTAAGCAGAAACAAATGAGAGAGACCTCACATGAGGATTTACATCACAGGATTTATTACAGTATTTTATCAGTATGAAGTCTATTATATAATATCTAGAGTACAATATGAATTCCTGATAAAAGAAATATGTATAGAATTATAACCACACATGACTGTCCTGAACTATTGTGCATAAAGTTTGCTTTCAATTACCTTACAATTCTATCTATAAACTTCATTTAATTCGGGTGTAAAAACACCTTTCCATTTGAATGTGCCATTGACTTATCAAAGAGATGGTCCCGCCCCTAACCTATCAACATTATGCCACAATTGTTGCTGTTAGATGAACTGATTTTAAAACTGATTTTACGTGAATATAAAACTCCAGTGAAGTATGAGGACGGTGATTATGGGCAGTGTGTTCTCAATACTGCAGCACACTTCATCACTTCTCTCTCATCCTCAGGTCCCTTAACCTTTAACAACTCCACCCCCTCCAAACCCACGGACAGTGATGTCACCTCCAATGGCTCCGCCTCCTGCAGCAGCACTAAAGAATACAACCGTCAGCTGACCGCGCTCAACTGCTCTGTGCGCGACTGGATCACCAAACACGTTAACGACAACCCCCTGTGCGACCTCAACCCCATCTTCCGTGACTATGAGCAACACCTGGCGAGCATCGAGAAGAAATACGGCGTGGAGGTGAGCGGTGGGGAGCGCAATCCGATTCAGGCGGCGTCCGGAGGCAGCGCGGCACCCGCGCCCTTCTCATTTAAAGGGAAAGATGTTTCTGAGAAAGCGGCCGCAGCTCCTGCAGGTGTCTCATTTAACTTCGGACAGAAGGTGGACAGCTCTGTACTCGGCTCTCACTGTTCCGCCGGAGCTCCGTCTTTCTCGTTCTCGTCAGGCGTGTCTGCGTTTGGAGCGGCTGCTCCTGCCGTTTCCACGAGTCAGACAGCAGGTACTCGCTGATCTGAATGCTTGCGTAACACTTCTGATGTGAACAAATGAGTGTAGATTTTATTTAGGCAGAGGAACTTGACAGAAAAGATTTATGATGTAGAAAACATCAGAAAAGATTTATGATTAGATATTTTTCGTTTTTCATTCGAACGTCAATTAGCACTTCAGTTTTTTGTGAGGTTTTAATTTAACTTTTTCAAATTTGTGAATTTTTAAAACGATAAAACATAAATCTGGAAAATAACTTGGACTGATGTTTCTATACTAGTGGACAAATAACATGCATAAAATATTCCTTTGTATTGCTAGTAAAATAGAGGATGTATGTAATGTTTTATAACACACAATTTCAGTCGCTAGGTTGACAAAAGTTTGTACTTATGTACTTTTCTCTGCATGTTTAGTGTTCTCAGATTATATTTAGGTTAAATTCCTGCAATAGTCCTGAGAATAATATAGTAATAAAACTATATAAAATGTAATTTTCTCTTTCTTCTGCTGTAGATGTAAATGAGGATGAGTCGGATGAGCCCCCGGTTCCTGTGGTTAAAGAGATTAAAGAGAAAGACGCCTTCTACTCCAAAAAGTACACAGCCAATCACATGCTCATATTGTTAAATACATCACTAATATTCTCATGATGTGCTAGACATCTGACTCACGTCCTTTTTCTACAGGTGCAAGTTGTTTTATAAGAAGGAGGGCGAGTTTAAAGAGAAAGGTGTTGGAACGCTGCATCTAAAGATGGTTTCTGAGGGCAAACTTCAGCTGTTAGTGCGAGCAGATACAAACCTGGGTGAGATATTACTCAATCTTTCTCAGTCTGATCTGTTTGACATGTTTAGGGTGTTTTTGTGTTCAAACTTTCATTCTAAAGTGCTATTTTACTATTTGGGGAGTTGATTTTTGATTAGCAGATTGTGTTATTGAAGTCTTTGCTCTTACCGGTTCCACTGGTCCTTCATAGGGAACATCTTGCTGAACATCATGGTGCCCTCCTCCATGCCTTGCTCACGAACTGGCAAAAACAACGTGATGGTGGTGTGTGTGCCAAACCCTCCCCTGGACGAGAAGAACCCCAGCATGCCCGTTCCGGTGCTCATACGTGTCAAAGCGGCAGAGGACGCCGACGAGCTCCTTCAGATCCTGCAGGAGAAGAAAGCCTGAAGCGTGTTTATGACTAAATGTCTCTTGCACAACCCCGGTTACTCGCATCACTGAGTCTGTTTGAGCTCAAACTGTTCTTTTTTGTCCAATCGAATCATCTGTAAGTGTGACTGAAACGAAACGGCTGTGAAATCACTTGTGGTCCTACTGTAAACGCTGATCATCGCATCCTTTTTGAAAAATGTTTCTTAATATTGACGACTTTTCTAATCGCAGAGACACGTCTGGATTGATCAACATTCCTTTGAGTTTTAATTTAGCTGCTATTTAAGAAATGATTTGAGGTTTAGATGGAGCAGACTGTTTTACGTGGAATGTAATGTTTTTAATTCTGTGATGCGGTTTTGCAAATATAATGCATTTGTAAGTACAGAATGAGCGATGTACAGTTTTCCATGCTTGCACCATGCTTTAGAGGTCAGTATTAAACATTAACATACTGAAATATATTCATTTGTTTGCTAGGTTTTTTCAACCGCATTTATGCGTCTTGCTCCAGTCCGCTCAGTTTATATGGCTAAAGATTTTCTGCCAGTAATTAAAGTGGATGAGGACGTTTGTGATGTACGCCAGCCGTGTATGAGTTGTAAACGAGTGAACGCTGTTCTGCTAGACCGTCTGTGTAAATGAATATTTTTGGTTTCCTGTATGTGACCTTTTTACTGCCTTATATGATGAGGTTTGTGTTTAAGTGTTGGATGGCACTAGATCTACCTTAGATTATTCATTGATTGCTGAATAAATTGAATGAAAGTAACGAACGGCTGGTTTCATTTGCAGCGCGCCTGTTTGTGTGACGTCATGCAGTATTACGTTTATATCTGATATTGACTGATTAACCGGTTGTTGGTGTTAGTTTTAAAATGTACGTAACATTATTTTGTGTGCATCTTATTGTCTTTTAAATTGTATTATTTGAATTAAACCGTGTTCCACACACCTCAGATTAAGGATATTTCCCACCTCCACCTGGAAATAATGTCTAAAATGGCTCACTATTGCTATTGCTAGTAAAAGCTCCAGATGTTATTTCAGGGTTTGACGTAGGAAATATCTGAAATGCACTAAAGCATTGATTGCTACACCTGATTTACTCCTAGTTTTTATATGAATAAAATAAGTTAAATTAGCTGCATGTCACTTATTGTTGGATTTTAGTTTGTTTATCATCTGCTTGTACTATGTTGAACACAATGAATTAAATCTGACATTGATATAAATGATCATAAAACATGACAGAGAAAGGCATTGATTTTAATTGATTAACAGTACTAGATTTACAGTGTGAAACACAAAGAAATAGAAAAAGCAATTATATGTTCATGACACAACGAAATTACACACACAATACAAGCACTAATGAAATTCTACAAATTATGATTTATATTAATAACACTTGAGAAAACATTTACACTTGTTTTGTAAAATATGTCATTGCATTTTCTCCAAAATCTGGTCGCTTTCACCAGCATGCCGTGTTTCTGAGCTCTTTAAATCCGTGAATCATTTAGCAAATAATTCAATTGATTCAAACAGGAGCATTTCCATTGTGTTGTGACTTAATTTTCTTGTGTTGTGAACCTGTGTTTGCTTTTTCTATATAAATGAACCCTTAAACATCCAAGATTGGAAAATGATGAGCAAAAATGTAATTGTTTGTATGTTATCTGACCTTACATAAAACATATTTAAAGGATTTAATTAAAAAAATATATATTGTATGTATACAGGATTTTATCAGTTGTATCTTCAGGATATGTTGCCTTATTAGGGTATAAAAAAGAAAATCATAAATATTTTGTTCTTTATTTGCTGCAGAAAATGATGCGAGTTGTTTTTAAACATGCCATACATCTCAAACATCTTTTACATTTTTTAACTCGAAATGCAAAGATGGTCAATATTGTGGTTCCTGTCATGGGAAACATGTCATCCTGTCATTTTTAAACTGCTGATATTCCATTCTAAGAACAAAAATCATTTTGACATGACATGTTGGAAAGCTTGAAATGTTAAATCTTCCTAAATCTTGTTTTTGCCAAAGTAATAATGTAGTGAGAGTAACTTATTAAATGGCACATGCCCACAGCTGTTATTATGTGTAATTAGACTAGTTTGTTACACATAAAAACCTTTACACACTATGTATTAATGGAAAGCTGTACGAGTGCAGTTTTGATATTTTACCACATTTCTGTAAAGAGATTGCTGTAGTAAGATCATTTTTGTTCAATGTTGTTGATCTTGCTGGGCTTGTATTGTGTGTTTTATGTGTATTTATAGTATTCTTTGTTTCTGAACCTTAAAAAAACGTGAAAAGTTGGAGTATTTTAGTCCTTAAAGTTGATTACAACTTTGATTATCCATGATTACAAGCAAAGAACCACTTTTAGTGCCATTGAGCACCATTTGTTTTTAGAGTAAATCATATATTCACTGTTATTAGACAAACCTAAAACCCTTAACAAACTATATATGGTTGATAACAATAAAAGTGTTGTTTTTATATTTGATCAGAATTTCACAATAGGAAATATATAGTGACAGTAATTTGTCATTCATCACCGAGAACATGAATGGCAAAGTATTGCTCATTATTTGTGATACATTGTTTTTGTAGAATTTTAGTAAAAGATAAATTGTCTGTAGTTTTTCATAAAAGAAAAGGTTTTATTGCAGTACCTTTTATTAAAATAAATTTGAACTGCTATAATGTTTTATTTAATCTTTTTCAAACTTTATAATAAACTTCTAAGTGTATTGGTTCAAATGAGACCAAGATTAGGCTTTGAGACCGAAGCATTTCAGAGTAATTCAATTTACAGATCTTCATTCCTTTTATACCCTAAACTGAAAACATCTCAGGTGATCTGAATGTGCTAAATAACTACATATAACTTAAATTTCTTCTTCAGCATCTTAAGACAAATGCAGCAGTATTATTATTCTTTATAGAAGAAAAGTACGATGAATATATATATTTACTTTCCACAAAATCTGGCTGAAGAGTATTTATCTCGTGGTGAACATTGACTTTGAGAACTACAGTATTATCTTTTAATCACGTGCTGCCCTCTTGTGTTTCAGAAGCTTCAGGAATCAGCAGAAGAAGCTTAAAAAGATGACTGAGGTTATCAAATACTCAAATATAGTTGCATTTCAGCAGGTTTGTGTGAGATTAAACTCAAGGGGCTAGAAAATAACATTAGCTCAGAATACAAACGACAGAAGTTTGCTTAACTAAACCCACGAACTTTAAATTCCACTTCATATGAGTTAACCCCTTAACTGCCACCTGTCTATTTTAGGCCCACGGGTGGGTTCGTTCATTTTAAACTACTAATATCCCATACTAAGACTAAAATATCATGTGTTTATCAAGCTCTAAATGTTTAGTTTTCAAATCTTGGATTGTTTTTGCAAATGTGATGAAGTAGTAGGAGTGATTTATTAAATGTCACAGGACCAAAAGTGGGCCCATTTATTATTTCTATGTATTTATAACACTAATAGTCTGTTCCTAAACCTCACACCTTGACAAACTATATATCGTTGAAAAGTTTTTTGCAAACACATTTTTGCAAAAGGACAAAAAGCCACAAAGGTTTGCCCATTTCTTGTTCAATATTTACAACACTAATAGTTGTAAATAATAAACTAAAAAAACCTAAACAATCTTTGCAAACTGTACCATTGGAAAGCCCAAGGAGAGTAGTTTTGATTTTTTATCAGATTTTTATAAGACAAAGGAATTTAAGGAATAATGTTAAATGTGTGAAATGTCATGGCCCAGTTTGATGTTACATATTCATAACATAAATAGTCTGTTGTTAAACTTATTTATCAACTAATATATATACAAACTATATATCATTGGAAAGGAGTGTATTGTTCATATTTCACCACCATTTCACAATAGGAAATTTGTATTTGTTGAATGTCAACAAATATGATATGGACATATGATGAGAGAAACACCGTTGGATTGACAGACTGTTAAACTTGATTAAAGATGATTTCAGAGACGGTCTTTGAGAATCCACACCTCACGAAACACATTTAGTAAGTGTACGCACACATTATTATTTAACTTCAACAACAGCTTGTTTTTTGGTTTGTGTATTTTCATAAAGATGTACAGAAAAGTGTAGATAGATATAGATTACCAACATAAATAAGACAACATGCACATTTACTCTGCTGAATTACCATTGATACAAAAGCGCATGTAAAGCGATTAAACAGGACCTTCTTAAAAACAGCCGAAGCCTTTGACCTACAGCGAAAACTATGAAAAATGAAGGAATCACATCTTACAAGAGTTTCAAAAAGCAACTTTGCCTATCAAATATTACAGGAATATTAAAGCTGTCGGATCGACCGTTACATTCAGCTGACACCCCCGCATACACACACACACACAGACGTAGAAAACATGAATACTGACATTTTGGGTTGGCTATACACATTCAACTCCAAAAGCCCTTTAGTGCAAAAGATTCTTTAAAACCAAACAAACAAAGTTCATAGCGTCAAAGGAATCGAGCGCTCGGAGAGAAATGAAAGAGCAGGTGTGTTTGTGAGACATAATGTGCTCTGGTGATGTCCTCCAGTAAATACGTCATGTTCACTAGTATCAGGCAATGATAAAGACCTTCCAACACACCGAGTAACAGACAGTCGTACAGGAGAACGTTTGTGACACCCGGCGTTTTCGTCGCACGGACAACGTTTCTTATATATATATATATATATATATATATATATACTGTATATATATACTGTATATATATATTAGCTGGTTAGTGACGTGTTAAGGCCTACGAGCTGCAAGGAACTTCCCTTTGGAAAATATATCTATGCACAAAATCCGAAATATGGTGAAACCTACGAGTGTCTCTGGAGTCGGAACACTTCACCGAGTATCTAAGCAGCAGTGTATTTACAAGAAAGACATTCGTTTATTCAGTTTCTCATAAACATTTCCCTTTTGCGTCAGCGTGGGGTCTTTCGTTTCGCTGGTCGTGCAGAAGAACGGCTGGAAGAGGCACTTTGTTCTTTAGCTTTCCTCTTCTCTCGCGCTGTGGTGTAGTTTTTGGTTGTTTGATGGCTGGTCCTCAGGGTCTGATTCGAGGAGGCACTTGGTAACGTGGTTTTCACAAGTCAGGAAATGCTATGTCATCAAAATGGGCTTTTGTCTCACCTCCAGAATATCTGAAACCAAACGAACAAACGGTCAGATGTTTGGACACACCCACTCATGATGATTTTAATATTATTTACAATAGTGAACATAAAGATTATCTACAAAATAAAATAAACAGAAGGAATTATACATTAAACTCATATGTAAACATTGAGTTTTATCATCAAATATAAATTAAGCCTTTAGATTGAATTAGTGTTATCAGATCAGTTAGGGATAGATTTTTTTTAAAACTCAGCCACAAGATTAAATAATTCATGTTCCATTACTACAGTTTTCTGATGATATCACGGTAACATGGTTATTTCTGCGTCACCTGCGGTGATGCGATGCAGAGGAAGAGTCACGTATGTAAGATGAGAATACAGCAGAAAATATTCCTCCTTTCTGTTGGAAAGTTTGAGCCAGGAGCCCACCAGCGAGCGGCCCGTGCCCGACAGAGATCGAGAGCGCAGGTTTGTGGCGTTACACAGGTCTGAAGAGAGAGAAAATCAGCGGTCAGTATCTTACAATAAAAACATACCGCATCAGTCTGAAGTGTAATGTCAGTTGGAGGAAGGTTACCGTCGTCATCTTCCTCCCTAAAAAACTCCTCGCTGTCGTTGGCAGAGTGCGATTTCTTCATCTCTGCGATTCGGTTTCTGGGAACTTTGCGCCGCAGTGACGGTGAGAAGAAGGACGGTCTATTTCTCTCTGGGGTTGGAGGAGTACTGAATGACGTCACCTGTGAAGAAGACGAGACGTTACACTTATTTATTAACAGAGGAATGTTTCAGATTCTTCGGTTTTGGACATGCCGATTAACTGCATGTCACAAATGCTGCCGATCGAGCTTAACTTGTCTGAACCCGGAAGATTCCTTTAATAAACGTGAAGTGACGGTAAACCACTGAGACTTTATTCAGACGGACGAGGAACTAAAGGTTTCTTCACCTTTCAAGAGTTTTGCTTTCTTGCTCAATATTGACATGAACTGAAAACTTTTCATGACATTCTATTAGTGCAACTTTCCAATGGAATCATGGAGATTGTGTGTAGACAAACGCATTCAATGTTTGCTTCTCGCTCTCAAAAAGATTGTAAAATCTGGTTTGCACATGTAAGTGAATGGGATATTTGCTCACTCTCTCATGCAGGGGCGAGTCTTGATCTTCCTCGGTCCCGCAGGGTGACGTGTCTCCGGTGGGCACCCGGCTTACTGCCATCTCAGCGTGACCTTTGCCCTGTGGACCCTTCATCCGCACAAACTCCATGTTATTGTACTTGTAGAAGCCGAATGACATGCGCTGGGCCATCTTAGCTGCTACGCTCACCTGCAGAGACACATGTTCATGACTGAATGTGATTGGTCTGAAACTATCCGGTCTCTTCAGCGTTACTGGTACCGTACCCTGTTGTCATAGACCTTCTTGAGGGCCTCGTATCGGATGGAGCCCTGAAAGATCACACCCTGAAAAGTGTTGCTTTTATCACTGGCCACCAGCTCCACGCACACCATCTCACCTTCACCGACGGTCATTTCACTGAACACCTGACCAAATAACACACACAATCATCATCATACTGATGTGTGCCATCGATGCATTTAAAACACAACTACCTAAGACTGATTTCACATGTAACACCTGTATCAATGTACAGTATACTTATCGAAATAAATGTGACCCTTTCTGTAAAAACCCAGTTGAAGTCATTTTTACATCAAATCATCCTACATAATACAAAGAACATTCTGAGAGAATATAACCTTGAAATCTTTAATATTAACTAAGTAATGTCAAATATTGAAATAGTCATAGTCATATTAATAGGTGAAATCAAACTTTCTCATTATCTCATAATTTGAGACTTTAGCCGGGTTTTCACAGACAGCATCACATATATGCACTACAAAAAACACTTACAGATATTTCAATAGCACAGCTTTAGAGTAATATATGACCAAGAAAAACTAAATTTTGATTACTAGATGAAACTAACATTATAAGTGCACTTATGTTGAAAAATAGAGATGTTTCCTTTAAGAGATCTAAGCACAAAGAATATGAAAAATCATAACCTGTCTGTACACAAGAGAAACATATCTCTGTGAAAGATATTAGGAGATCAGTGTGATATGAGGCTTCAGGCTGGATTACCTCCTCAAAGTTGTCGATCATGAAGAAGATGTTGGGGTAACTCATTTTCGACTCTTCACCTTTGCTGTCCATGGGATGTTTACTTGGAGAGGCAAACACTTGCTGGAAAATTAATTGAATATCAATCGTTTAAATTCACTTTAATAACACTGAGATAAGATGCTGTGCAGCTGTACTTCACATCACATGTAAACACTTGATGCACAATGCCAGTTATAAACACTTTCATTTTTTGTTATAAACACTATATTCTGAAAGAATGCTTACAATTTTACAGTAATCTGACGCAGCTGCTACAGAACAATGCAAATGAAGAGATGTTGTCCTACCTGGGACTTCTTCTTGTGGATGTGGATGTCTCCTGCATCTGAGCGTGTGCAGACTGCACACGTGACCACATAGTCCAGCTGAGGAAGAGAAAAACTTTACAAACTACACCAACACGCAAGCTACACATATACTATAGGCAAATTACATCAATACTGTACGTAAACTTCACCAACTTCAACTTTATACAAAGTACACGTACAGTGTACACAAACAACATAAATCATGTTATGCCATCTACACCAATACTACTTAAACTACATCAACACTGTACACAAACAATACAGTTAAATTACTATACGCGGACTGCACCAATACTGTACGCGGACTACAGCGTAAATAATGAAAGAAAACTAGAGAAATACAGATACAGATCATTAGGGAATGAGATGTGTTTTGATGCTCATAGCATGTGATGTTGGAGGTGTTCTTCTTACTTTCTGCAGGATGAGGTTCAGATAGACACTCTCCTCCCAATCGATATCAGGATCTCCCAGACCAGGCAGCTTTTTAGAGTCTCTTCTGTACACCTCAACCTCCACCTTAAACACACAACCAAGATGACACAGACATTCAGGAGAACAAACTTGTACTTGCTGCATTTGGAGCAGAACATCTCACCTTCACCGTTGACATTTATTGATCCGTGATTAGCGTAAGCTATATGTTACAATTCATCTCTGTGAGTTGCTCAGATTCTCACATTCAGCCCTGAAAGCACCCCATCAGCATCATGCTCACAGGCATTCAGTCACCCCACAAACACATCTGAGCCAATCACTGAAGCTGAACATGTCACATGACTCATCGCTACATATTACAATCCTTACGTCATGCTTTTACAAAAAATATTCATTGGCATACAATATAATGAAATATGAAAACTAATACTAAATACTAAAAATTACAATAAAAACAATGAACAAACATTACAAACCCAATTTTATACTCAAATCGCTTTGATACGATTGAAAAATCATCTCACCTTCTTCCCTTCTGTGTTGTCGGCGCTGACGTACGAGAGTTTGCGTCGCACGTAGAAAAGCATATCATCCTGACGGGGTGCCCATTTCTCCATGAAGTAAGCCGAGAACATCCACGTCCAGAAGACGATGCGATCATCCTTAAAGCAACCTAAACAAACAAATATCCAGTTCAAGAACAATCTAAAGTGTAGTGTCATTGAAATCAATTGGTTGGGAAAATGTCTGTTTATATTCAGCAAGTATTGATAGTGTGTGGGATTACATCTTTTTTTACATTTCTAGCTGGTCAGTTGCACCTATTATTCCAGATGTGCTGGTTTGTGTTGATTATTAAAATATAGTTCTCCATTCTGAAGTCAATTCTGCTCATGTAATTAAGACTGTAAAAAAATAGAGTAAAAGTCATATTAACTATAATAATATCACAACTTATGATCCAATCAAATGGATGGTAACTGTGTTCTACATGATTTTTACCATATAAACACTTTTTAATGCTGTTTTTGTGTAACTGAAGTAATGAAGCTTGTAGCTTGTAGAGTGTCGTGAAACTGCAGAGCTAAATGCTCAAGTCAATGAAGAAAAAAGGTGATTTTAGAAACACTGTTATATAAGCGGTTATCCATCTTGTATTGTTTTCTCTTGATCTCGACTTAATTTTCTTATAATCTCTACATGACAAGAGTTGTTTTCTCGTGATCTCGACTTAATGATGTCATGATCGCGACATAACGAAAGTTGTATTCTTGTGATGTGCTTGTTTACTCTATAGAATGTGTGCAAAAGCATATTCAGCTAAAATAGCATGGATGAACAAATTTGATTGTATTCAGATCACGTATTTGCTCAAAAACAAGAATGAGAAATAAAAAGGCCGTTTCAGATATATGACACAAGAATCATGAGACGGAATCTCATGAAAGAGGAACTCTGAACTCTCAACACATGCTGTTCATCAATAACCACTGAAAAACCAACACAACACAGCACAACACAACATCATCATCATGTGCTGACGCTAAAACTTTCAGTTCATTTACAAACATCCACAATCACTTCCTCTCTATAGCAAACAGAACTTTAATATCGCTCTGTTGTCCGTTTTTATCCAAAGCGACTTACAATAACATTTCCTGAAGATTGTGCTAATTGTTGCTTTAGAGTTCTACTCAAACTAAAGCTTTAGACACAACAGGTCTGGGTTAGCTGGTTAGCTTTAGGATAACCTGTGATAACTAGTGTAATAGGCTGTCAGCTGAGTTCCTGCTGAAGTATCCTCATGTGAACACATCACAGGTAAAGAACAGCCTCCAGACACGCTTGAACTCAATGAAACACGACTAAAACATCTGAACATGACTGAATGTAGTCATGATATCACCAGAAAAAGATCTTCAACTGAGGAACTGCACAGAAAATAAAATACAGAACGAAACATGAAAGACTCCAGGAAGAGAAATCAAATACATGCGGCAACATTTACTTCCTGTGTCATTGGGTTTGTTCGAGGTGAATATAAATATCTTGAGGATGATGAAGAATGAATAAGAGTGAGTCACATGACATATGTGTGTGTGTGTGTGTGTGTGTGTGTGTTAAGGATGAACTTATCCAAGTGACTTGAGTTACTCAGTAAACCGCTGACCTCTGACCCCGACAACACAAAACACACACACACACCTCTCTCTCTCTCTCTCTCTCTCCTTAACCCTCAACCTTTGACCTGATTACATCACGGCCTGAGGTCACGTTCTCGCTGACAGGCACAAAGAAATAAACAGATAGACAGACAGGACATAAACAGCGCGATATGACGTCACCGCCGCGAGAGAGCCACTCGCGTGCCATGACATCATAACGCACCTCAGCCGCAAACAATAGCGGCCGTTCGCGGCCTCCGCGCGCATTACCGCGACGCTCGCGTCCGTGCACTGACCCAGTCCGCCGAGGTCCTGCCTGACGTTCAGGCGGTTGCGCTCGTCCGCGATGGCCTTCAGCATGTGCTGCAGGGACTCATCGGGCTCGCCGGCTTCCTCGTCGCTCCTGTCGGCGTGACACAAACCCGGTACGGCGGCCATAACAAACGCGCTGATCTCATGACACGAGCGCAGCCGAATAACGACAGACGCGACCGCAAGAGCGCCTTTCACTTCCGTCAGCTGGAGACGCGTCGCGTCGGGAACACCCGCCGGTGACGTCACGCCGCCGCTTAAAGGGCACGAGTCAGTCACGTGCTCACTGCGCTCACCTGACTATACAACACTGAGGTATTATTATTGTTTTTTACCATATTATTACCATATTATAAATTATTACCATAATTGCTTTTACACTATTGTTTACACTGTTCATATAAACACACACCTTTATCTAAACTCTTATATAGTTATATGAAAAACAACAACAACAACAATATAAACAACAGTGATAATAATAATAATAATAATAATAATCATCATCATCATAATTCAGAAGAGTTTAATGTACATATCAAGTGTACACATTTAACATAAATTGAAAGTTAAACAGAAAATTAAACAAAAACAACAACAACAACTGGAAAAGGAACAAAAAAAAGATTTCAGTATTAAATATTACACAATATTTTATACTAAATATATTCAAATGTAGGCACAGGTTTAAAGTTTTATGAGATTATCGTGTTTTTGGAATATAAAGATTTTGAGCGTACGGCACAGAAATCTAATATACTGGAATTTATTTTTAACACAGTTTATATAAGGCAATATATTAGATTTGTGTATGGCTTTCATTTCAAAACCAATAAATGAAGGCTTCTGATGATAAAATGTACATAGATGAATATGAAATTTAGCAGCAATAGTAACAATAAAAGATTACTCATAAAGTATTTATTCATTTGGTGTTGTTTATAGCAAAGAAACCAAACAATTTCAAGTGTTGTGTTTATGTCTGACAGTGACGTCACGGGCAGTCTACAGTTACATAAAGCGTAATGGCCCTCTTGAGATATCAGCTGTGTTTCTTCTGTCATTTCTGTGTTTTCTTTCGCTGATGTGAATTAACTGTGTCTAGGTGCTTAGATAATTAGTTACGGCATTGTCAGACAATGTACAGTATAATCATAATAAACATTTGATGGCCTGTAAAAGATTTTGGAGTTAAATAAAGTACCATGAGTTAGTCTATATAGCAATGTTTTATAAAACCAGATCAGCATGAAATGCGGGATGTGTTGTCAGATGTGCATCATCTGCTCTGACCTCAGTATTCTTGTATATTAAACACTTCAGAATAAATCAAAAGACAACATGTGAAGTTGTGTTTCTGTAGTGTGTTTTGGGTTTTATTCCAGTATGATTTAATGGTGTTATATTTGTTTTAGTGTGCAGATTTTACAGCAGATACAGTTCAACTCTTGTCTGTTTATAACTGTATCTGTTGCTTTAATGCTTTTATTTTACACATGCACCTCTCAAATATGATGAACGGGCGTCTTTCTTAATGTGCTCCAGCACGGAGTTATCATATAAACATGTCTTTAGTTTTTTTTTTATGTTAAAAAAACATTTGAGAACCACCAATCTACACAATTATGTCAACACAATCACTGAGGTGTGAAATGCACTTTATATGTCTCCACATTATCCTTTGCTGTGCACATTAGCACAAAGATTCCTGCTGTAATGTTTATTATTTGCCAATAATCTACAAAAACAACCTCAAGACAGAATATCTATTAAAGTCATTCAGGCGGACTCTTTGACTGTCAGTTGTGTATCTAGAATAAAGTAATCATAATGAAAGACGGTGTCTGTACTGAAGTAAAGTGAAGTTTTTCTTGCACACGTGATGATGAAAAGATCAGTGTGTGATGAACAATGACAATCAGTAGTGCTTAAATAACTGTCTTAAATGCCTCTCACGATGTATTATTGCCAGTCCAGTGAGTGAAGATCTCTATTTATTACACATTTCACCTACTGTACAACACACAACATCCATCCTAACAGTGTTTACATGAGAATCAAACACACACATACAGATTCAGACGTGAATGCGCGATTTTCAGCAGAGAACTATTCAGTAACAACAGTCTCATTTATTCTAGAAGTTCATTATAGACTCATTAGTATATTTCTCAGTGCCGAGAGCAGCGATAAACGTCTCATCAGATCCCTGAATAAACGAGTGATCACGAGCCGTGTCGTCTCGTGAGCCCGTGACCTCGCGGCTGTTCTCTGGAACGATCAGGACGGCATTTCTGCAGGATTTTCTTGGCTAGCTGTTGTTGTCCACCGTCATGTACTTGAGCGCTGCAAAACCGTAACGGCGAGACATGTTCTGCTGAAACTCCTCCTTCAGCGTCTTCAGACACACACGATACTGTTTGTTTGAGCGAAACTTGGTGATGTCGAAACTGGGGGCGTGCGGCATGTGAATCATGTAGGCGTTGGGTAGAACCACAAACTCATATTCCTGAAAATACACAGACATATACAGACACATTACACACCGTAAAAATCATCCATTATTTCCTTCCATCATGTCAAAATAAACAATAATATACTTAATGCATTGAGACTATAGAAATTGTTAGGGCTGTGACGGCGGCAATGGACCAACTACCGTCAGTAGAGCAGTGTTTTTCTATCCAGATCTACAGTATTCAGATGTATGTGACCCAGTCTGTGAAAACCAGGCTAAAGTCTAAAAATCTATATCTGAGATAACGAGCATCAAAGTTTCATTTCATCTATTCATTTCACTATGATTTCTATTTTGACATGACATTACTCAAGAAATATTAAAGATATCAATGTTATATTCGCACAGAATATTCTTTACATTATGTAGAACGATTTTATGTAGAAAACAGAAAAATCACAAAAAATAGCCTTTTAGCTGGGTTTTCACAGAAAAATGAACATGTTAAAATTGTCGGACCTCATTGGTGTTACGATGTTTCCAGCCGCGCTGAAACGCATTCAGACGGTGTGCTCGTTGCGCAAACGCATAGATACTTTATAGCAACAGTGTCCAAAAGAGGATATCTTGCCTCATTGTTCCGCCACCAAGCAAGCGGGTCATCGCTGCCATCAATGACCTCCTCCTGTAAATAACACGTTAACTCCTCGTCTCTCTTCGCCTTCACTTTTCTTCTCTCAAGTAGCTTTCTGAGATGACGCTGGTTCCTCGCCCATCATTCTAATCCTCCTCAGTTTGAGTCTTGTCTGGCTGATCTTCTGTAATTTGCATCATCTCTTGGATAAGTTAGTCTCTAATGTCTTCCACCTTGAAATGATTCCTGTACCTAGAGTCCAAAGTAGTTCCTTTCAATAGTTTTCTTTCCTTCTTTGTATTTATCATCCAAGAATCAGAATCAGAAAGAGCTTTATTACTGATCATTTTTATGCTTTGAGGTTTTTCATTAACTCACCATCTTGGATGAGATTATTTGTCATCAGCCTCAGAACAGGCTTGACGCAGTAACAACTTTCTCATTCGATTAAACATCTGTAAATTCAGCAACTGGCTTAAGTGCTTCATTTACTGACACAAGCACTGCAATATCAGCCAGGTTAAGGTGTTGATGTCGCCAGTCATCCAGCGCTCTTGTAATTGCGTTTGCTTGCTCTAAAACTCTCTGTATCGCTTTTTGCGTGGGACAATCCTGGCATAGCGAAGGAACAGGAGAATGAAAAAATGAGAAAAAATGTTGTTGTACTACATGAGAGTAGAGAGATTGGTCGTCTGGCTTTAAGAATAGCATACTGAATATGTTGTCACATTTCTTGTTAGTCTCGTTTGTATTCGGCCAGTTTGGAGAAAGCCTCACCAACACCAACCTGACCAGCTGGGCGTTTGCGATCATGGGAACTTGACGACACTTGCACAAATGCTGACGGGTGACAAGACTGGATATGGCTCTTGAGATTTGATGTGTTCGCCCATTTAACACTTTTTTTTACAAAGCTGACAAATGGCTTCATTCAAATTTTCTGGTTCACCTCTCTCGTTTTGGCTCAAATCCGAAATGTTCCCAGATCGGCAATGTAGTATTTGGTTTTCCAACAAGGTCCATTGCTCAACTCGAAAAAAATTCGCTGAATGCAGAATAAACTGGATTTTGTCATGCTCGAACCCACCAATTTAATGGAAACACCACGTATGGCATTTAAGGTTAGTAAACTAACACAATGTTAGTAAACTAACATTGTGTTATGGTCTAAATAAAACAATTTACAGCTAAATGTCAAATTATATTGAACCTGTTACTATTATTCAACTTGTATATAAAACTTAGTATTTTATGCTTGTTATAGTATGTGTCACCACGGTTGCGTGGTTGTCATGGCGAATGTGAAAAATTGGAGAACATGAAGAACATCATATACAGAAAGCATAAAGCGGTTACCTGAGCATCCAGCTCCATTATGTGAGCTACTTTATTCCACCCAAAGCCGACAAATCGTCGGTCGTACTCGGGACTTTCTCGTCTGACCATCACATACGGCTCGAAATCCGCCTCCCACTGCACACGGTACGCCGTCGTGGCCGTCCGCCATTTGGCGAAATCGGTCGGAGCGTGACCTTTCGTCCACACGTGATATCTGTCATGAATATTGATCTCTTTTAAGACTTTGTGAAAAGTAGTTTACGAATAAAAATGTACAAATGTAAACAAAATAAACTAACAATAAAAAAAATGCATGTCTGAATTCTATGTTGGTTTTAATGTTCCTGCGCATGTTTGATGAAGATTGCAATGAAACATTTCATTAAATGTTAAGAGCGTTTCACCTGAATGTGAAGAGTGTACCCATGTCAAGCTGTGACAGGAGCTCGGCTTTAGATTTAGGGAATGACAGTCTGTAGCGAAGCGTCTCAAACGCAGGGACCACCAGAGCCTTTTTACTGGTGGCCATGTCGAGCTGAACAACCGATTTCCTTAAACACAATCCAAACCGATTACTTAACCAATCACATAACCTGTGAACATCTGCTAATAATGTAAACGACACATTCTTCTCACCTGAGGTACTCATACAGTCCATACATGGGCAGAAAGTCGATATCTGACAGGAACATGTAAGGTGTGTTCACCTGACCCATGGCAACGTTTCGCAGCAGATTGACCGGGTAGAACTGTCCTTCTTTATAGACGATGTGATATCCCACGTTACTCCTGCTCATGAGGACCTCTGAGCCCTGAGCATAACGCAGGAACTGCTGAGCTTCAGCGTCTGACAGGTAAAGAGCCAGACTGATGGGACCTTCCCAGTGTTTACAGATGGCCTCCAGCATCTGCAGCCTGACAAACACATATCAAAAACACTTTATACTTCATATAGACATCAAGATAGGGTTGTGACGGTGATGAAATCTAATAACCCACCGGTTATTAGACGTGTTAAAACACTGGTGATACTGGGGATAGGCGTGTCTTGTTGTGAGGTGGTCGGAGATGTAGCCGTGCACACGTATTTTTTGAATCGGCACAATTTAAGGGCAGCATTTTTTTAGCAATAGTTTTTAATAATAATAAAGCAGCTACAAAACATTACAATGACATTCGCTTATATTAAACAGAACTTTATGTTGTCATTACAAAACCAATGGTTTGAAATTGCTTTGGGGTTAAATCCAAAATATTGCCAAATAGTTTTTTTTGCAGTGAAACCAAATCTTGTGGCATCTTTTTGTCAGTAGCTATTTCTGTACTGCATTTCTGTTATCGCGTCACGTCTTAAAGGGGCATTTTGAGCGTTCCTGATTGCCGTTTTGAGACGCAAAGACACGTTCTGTATGAACTCTTCCCTCACGTTATAAATGAAATCTGACTCCTGCTGGTGACCTTTCCTTCGACACTTGTTCCGTTTACGCAGATTTGAGCAGATGCATAACTGTAAACTGGAATCTAACTGATTTACTACTACTAAAATTCAAAACGACGCTGAGGGACGGTGCTGCGGTGTACAGGTGATGTAATCAGTAGACGGGTGAACACCGTGTATCACCGGTAACGCCGACTATTGCAACAAGCCTACAACATGAGATTTTAACATACATGAAACCTGTTTCCACCTGAAGCAGAAACATGCTTAAAAGAAGCATTACTTCTGTATCCTGACAGATGCTTCATCTCACTATTAGATTCATCTCATTATTTTAGCTTCTGACAGTAAGAAAGCTCAGACTGTGTAAGGCTAAATCCAAACATACATGATTATTCCTAAACTTTGTTTCTGTGGCACACTTTCCAATATATATTCATCAACATACACAAAAAAACCCCACAGTGATCAGTTCTTTACACTTTCTTTTAACAATATCACGTTCATGTGTCGTGCCTCAACGTTCTCTTTCAACAGGAAATACATCAACACTGTTAATTTCTGTTAGAAGCATTTACAGAAGCAGATCAATCTTTAACTAAATCTAACAAGAGACTGAACAGTGTTAGAACGAGATGGTAAATAATTCTGTGAGTTCTGGAGTTTTCAAACATTGCGTGTCACTGAATCCTGATGTTGTATATTGTCTGTCAGTGATGTTACCTGTCCATGGATAGCTGAGCCACCAGCGTCACGTCAGTGTTATCTGCGCTGGGTTCATACTCGTAATGCAGGAAATAAACGTGCGTGCGGTGAACGGTGAAACGCTCCCGACGGAACTCATAACACGGGTCATCTTCATCCAGCTCAGACAGGGTCTTCTGGAGCTGAGGAGACATCAGACGCAATCTCTATCATCATTCTGTAAAGACTTAACCTTCCTTATTCATTTAAAGGGACAGTTCACCCCAAAACAATTGCGGCTTTCTGAAAAACTCACGTTCTCTGAGTTGTGGTCCGTTTCGCTGGGACAGCCGAAGAGTTCTCTCCTCAAGAGATTGCCGTCATACTCCAGGAAGGTCAGGTAGAGATTTCTGAAGAACTCCACGTGCTTGTTCTTCACATGCAGCTTCTTAGGAGAGTTCCAGTGGATCACCTACACACACACATGATACATATACAGACATCCATCCACTACAAATCAGGTGTCACTCCATCAACCCTCTTAGGCTGAACTGTTTCATTGTGTACAGGTAACACGTCATGTATGTTGATCATGTGTTATCAGCAGTATGATGGTGTCTGGCGTCTCACCTTCAGATCAGAAACGTCTTTGTAGCATTTCTCAGAGCGCGTGTGATCGGACAGCTGAACGTTCCAGAAACAGGGCAGCTGGTGGACCAGGAACGGGTTTTGTTTGATCACAGCGTTAAAGATGTCCTACACAGACACACACATATCAACATGTGCACAAACCCAAACCTTTTGCATTAACATTCATACAGTTTCTTTTCTCCAAAAGCCTTTTTTAAACATTTCTCATCTTTTCATATTTGATCAAAATAAGAGATACATAGTGATATAATGTGGTACAGAATATCACAATGCAATTTCTGATATGTATTGAAAAGCTATAATAATAATTAAACTGCAAGCAGCGATGAAAGAGCCCGTGGCACCGCCACCAATGCCTTAATGAAACCAGTACAAGTTGAGTAATATAAATTTCGGCCGGTAAATACGTGGGGAATATGTCAAAGTCTTTCAGCACTAAGACTATAACTGAATATTGGCAATTGGATGTATTTAAAGCCAGGACTTTTATCAAACATGTGACGTTTGGGGCAGATTGGATGTTTCTAGCACATTTTAATGTTTCTCAGAGATAATTTCAGTTTAATGCATGCCATTTCCTCTTGCCAGCAGGTGGAGCTATGACTTTTACTAAAGTCAAAAACAAGAATGTTTTTTAAACATCTGAAGTTTGGGGGCGTGTGCAAAGTTCCATGACTTTTCAAGCATGTTTAGGCCCTCAAAACTGTGATTCATTTCGGAGAAGAAGAAAAATATTCAACTGAGCAGTTACAATAGGGCTAATAATGATATGATATACATCTTTTATGATACAACAAATTATAATCCTATTGGTTGAGCTGCATTAACATACTGCAATGTTTTTAGATTTGAATGTTTTTGCTTTAAGAAGTTCTCTCTTCCATGGTTTAGCTGTTTATGCACAGATAATTGTGTCATGGGACACGGATCGTCTGTTTTTGTTTGTTCACACTGCCAGTCATTTCACGGCATCTGCGCTCGCATTTACTTTAGTTTAATTTAGTTGAATATGCTAAGTCATGTGGTTCTTGTGTCTGATTTGGCAGATAGTTCATTTAGCCAACAAACATTAATAAATTGGTAGATATAATTTGGACAACTATTCAGAGAACGAAACATCATCTTCAGTCGTATCTTGTTTTTCAGTCCTTACACACAAAAGTAGGATGTGCTGATTGGCTGGTGTGTGTGACTGTTTGTGGTATTATATGTTTTAATAGAGTACTGGGAAATAACAGAGACAACAGAGAGATATTGCCTGAGCACACAGATTAATGGTGAAGTGTTCACCTGATCAGCCAAAGATGTGGACAACATACTCATGAGCTCTCGCTCTGCTGTCAGTCTCCACATCTGCTCCCACTTCAGCTTCCTCAAACGATCCAACAGCAGCAGAATCACACCTGCACACACACACCGTCAGCCCCGTGATCCACCCGCTCTCCAATCACAAACCTGCGTCACACCCACCCGTGTTGAAGCCCCGTCCCAGCGCAGGCCACGGCCGATGGTTCTTCCACAGGTTCCCCAGATACCAGTCGCTCTGATTCTCCACCAAACCCAGAACCTGCTGACCTGAGACACACACACACACACACATACATACACACAGTTATGTCATGGCCAGGAACAATCTCTTTCACTAAATCTAAATTCAGACGCACCTTTGAACTTGTGAAAGACGACCCACAGCTCAGCGATATCAGTGGCAAACGTGATGTCGGTGTCCAGCACGATGACCTTCTGCAGGTCTGAGGGCAAGGTCTTGGTCAGCACCAGCTTCATCAGGCCGTAGATGCCAGAATAATGTTTGTTAGGGATCCAGGACACCTCAGACTAACAAACAGATATATTATAAAGATTACAGCGAACTCATGTTAATGAGCACCACAGCTCTGTTTAAACCCACAGACACACAAACCTTGAGCTCATCTGCGTCATAGAAGTTGACGTGAATGGCCGGGACCATCCAGGTGTGAAAGAGATCAGACAGGATCTTACGAGCGATGGAGTCCGTGATGAAGTGAAAGTGAAGTGGGTTTCGTCTGATACACACACACACAGAATAGACATTTACACTCATTTACTGCCGTCTCATCTTTAGTGATTAAGAGTCACTCAGTGTGTGTGTGTGTGTGTGTACCTGTGAAACAGGACCGACTTGACCAAGGTGACCACATCTCTGCTTGCGTTGTAGCCCGCACACACAATGGCTATATGAATAGTCTGTGAATGAATGTTTTATAAATGATTTAGAGCAGAAGTGATGAAATAATGATTTATAAGGCACACAAATACACTGCAGTTTCTAACACTTTAGACTTGAGTGATGCTTAAACATGCAAAACTATACTGTTGCTATTCTGTTGCTAGGGTGATCTCCATAGTTTTTAGCACATTGCTATGCCGTTGCTAAGGAATTCTGATTTATAGCATGTTAGTGTGCTTTTGCTAGGGTGATCTAGGCCATTTTTGCAAGTTACTAATCTGTTGCTAGGGTGATATAGGTAGTTTTTAGCATATTGCTGTACTGTTGCTAAAATGATCTAGGTAGTTTATAGCATGTTGATATGCTGTTGCTAGGGTGATCTAGATAGTTTTTTACATGTCGCTAGGGTATTCTGAGTGGTTTAAAACATGTCGCTATGCTGTTACTAGGTCGATCTATTTAGTTTTTTAGCACATTGCTTTGCTGTTGCTAGGGTATTCTGCATGTTGCTTAGTACTAGTGTGATGAAAAGTAACAGTGACTCTTGTCTTGGGAAACAACACGAATGCCCGTCTTTAGTAAATGTGCAAATAATTCATAACTAGTCATACAAACCTCACATTTGTTCACCACAGGTTGACGCATGCAGTCTGAGCTGTTGCCAGGAGCAACTCCTTTTTTAGCTTCACTATCACCTGTACCCTCTTCCGTGGAATGGGTGTGTAACGGGTTGCCATGACGACCGTTGCTATGATGGCTGCTGTGGGTCGGGACTCTGGGCGTCAGGCTGAGATCTCTCCGCGGGTCATGTTTCCTGTCCTCCGTGTCTCGCAGTCTGAGCTCTAAAGCCTGACGATCAGCGGCGGCTCCGATCAGCGCAGACGACTGAAGCTCCAGCGCTGACAGAGGCAGCGGCTTGACTGTGCAAATGTATGTTCATGAAATACACATAGAGTCCATCGGTGTATATTATATCAATGTGATGTCATACCAGTGAAGTTTGCCGATGACAGATAGATCCAGGTGAGAGCCGGAATGAAAACCAGCGCAAGAGAGGCAGCCAGGAACTTCCTGCGTCCACGGCACATTCCCAGCATCCTCTGCTGCCAGAGGGAGTCTGTTCACAGATGTCTATGTGGGCATCAGCTGTTTGGCTGAGGGATACATGGCAGAGCCCTTCAAAAATACATACAACAAAAAAAGTAAAACCTTGATGTACTACATAACAATAGTAACTGCATTTTGGGGGCAAGTTCCAAGGAAACAACATAATATTGATTTGTCATTGTATTTAATCAATAAAAGTAAAGTTTCCAATTCTCATTCATTTAGAGACATTCTAAACATCAAATAATTTCATTGAAACATCCGGACATCAAGGACTCTTTCATAGAACCGTCCCAAATGTAACACTTGTAATGAACACCCCTCACGAAAGAAAGCAGCATTTAATAAATTGTTGCACTGTCATATTTAAATTCTGTTACAACTGCAATTTATGAAACATTCAACATGCAGCTTTACATTATAAATGACAAAAATAATGGTTTAATATCACGAGGAGATGTAGACATTTGCAAAAATAATAATTGAAAGATTTCCTCATATATTTCAATGCATTAGCTTATATTACAGGGGAGTGCAGAAAATTAGGCAAATGAGTATTTTGACCACATCACATGCAAGTTGTCTTACTACAGCTAGGCTCAAAATGATTAAGCAAAATGAAAATTTTAATGACATCAACACCCTATATCAGGTGTGCATAATTATTAGGCAACTTAACAAAAACAGAATTTATACGGAATTATTTATGAAACCAATAGACATTCACAAATATACATTTCAAAAATAATAATCAGTGACCAATATAGACCTTTCTTTCATGCACACTCAAAAGATATCCATGGATTCTGTTTTTGATCTGTTCACTATGCCTCCCAGACTCTGTTCAGAGGTGTACTGTTTTTCTTAATTAATTAGCTTATATCTCAATACAGTATATATAAATAAAATATATATATATATTTTTATATTAATTTCAGCTAAAATCATAGCTTTAGCTAATTATTGGTTTAGTGTCTCATCATGTTTTCTTGAAGGATACAGACTTAAACTTGTTTTACCACTGCTTGAAGAAGGTGTCTTCCAGAAACTGGCAGTAGGACTTTTTGAGTCAACCCGAAAAGGCAAGCTCATCTTTGATGATACCAGCCCAAACCAAACCTCCAGAAGTAGTGTTTGTCTTCTTGGCCCAGTCTTCCATATCATGCCTTTCTTACCTTAGCCATGTCTCTGAGTATTGCACACCTTGTATTTTCTAGCGAAATCAGCGGGCAGTTAGCCTTGGTTTTACAGTACATGGAGAACTGATTGGATGGTTTTCTGTGACAGCTGAGTTTTCTATAGCCATTTCTCGTGACAGGAAGTGAAGAGTGGTCGTTTTGAGGAGGAAGGAGGTTAACGTTTTTGATAAAACATTAGGAGGGCACACAGATTTTAAAACACAGAAACGTCAATATTCTATAAAAGAATATCAGTTATTTTAATATTATAGTATTATATTGTGTTGATTTCAATTAACAGAAACATTTATTAGATTTAGTAAATTAAATAATAACCCTTCCTTTTGTAGGTTAACAAAAAACATTAGCCTTTTATTCATAAGCTTTTATTTATTTATTTTACAGTCAAAAAATATGCCACAGACCATTACAGGAAAATTAAGCCACTGTTATTAGTTCACCACCAGCAGCAGAACATTTCAGCCTGCTGTCTGTAATTTTATCAAATCTCTTCAAGTACTCTTTATTAAGAAGAAATTAAACATACTTAAGTGCAGGAAAGAAGAGCCACTGTTATTAGTTCACCACCAGCAGCAGAACATTCTGTCTGTAATTTTATCATCTCTATGCTGATGATTGTACTGCGCAGATTCCTAGTGACCTAAATGGAGCAAATACAGTTACAATGATTTAATGTTAAAGACACCGGCTGAGGCTGCATAGAACTTCTCTAAATACTCTATGCAGGAAAATCCCTCCCTGGTTATGAAAACCAAAAACTAACTTTTTTTACTATTACCATTTTTAACTATTTTTATGTAAAGAAAACCTGTTTAACTAAAAACAAACTTGATGTTCTGGGAACCAAAAACGTTTCTGCAACGTTATTGGAACCAAACGCTAACGTTGTTTTTATGTAAAAAACACTTTACTGGACTTTCTCCTGAACGTTCTAGTAACCAAAACTTGTCAGCTGGGTCATTTGTTTTGCCATTTTCTCAAATAAAACCATGAAGGGTGAACGAATAAAAAATAAAAATTATGTATCCAAAATATAATTAAATAACTATGTAACTTTAGGACACAAAGTTCAAACAGTGAAATTAACCACCAGTTGGGTTTTGTTGGATGGTGATATTTATCAGATAAAGAATCACGTGATTTCACAGCGGAAACAATAAATGTGGTAACTATGGTGATTTGGTACGGTTGCCATAGTGACACGTACATTTGCATGCGCGCTCACCTTCGATGCTGAAATGATGTCGTGACCGGATTTAAACGACGCGGTTCCTTCTCGATCATTCTATTCAATCCAAGATAAGCGACGCGCAGGCCGCGCCCATGACGCGCGCATGAGACGCTCAGCTGTGTGCACAGATAAAGCCGTTATTACGCTCGCGGGTCTTTAGCGACAGTTTCACAGAAATACCGTGTTGAATATCGCGTTCATTTGACATGTAGCGAGCGGAGCGTGCCTACGCTGCATGGAGCGGCAGACATCTCGCAGACATCGCGCGCGACCATCGCTGCTGATATCATCCTCGGCACCGCTAGACGCGCGTCGTAACGCCACAGTGCGCCTATCGCGCCGTTTGCTCGACCGCTTTTGCGATATAATATCAACAACGCGGCCTGCGGTCGACGCAACGCTCCCTGTTTGTTTTCCAACGCTGCTCCAATCACTGCCGCGATCCACAATCCAGTCCGTGCTGCAGTGTCCTCGGGAAAACACGGACTGGATTCTGCCGAGCTCGAGCTCAGACTCCTGGAACAAACTCCTGTGTGTGACATTAATGAGATCAGTGATATAAAGATACATGTTTATATGTAGACTTTATATTTGTAGTATAATTTTTTAATTAAAAAAAGTTTTTATCGGGTTTTTATCAAGTTAAATTGTCACATCCATAACAGTGTCAACATGTCACATCAAATTAAAATAAACTATTTTATGTTCTTTGAAAAGTCTTTTTTCCAAAGTTTGCATACATGTAACTCTAGAAGTATTAAATGAATCTTTATATCATTTTAGATTCTGGTTCATCACTTGGAGATGGATAATGAGTCAATTCTGTAAAGTTGGAGAGCTGCAGGTCGGCTATTGGCTTAATATAAATTATTTTGGCAAATTTAGTGAAATGTTTAAGAGCAACACATCATTGAAATGCATTAATGAATCTTTAGCCAATTATTTACCTAATTATTTCTTTAAATCAGCAAGACCCCACATATTCATATTCCAAAAAAACCTCAAAGCTCCCATATCTGTTTCTTCATGTATTAGGTACATTTTCTGAAAGAAAATCTGGGCCTTTTATAATGGCAGTCTATGGGACAATTTGGGAAGCTCTTGTGTGGTATGTTCTTACAGTTGTTACATGTTCCCTCATGTTTCTATGAAATCCTCTCTCAGAGCTATGACCTGTCAAAATTTGTCACAATGTTAAGTCTATGGGATTTTTTACCCGCCGGACGAACATTGTATGCCCAGTCAAGTCATAGCACACCTCTCCCCAATAACCCAGCAAACCCAGTGGGTTTTTTAAATAACCTAAAAATAACTTATACAGAACGTTTCATAATGGTTATATTTTGGTTGTTTTTTATATTTTGGTTATATTTCATGTTTTATAGTAAAAAGTATTACTTTTATATCTTAAAATATTAGCTGAAAATGTCACTAGCAAATGATAATACAACAATTATAAATCCACTTGTTTTACTGCAGGTGTCTGATATATGCCTGCTCTTCTTCTGCAGGTTCTTTTCTGGTTATTTTTAGGTTTCTTATTTGCAGGAGTTTTTGTAAAATAGTCAAGAATTTACACATAGCATTCTCTAATAATTTGTCAGAACTATCCCTGCTGAAAAAAACAATAGAAACCATTACAGAATTTGTAATGGTTTTAATGGTCACAATGGGAATTCTATTGGTTTTGATGGAAACCTATTAACTTATGTAAACCAATAAATCCTAATGGAATATGCCCAAAACACACTAGGTAATGGAAACCATTTTGTTTATTTTGTTATTGTTTTAATGGTTAATGTCTTATGGTTTGTAATGGTTTTGTAATGGAAACCATTAGGATTTCTGTTTCTATTGTTTTTTCAGCAGGGAGATTGTGTGCAACTAGTAATGCAAAACATAAATTAAATAAATGTAGATATTATTATCACAGTAAACACATGTTGTAATGACTCGATGAATGTAGTAAATCCGACTTTCCATAGCTGAACCTGAAATCCTCGGGGTTAAACAAAGAGAAAATATTAATTATGAATCCATGTGTTTCCTTCAGTGTCCGTGTTTGATGTGCTTTCTCTGCTCAGCGAAGACCCGTGGCACCTGCGGCACTTAAAAACGAACTGTTATTCTGCTTCACCTCACTGACTGACATGAGTTTAGAGCTTCATTTATTTTATTTTTATTTTAGAATTATAACTATATTTTCGTTATTTTAGATTGATTTGACACGTGTAAATGAACAGAAGAACAAGATGTTTGTGGGTGTAACCAAGAAGCTTTTAGGCTGTTATAAAAAAGGGAGAGCCCTAAAAACTCTGCGGTAAGACAAAATAGCCTAAAGATAATGAAATGATTATTCTTCCGTCAATAAATATATGATTTAAATTCTGTACATTGTGTTATAGTCATATTTATGTCTGATGCTGAGGTAGAATGCGGCTTTAGTAGAAACCATCTTAGGATGTTTAAATCGAAAAATACTCCAGTCCCTAGTAATAAAAAAAAATGCATTCAAACAATTATATTGAATAGCCTTTATTGAATGAATCCTCTATATTTTGTGGGATGATGTCTGACTTATGAGTGGATAAAACACAACATGAAATATAGTTATTATTGATGTGCAGTGGTACCAAATGATCTGACAAAAAGAAGTTAGGGAACGTAATGCTCACGCATGCATACCGTGTATAATACCAAGTAAATGAATTGAAAACATAACCAATGACATTTGATATTACAAATAAATAAATAGTTATGCCTGCAAGCTCACAGGCTCTCCTTTCCTCTCATGTACAGCTGTTATGCCCTCACGGATTAATTTACCTGCACACGTGCATTAGATTTGCGATCGATTCTGGCATTGATTTTCAGGCATAATCGATGGAATTTTATGATGGTTGAGTGCATTCCTTCAGGTGCATTATGGGTGTTATCAACAGTTGTACACTTCATTCTTGCTGTGCTTTATGGGATTAAATGAGTGCAGACTGTAGACCAGATCTGTGCCAGATTAAAAGCCAACTGTAGTCCAGATTAGTGTCAGTTCTGCTTTATTTGGTTAGTTTTGGGCTGATATGTGACATTGTTATGGCTTCTTAGTGACTCAGATCTGACAAACAGGAGCGGACCACACAAGTGCCATCATTCCATGCCATATGTGAGCCGGATGACATTTTGCTATCTGGGATGTGACCTCTCTTAAAGAGAAGTTAGGCCATAACAAGGCTTCACTAACCAGTGACTCAAAACAACAGTCAGTTATTCATCCTGCCTTACAGCCAGAATTTAGGCATCAAGATCATATGTCTGTGAATAATGACAATACGGGTTTGAATTACAAAGCAGTAAATGCAGTGGAGGTTTGTGGAACTAGGAGAAAAGCTCAAAGTAAAATAAATGTTGAGACTGTACATTCTGTGATACCTGTGGTCGAGCTACCAAAAGACCTAGTGTTATGGATTATACAAGAGTCAGAGTCAGATAGTTGAATTCAAACAGGCAGGTTTACTGAACGAATTGATAAGCGCTGTCAAATGGACAGCGCATGCAAATGTTGTCAAACAGAATGAAATCCCAGCATCAAGATACAAACATATCCAACAGGTAACTCAGGTACAAACACAGAGAGAATACAAATCCAAACGGGTTCCGGCAGCTGACCATCAGCGATGCTGGCAATAAATCCAAACAGGTAACTCACTGAGCGAAGACAAACATCCGAGATATTCCAACAGGTAAACTTTCCAGGTACAGGCAAATAACATCTGAGATATTCCAACAGGTAAACTTTCGAGGTACAGGCAAAGAGATATCCAACAGACAACGATTCCAATGCAGAGAATACAGAGGTAAAGACTTACGTAACACGTGTACACAACATTAATCCCAGACAGGGAATGAAACAAAAGACAGGGTTTAAATAACAGTGCAAATTAACAGGTACAGGTGAAAACAATTACAAAATCATGAATCATGGGATAATGACTTGGAGGATTGTTGCTGTGTACCTCTCCATCGTGGACTGCTTGTGGGATGTTTGTTGAGATGAGGTAGATGGACAGCATGCTGCATATTCCAAAGGGTGAAAGCGGTTAAGGTGATGAAATAAGTTGCTTGTGTTTCCATGCTTGGCCGGGACGTTTTTTTTTTACAAAGCTTACACACAACATTGTTCTGATGTTGGTCGGAAGGAAAGAAACCAAAAAACTGCCACACTGGCGAGCTGACATGTCCTTTTTTATTGACAATCTCCTCACCGCCGGCAGACACGGCACTCATCTTGCATGCGTTCTGATGTCACATGCGATGAAGCAACCGAACACGAGAGCAACGCAACCTGGCTGTTTAGATCTTATTGGTTGTTTGCTTGTCACTGGTAGCACGCTCATTCTTTAAAACATCTGATAGGCTGTTTAAGATCCACGAACGGCATGCGCGAAATTTAATGAAAATATTGAGCGCTATATCGAAGAATTTTTATATCGTAACCGACAATGGTGTACCGTCGATAAATATTACCTCTCCCAGAATGAACTACTGGACAAACGACAGTCCAGTTTCAAGAGCAACCACTCCACAGAGACTGCACTTCTGTCAGTCACTGAGACGCTGCGACTGGCAAAGGCCGAGTCTAAATCATCTGTTCTCATCCTGCTGGATCTTTCCGCCGCCTTTGACACAGTCAACCACCAGATCCTACTGACATCCCTCTCATCGCTAGGGATCACAGGTACCCCACTTCAATGGTTTAAATCCTACCTCTCAGACAGGTCCTTCAGGGTGTCATGGAATGGGGAGCTGTCTAAAGCCCATCCCTTGGCCACTGGCGTTCCTCGGGGATCTGTTCTTGCACCACTCCTCTTCTCCATCTACACAACATCCCTGGGTCCCATCATTCAATCACATGGCTTTGACTACCACTGCTATGCTGATGACACCCAGATTTTCTTCTCCTTCCAGCCAGATGACCCCACAATAGCGTCTCGCATTGCAGCCTGCCTGAATGACATCTCATCTTGGATGACTAAACACCACCTTCAGCTAAACCTTGCCAAAACTGAGCTCCTGGTACTTCCGGCCACACCGGCAATGCAACACAACCTCACAATTCAAATTGGCAACACAACCATTACACCATCTAAATCAGTTAGAAACCTTGGTGTAATCTTCAACGACCAGCTGTCCTTTACCGAACACATCTCAAGGATATCACGGTCTTGTAGATATGCACTTTACAACATCAGGAAGATCAGGCCATATCTCACAGAGCACGCTGCCCAACTGCTTGTCCAAGCCATGGTAATCTCCAGACTGGACTATTGCAATGCTCTTCTGGCTGGTCTTCCTGCACGAACAATCAAACCACTGCAGATGATACAGAACGCTGCAGCAAGACTTGTCTTCCAGGAACCCAAAAGAGCACATGTCACGCCACTCCTCATCTCTCTCCATTGGCTACCGGTGGCGGCCCGCATTAAATTCAAATCATTAATGCTGACATTTAAAACCATCACAAACTCTGCACCCTCATACTTTAACTCGCTTCTACATACATACAACCCATCCAGAACCCTACGCTCAACGAATGAACGTCGACTGGTGGTACCATCACAGAAGGGCGCTAAATCTCTCTCTCGCTGTTTCTCCTTCTCTGTTCCCGGCTTGTGGAATAATCTCCCTAACGCAATCCGGTCTGCCACATCCCTCACCTCCTTTAAAAAACTACTAAAAACACACCTTTTCCACGAACACCTAACAGCATAAAAAAAAACTAAAAAAAAAACTTTTCATTCCTCTACAGGTATTTATCTAGCACTGCATAACATTGTAAACTTAGGAAAGCACTTCTTTGTACTATTGCTGCCGCTTTTGATGTATCGCTTCATTGTCTCCTAATATTTGTAAGTCGCTTTGGATAAAAGCGTCAGCTAAATGCCTAAATGTAAATGTAAATGTAAATGTACACTTACATCTGATATATCCCAGTCTTCTGAGGATTTCTGGAGGCAGATTTTATGCCACACACCACGGCATTCTACACAGACAAAATTAAGCAAACCACAGCGTTAGACAACATCTGATCAGTTTCCCATGCTGACCAATTACATACTCATTTTCTTATTAAATGCAAACAGCTTCACACTTATAAAACAAACAAAATCAAGAAATGCAACGGTTCAGTACAAATGCACAGTTTGAGTGATGGCTAACATTTTCCATTTAGACAAATGTACACAGGTTTCGAACATTAAGGTAGAATTCACTGGAGTGGCAGAGCATTTACATTACCCATTCAAAGTCAAAGTTAAAAAAAGTATGCAGTGATCCCACACATCACACATTAAATTCACTAATGCCACTAAACATAAGCATAAAGTGAACTGAAAACTAAAGCATAAAGTGAGTTCAGAATGAAAAGCAGAATGTTTTGAAAAATGACTGTTCAAATGGTGCATTCTGATGGGATTTCCAGACAACAGAATTTAAACTTACAAATATGATATATGGCATCATCCTAACAATCAAGAGATTTGAGATTCTGATTATAAAACATTGTTATTGTAAAAACAGACACATTAGTAGCCTGACCTGACCAAACACATTCTTTTTTTAATGTGTAATATGCAAGGTGTGAGGCCATATAGGCTATGTTTCAGAATGCATCCTTGGCCCAAAGACATCTGGCAGAATGGTCTAATGTGGAACAGAAATGCTGAAATGTTTATCCTACATTAATTAATAAGGCTTGTGAGAATAAAATGAATTCTTCCAAAAAGTAATTGGAAAGGTGTGGAGACACCTTCAAGTATTTGGATTGCCAATTGCTTGGTGGATCTATTGAATTAGGTCTGGATTTATTAGGCCTAAAGTTTTTGTTCATCATGACTTTTATATTTATCATCTCAATTAGCCAAACTAAATTCGAAGTCCACTCAATCTATTACATTTACATTTTAATTTATTCATTTAGCAGACGCTTTTATCCAAAGTTACCAGTGGCACACTGGGAGCAATTAGGGGTAAGGTGTTTTGCTCAAGGGCACCTCAGTTGTTTCCTGCTGGTATTGGGATCGAACCAGCAACCATCTGGTTGCTAGTCCAACACTCTAACCACTCTAACACTCTAACTAATGTTTGCTCGAAGGGTTTAACATCATCTTCCAAGTTTGTGAGCATATGCGTAATTACAGAATGACTTCAGCAATGGCCTGAGCGCACCACGGACTTGAGGGCATTCTGCTTGTGTTGATACTCACTTAATGACATGATGAAACGTTTGTGCATTATGCTTTTCAGCCAAGCTAATCTTTAAAAATGCTAATGGAGCAGCACAAACATTGCCCTATGTTCACATAGCGGATCAAACCAAGAACTGCGGTTTTTGCATTGGTAACGTCGCAAATATGAGCTTGTTGAAATTCAATTCAAACAGTGGCGTTTCGCTTATTGTGCAATTGGGTTAACACTGCAAATGAATAAAGTCCATGAAAGACGCATTTAGCCGAGCTGCAGCGAACCGAATGAAAGAGCGACACATTTGCGAGGATTTAAGGTTGCAGCCTAACTTAAGGCTAAGTCTAATCAACAAAGAGCAATAGGACAATATAGATAGCCTAATAATATAAATGATAATAGCAAAGGAATTAAGGACTTGTTCAACATCCAAAGGCAAATGTCTCCAGGGATAGGGAAACCCTGCGTGATAGATTTGTGATGCGGCTTCTCCGACTCGCCGACCCCCCCTCCCCAACCCAAAATAAAAAAAAACTCCTTCGCTTCACGTCAATGGCCTATTTTGATTCCAAAATGGTAAATTTTGCTGGTAAACTGTTGGGGCGTCCCTCATCACACACACAAGAGAAAGATATGCGTCTACTTGGAACTCTTGTGACCATGGCAAAGAAGACAATTCCTCTAAATAATGAAGTAAACCTTCATCTGGCATTTAAAAAACACAACACATCTAGTTTCTAAACCTGTGTCCAAAGCCAAAGTTAGTAGTTAGATTTACTAACTTCTATTACCTGTTAAAAAAAAAGGCAACAGGGATACCAATCAAAGGCTTTGCTTAACACTAAAAGTTAAACTCCAAGGTCCAAGGTAAATCAACCTATAGCCCTGTTGTTTGAAGACAGTGAGTGCTGTAGGTAGGAAGAAGAATGAGACAATTTTCTACAATACAGACCACTAGTGAAACAGTGGGTAACTAACTAATAGGGGCAAGGAAACTGATTATTCTCTTCTTCCTAGCCACAGCACTACATAACCTCTAACTGCAAGAAAATAGGTTGATTAACCCTAATCTATTTAAGTAAAGCAAAAGTAAAAACAATTCTAAGAAACTAAAGTAATTTTGTGAAAAAAAGGTAAAGATCTGTGCAAGATGTTTACTAAAACAATGAGTTTTAGTAGTTGGCCAGAAGAGACGCTTGCACTACTGAGCTGTGTCTAAACAAGTTAAACAGAAAAATGCACATGTGAACTTGGACATCATCTACAAAATTGTGTTATTGTACAGTTGAACTGACCAAATTATTATTGGTTAGGACTTATTGCTTTAACAGACAGTCGTATTCAACCTAACCTCTCAAGCAGAACTGTCTGATGTGATATTGCAGGACTGGACTTCTGGTCTCTCTCTGGTCTCTGTAGAATACAGGAAAGAATATGAGGAAGGCCAGGGAGGGTGGGGTTGTGCATCACTCTAGAAGCTTTATAGACACAATATGTTTATATGCCCACAATAACTAATGTAAAACATTAAGTCAAGCAGTCACTGACCTTCAATAGAGACTGTGGATGACATGGTTTGGTCCTGGAAACGATCTTAAATAGACTCTTGGGCAGGAGTGCTTGTAACAGTAGGGGGAATCTACAAAACATACAGATAAGCTTGCTGGCATCACCTGGGAGAGTCATGCAAGTTCAAGATTAACCTGACTGACTGAAAACCAGTTTGAATATCACCAAGAAGTGACTTCTGTTTTTTGGTTATAATTGTTGGCACTAACAAGCGATAGGTATTGTGTAATCTCTGTGGCATCATGAAACTCACACTGCTTAACACACAGTAGCTTTTAAGACAGAGATGATTTCATTGTTATCAAGATGTCTAGATGTATAGGCTTTAAACCTTGACACCAATTCATAGAAAAAAAATCTAAATGAACCACCTCTTTACGCCAGGGCCATTCTTTCCCACCATAGTCATAAGTGATTTCAGTTCCTGCAGTAATTTCCTTCAGTGCATAAAGGCAGAGATGTGGCTTCCCTTCTGCTTCGATCAACTTCATTCTGCAATTTGGTGCCTTGTGCTCATCGTTTACCAGTCGCCCAAATGACCCATCTTCAAGTGCTCCATCAATACTGCAAATTTACAAACATCATGCACTAAACAGATGTTTATAGTGACACGCTTTTGAATTGTACTTTAATTTGTAAGCAACTACATTAATGCCAACATCCAATACAAGTATAGCTGTTCGATGCATAGTTGATAAGTTAAAGAGCAACATGAGATCTTTACTTCAGAAATCCTGATTTCTCACTATAGAAATCTAAACATATTAGTCATTCTGAACCTACCACCATGTCTTCCGCTTCCATATGAAGTCAAACATGAAGACCGAACATGCATTGTGGTACAGTTTACGTCTATGTTCAGCTTCAGCTACATCAATGAGCTCCCCTCTATACTCCACCACAAAGTCTCCTTGATTGAAAACAGCTAAAGTGAAGATACCACGACCTGCAGACACAACCTTATTAGAGACACACAATGTTCTAACATTGAATTCTTGTCTCTTCCTGCAAGGATGTGATTAATGGCATCCTGAAGGGGAGTAGTTCTCCGTGGCATGACAGAATTTGCTAAGGAAATTAAGAACCAAAATGTAAACGACAATACAACTTCACTACTTTTCATCTCACTAATAGCATGGATATTCAAACATTTTCAATTGAGTTCTATGCTTTCATAACATTCACATAACATTTCCCTGCTGTCAGTATATCAATATATTTTAAGTTCTGTGAGGGGACATGGGTCACAGAATGGACAGATGGACACAAGGGTCTAATTTCAATACCCTAAAACATTAGCTCCCGGTTTCACAGACAAGGCATGTCTGAGCTGTTTTAACTGAAAGCAACTTGCACTGACAGATCTTAAAATATGTCAGTGTTATTGTTTTGTCTCAAGAGGCACACCAGTAATGTATTTTTCTAAGGCACCTTTATAAAAGCTACTTAAATGTCCTAATTGAACTAAGGCCTAACCTGACTTAGTCTAAACCCTGTCTGTGAAACCGGGCTTTAGATCTCTTAGAAATGTAATGTGCTTCACTAATACAACTATAAGAGTGCAAAACAATATTGTCACGGAGTCGACAGCATCGGGTTCTCTTCATCACTTCACCCGTTCCTCATCCCCGGACTATTAAGAACTTAATCTCCCACTAACCATTGCACCCCGCACACCTGTCATCAATCACCGGCACTCAGCCCCGCAACCCGCATCACCTGTCTTCTCATGATTATGGACATTATTTAATGTCTGTGTTTGCTTTCATTTCTTGTCTGGTATTGTTGTTGCTTTGTCTGTGTAACCGTGCATTCTGTTCTGGATATCTGTAAGTTAAACTCAGCGTGTTGTTCACCGCTGTTATCTATGCCTGTTCTTGACTCTCCCCTGAAGTGAGGTTTGTACCTGTTTGTTATTCCTCTGATGAAGTTCAGTAAAAGACTTTAATCTGTACTCGTGTTCTGCCTCGTCTGACGCACGGTAACAAATATAATGCAATTTAAAAATGTAAAACTTTACAATATTACGTAAACAAATATGTGCAGAGTGATGTCAATCCTGTTACTGTCATTAATTACAAAAAAGTATAAAAATTATTTGTAATGGCCTTCCAAGTTTTTCCATTGTAACCCTACCTATATTGTATTTTTGACAAAGCCCTTCTTTTAATCTGTCTTGTAAAAAAATATATTTTTCTTAATTGATGTGATCACCCTCCAAAATTTGTATGTTCTTGGTAATTTGAATGACAAATGTAAGACTGATTAAAAAAAAAAATACAAAATTTGAAACGATCCCAGTGAAAAGAGGGACTAAAATACTGCTCATATGTGAAAACTATAACTGTTCTAATTAAAACTATTGTATGGTGACTCATGTGTCTGTGACAGGCATGACAAAAATATCAAAACATGAGGTAGATAAGTACTCATAAAATAAAAAAATACATAGCCTGAGACGGCACAATAAAATTTCTTGTCCTTTTAAGCTGTCTTCATTTCATGGATATTTAAAACAAATCGATTTAAACTTATTTTATTTTTTTAATTTGCCAAAGTTGAAAAGGCCCTGATTTCGTGGAATGACCCGTTTTACTGTTAAGTTCAACTTTGTATTGTTGTTATTTGTATGTCGCTTTTGTCCAAAGCGTACGCTAACACACGTACGCTGTTCTCCACAACTTGCACTTCCAGAACTCCTGGGAAAATGAATCAGCTGTTGACAGACGAAGCTCTCTCACATCCAGCCAATCAAAATAAGTAATGCTAATACGAGCATGCGCAGTGTTGAATTAGCATCTAATTTCGCGTGTTGTGTATAATCTCCCGCGTTTGTGTATAATTTCCGTGTGCCTGAGTGTCGCTGCATGCAGGGACCACGCCAACAGATGGGGGGCAGTGGCGGACACACAAATATACAACATATGTCAGGTTTTTAGTATACAAAGACTTTTGAGAAAACCACTTTTTGGGTGTTAAAACATGCTGAGAAAAGGTTTTATAAGGTTTATTTTTATTGTCTACATGCACTGTGTTCTCTTGGGAGTGACAAAGCAATTCTTGGACTTGTGGTTCATTGGCACATCACGTAAGCATGTTGATCAAAGGCTGCTTACCATCAAACCTCCATCTGATATACCAAGAGTACCACGGACTGTGAAAGTAGCGCAAAGGTGGAAGGCTGCAGAATGCAGAAGCTGGCTATTGTTCTACAGTGGGCCTGTCCTGTACAAGATTCTTCCAACTAAATTTCTGAAACATTGGCTACTTCAGGTCACTGCTATTTTTTGTTTTCTCAAAGACACCATCACAGAAAGTGAATTTGCAGCAGCGACATCCAAGATAGCAAAGTTTGTGCAGGAGATACCAACGACATATGGCTCGTGCCAAATGTCCTTCAATGTCCATCAACTCACACACTTGCCCTTCTCTCTGAAGATGTATGGACCTCTTTGGTGTACATCTGCATTTTCATTTGAGGGTCACAACCAAAAACTGAAGAGGTTGTGTCATGGAACAAATTACATTCCATCTCAAATTACACACCAATTCAACATACTTCAGTCAATTCCTCAACTACTTAAACAAACAATGACAAGTGCTGATGTCTCAAATAAGGTGGAGAAACTTGTCAATGACTGACTAGGTGTGTATCCTCTTATTGATAAGGCACAGAAGCTGGAAGGCCTTGTTTTGTTGGGATGTTCTTGACAAAAAGTGCTAGATCACAAGGATAAGTTCTTAATGCTCCCAGTCTGTGATCTGTCTGAAAAGAATGAGTACTCTGCAGAGATATTTACATTTATTCATTTAGCAGACGCTTTTATCCAAAGCGACTTACAAGTTACCAGTGGCACACTGGGAGCAATTAGGGGTGAGGTGTCTTGCTCAAGGGCACCTCAGTTGTTTCCTGCTGGTACTGAGAATCTGGTTGCTAGTCCAACGCTCTAACTACTAGGCTACAACTGCCCACTATATACACTGTAAAAAATTGCTGTAAATTTACATGGAAATTTAACAGCAAAATTCCGTTTTTGTGCAATAGCAGTAAGTTGCTGTTATTTACAGTGCATTGTGGGAAGACTTGTTCACTTCAGATCAGTGGTGGAACAAAAAACAGCACCTTACTGTAATTTAACAGTTTTATACCATATTTCTCTGTGGCTACGTCATTCATGAGGCGCTTTTTGAATTCCAACGGTCAAAGAAATGTCCCGCGTTTCTCTGGTAAGTTACAGAAATACAGTGATTTGTTCATTACAAACGAATTATACTTTGTGCACATAATAAAACATGACAGCCAGCATTAAACAGACCTAACGGAAGTACATTTTATTTTCTATCATAGTGTTCCCTCTCCGCGGTCAGTCAGTGGGTGAGTAGATCTATATTTATTTGTTTAATGTTGGTGCTGCACCTTTAAGGACGCTGGTACGGTGGGCATATAGAAAACACTGAGAGAGAAAGCCATGTTGTTATCATGTTAAACCTCATTGAACCTTTTTAACAATTTCAGTTTGAAACTATAACTTGAAACTATATATTCCCAGCGTGGTGAGTAATTCATATGTTGTTTAAGTTAACTAGTTTCTATTATATTAGCATTGAGATATTAGCATTATAAAGATTATTATATTTTTGATTTATAAGCATGTATTTTAATGCTTACAATCTAAAGCTGATGTTTAAATGTAGAAATTTATTTGGTGATGTGAACAATATAGTAATTGTGAATTGTTTTGTTTTTACAGTTTGACCACACACACACACACAAATACTCAACTAAAATTAAACAACGACGACCAAATGTGTATATTGTGAGTTCTGCACAAGATGAATAAAAAAACGATCCAAGTTAATGTTATTTCATGGGTACAAAAAGCATGCAATCAAGCTATTTAAGCATATAGCAGAGACAACATGATACTCATCATTGTAGATAAATTGCATGATGACATCATGTGATCGTCTGTTAATGCATTTTTAGCTGAAAATGTATTATTGTACACAGGGCCTTTGTTCTTTGTGTTAAAGATGCCTGTTCTGGGAAGGATTTTAAGGACATGCTAAATCTGTCTGGATGTGGAAGCCAAAGTGAAGTGCTGAGCACTGTAAGCACATTAAAGGACATACTGATACAAACACAAAAGGTACTAGACATTATTTTTCTTTACACTTCCATCAACAACTTGAAATGTTAATTATTTAGTATAAAAATGAATATTACATCAATAACTTTGTTTTTCCTGTTTTTGTCGATCAGAAGAACAATGCTGAGCTGCTAATTTTTCTGCTAAAAATCTTTATTTTGAGAAAATAGCAAGTTTCTCTACTGTCTGTTCTTTTTTTATGTAAAATTGCAAGGGGGGAAAAATGTAATGTTTTTTACAGGACTCAGCAAAGGTAACATGAACAAGAATTTGACATGGTGCACCCTTGATGTGAAGAGCCAGCATTAGAATAGATGGTGTCAATATCCTGATTGAAGACACGGAGTTACAGGCACTGGAGTGTCCAGCCGTCTTATATTCAGCTAGCTTATTCAGTGTGGGATATGTAAGACCCATCATTAACACACTAAATTTCAGTAAGTGCCATCTTTTTAAACCTTACATTGTGTACTGTACAAAAGATTTTGTATTTCCTTGAAATACACGCGTTTGTGTTAATTCATGTGTTTATTTCTATAAAAAGTTTGTTGGCTGTTTTTTACACTGGCTTGTGTTTTATAAACTCTGTTGTCATATTCCAAAAGGGCTGGTGTTTGTTGAAGCCTTAACTATTTTAATTTGTTACTGAATCATTTTAAGAACTTGCTTGTTTTTCATCACTGAAACTGTTGTAGGCTGTTTTTTAAGCCTGATTTCATGCTACATTAGTGTTTTATGTAAAGGTAAGGCATGTGTGCTTTTTGTTGCACCACAGTTCATGCACAGAATATTATAATATAACTGCCTGTACTTTTTGCCAGTATTTAACAACAACAACTACAGTGTTTCCCCTACCATTATATAAGGGGGGTGCCCCGCCACCATAACGGCTCACCCCGCCCCCCTTGAAGGTCAAGTAAATTTGATTTGATTTTCTTTATAGCGCCAGATTACAATTTGTTATTTTATTAAACAAACTAAATAGCCCTTGAGTATTATGTTATTTATCTTATTTCCACGATTGCATGTCTTTGTCTGTGTTCGCGCGTTTACAACTATCCCAATGAGCGCATGCGTGCACTCACAGGGAACAACTGAGGATGGCAACACTTGCTCTCCTGCTCGAAGTAGGGATGGGTACCGAAACCCGGTATTAAACTAGCCCCGGTGCTAAATTATGAAAGACCGAAGTATCGATAAGCTCTGACGCTATCGGTTCTGCTTTCGGTACTGGAGAAATTAAGAAAATACATGTCCTGTTTATTAATGCTAAATAAACGTTATCTTGCACATTTTAACTGTCCAACCATTTCTAATTTACGATAATAGCCCATTTAGACATTAGACATTTGCCTGCATTTTTATCCATCATGCGCAAAATGTCCCTGTCTGTCCCTGAGTACACTGAGTGCGCGCGCACGCACACAACACGAAAGCTCTGCAGTAAGCTAAATAAATCATAGACATTAAAAATGCCTTTACAGTACTGCATTTACAAATAGATGAATAAGAATAAACTATGCTTATTAAGAAATGATCAAGTAGAAATGACCTAATAATGAATTTGTAGTGATGAAATACATACTTACATTTTGTATTGTACATTGCAAGTAGTTCCAAACATGTATAACTTTTAAGCCCAGTTCTTTTCCAGTCTACCTGCATGACCCAACTGTGTTGCTTTAAAGCACTGGACATTCTTTTACAAAAGAAATTGTTTATTTGATTTATTTTGCTGGTATAATATATATTTGCTCAAACATTGCTGTTTGTTAGGCTATAGATAATTATTTTATTTTACATTTAAAAAATAAAGTGTTAATTCTGTTCTCAATTTGTTTTTGTTTTTTTATTAAAACCACAACAAAAAGTACCGATAAGAGTACCGTTAAAGTACCGGATCGATAAAAGTAATAATACCGTTAAAACCTTAACAATACCCATCCCTAGCTCGAAGTGCTGCCCCTGACAAACATCAAATGTCCAGTCATCACCGGATGACAGATTTTGATCCAGTTTGGCTGTCAGAGGGGAAATACACCCCTTGGTTGTACAAGACTGATCTTGGTAAGTAACTAAATACATACATAAATAAATGTGACAGCAGGGTTCTCATCTAAGACATGACATACCAATTATGTACGGCCTAACTTATTCATAATATATTGTGGTAATTACATGACGGGTAACTGAAACCTGTAATTTCATTAACAAGTTTATATTAATGAATTACATGCAGCTCATTATTTACATATTTGTGTTTAAAATGTTTTTAGTCAGGACATTGTAAATCTGCTGAATAAATAAGACAAGAGATATTTAATACGCTATGCAGGCCGCTCTGCGCACGTGATGACGTTCAGAACAGCGTGCGTGTCATTTTCCCCAACCAACCCCCCCCAAAGCTGTAAACCTAGGGGAAACACTGAACTATTCGACAGCATAACAATTAATCTGATGTTGAATAGGAATAAAGAGAGTTTAAACAAACCATAACTTGTTTGTTGGTGTTAATTATTTCTGTAATCCACAAATATAAAATTTAGAGTGTAACAGCATTTAAAATGAGATTGAAAACGGAGCTGGCAACCGTGCTGCCAGTTACTTACTGTTTTTTAACGGGACAATTTTTAAGAGTGTATGTTATATGACAGAGTCATTGCAAATGGAAAGATTGAGTCAATTGTAAATATCATACATGATCACAAAACAATCCACTGATCAAAGTTCAGCTTTTACAAACTGCACCTGCTGGTTTTGTGTCTGAAGGATCTCCTTCACATATAAAAGAAGTGGTGCCAACTGCAACATTCATGATTGTGAAACCACTGGAAATTGTCCACAAGGTTGTGCACATGAGCTTCAAAAAAACATCCTATGTTGCATTACAGCCAAACAACGTTGAGCTTGACTGATTATAGGCCTAACACAGAGCTCTGCTGATGGTTGGATATTTTTATGGTAGTATATTTTTATGTGTGGTGTTCCTTCAAGTGATGGTAAATTAAACCTTGTATGTATATCATTTCTGATATGATGCTAAAATTAAATGCTTACAACATTTTATCATAATAGTCTAGAAAACAGCACAACTTCTGTACAATATTTTATTGTAAGCACAGTGTGTTAAATAAAAAAAATACTGTTTATTAGTTTTTCTGCATGATTTCTCTCTCTCCAAGAAGCCGTGGTTTAGAGTGAATTTATAACAGCTATGGGGCGCTGTTAGGCATGACACAAAGCAGAAAGGAAAAAATTATTTCCTCAGAAACGGTTCTGGTTGCAACAAAGTGGTTGCCAAGCAACACACAATAGTAAACAAATGTGTATGTTTGTAGAGTAATTTACAACAGCTTCGAATGCGGCTCAACCAATGAGAAACAAGGACCGGAACTATCTGTTTTATAATCAAAAATATCTTACAGGACAAAGTGAAATTCCATTAAAATAAATCAGAATATCCAATAGGATTTTAAGAATCCCTTAAAATCCTACAGGACAAAGTGAAATTCCACTAAAATAAACCAGAATGTCCAATAGGATTTTAAGAATCCATTAAGATCCTATAGGATTAACTGAAATTCCAATAGGATTTTCTTTGACAAGGGTGATGACAGTGAGCGTTCATCAAGACCGACTAAATGCTGGATTTGTAAAAGTATGCGACGTTCACAATATAGACTCTTTAAAAGATGTCTAAGAGTTTTGCTTGAGGTGTTTAGTTGTCACAGACGCATCAGATCCCACTGTTACCTGCACTCGTTCCCATTCACCGGACTATTAGGACTGCACTTCCCAGACTCCTTTGCACTTCATCACCGCCATCTTTAATCACCGTCACCTGCCGCTCATTTACCTGGACTCTTTATAACCCGTTTGTTTTCCTGTGTTCACTGTCAGATATTGGTTTAGCCATCCATGCTACCGCCAGTCTGACCTTTCGCTTCTTCTTGTCTGTCTTTGTTCAATGTTATACTTACCTGAGATCCTTGCATTGTCTGTTGACCTTGATAAACTGGTTTATGTACATTTTTTGTTAATCATACATTCAACTGTTATATCTGGACTATCTGTTATACTTGCATTATCACAGTTGTTTTATGTTTGATGTTGCTATTTAAGTTGCTACTACGCTTTGTTTACCATTGCCTTTTACCTTTTATGTTTAACTTTGGACTTAAGTAATCCAGTTTATGTTCACCTTGTCTCTTCGTGTGCTCACTAGACCCGTAACATTAGTGAGGTGTTAAACTCCTCTAGCACTACTGTAAATTCAGCTTTGTCAAGAGCGCTGTGTCCACGAAATAATCAGTGTTTATTATTTTTACACGATCTGAATAAAGTTTTCATAGGTTTCCTACCGATTCCCTTGGTGTTTTGCTAACCGGTGCTCTAGGAGACGGAAGCATTATTATTCTGCATTTTTTTAATTCAAAACGTTATTGAAAAGTAAAGGTTTTTACAAACAAAATTGAGGTTATTGTGCATTTTGAGACATGCGTCATTGAATGATTTAGTGGTTGCACATAGTTTATGTTATTGTGGGGATATTTGTGGGAATTTTAAACATTTAATCTCATCTCCAGAACACATCAAACTTTTAAAACAAGCGTAAATAAGCTTTTTAATAAACTTTTAATTTTGAAAGAGAAAGGTACACAAGCATTTTATGTGAGAACAATGAAATATGATTAACAGTTTTGTTTAGATATTGTAGATTTCTGTTTAGCTGACTGTGTGAACAGTTTTGAAAATGCTCATGTACATTGGGCACACAAAACATACCTGCAAAGAAAAATTCAACTTTCCTATTATCACTTATTCTCCCTCTCTCTAGCTCTCTCTCTCGCTCGCTCTCTCTCTCTCTCTCTCTCTCTCTCTCGCTCTCTCTCTCGCTCTCTCTCTCGCTCGCGCTCTCTCGCTCTCTCTCTCACTCTCTCTCTCTCTCGCTCTCTCTCGCTCTCTCTCTCTCTCTCTCTCTCTCTCTATATGCTGTAACTACAATTACATGCTTTTATGCGATATTTTACAAGATGCAGCATCCATCTGAAATGCGTGAATGCATGCCATACGTCTGTATGGCATGCATCTGTTCTCTATGTTGCTTCATCATCACAGCCATAGAATCCTCATGTCTCCTGTTGGAGTTCTCTAACATCTCTGCAAACTCTCTAGCTCTATTTCTCTCAGCTTCAGTGCTCTGTTTCTTGAACTCTTCAATCTCCTGGGCCATCCTGTCTGATTTCTCCTTAAAGCCCTTCTCCAACAGAGCCGCTTGCTCTGCCAGTTTACTGTCCATGGCACGCTTGAACTCATCTTTCTGAAGCTTCATCTCCTCATCCATCTTCTTCTTCATCTGTCTCACCCTCTCTTCATTACTCTCTCTCTCTGCTTCTATCTTCTGTTCTAGTTGCTGCTGCTTTTCCTCTTGGGCTTTGATTTCCTGGTTCAGGAGTGCTGCTTTCTCTCGTTCCTCTGGTCATTTATTGACAAAAAAGAGAAAAACATGCTTTGAAGTTGAATCTTTCCATGAGATTCATTGTTCTATAAGGAAATTTATAATGCAAAATATAATGCAGAATTTAAGAAGATTTTCTTTTGTTTTAAACTCTCATCTAAGATGCACTGATTCAAAAAATGCTGAATGTGACATTTGTTAATGTATTTCTTTCTTATGTATTTCTAACAAGCTAGAACTTATTTAGATTAAAATAAGATCTTCATCACATTGATCTTTATTTATAAAGGCATAAAAAGCCAACATGGACTGCTGTTATATTGCAGCTTGTTCCATATGGTGCTACTTTTAGCTGAATTGCTAAATGATCTTGTCCATGTCTACAGGACTTTTGGTGAGTTTGGCTGAGGATGCGGCAGCACTCTGGAGTTATAGAGATCCGGTGCAACCTGCCAACTTTGGGACTCGTGTGTATAGCCACTGTTGGAGCGGTCTCATGTGCATCAACCCAAGAGGGAATGCGCCATCGAGAATGCCCCAGGAACCTCTGGAAATCTTCTCAGTGGGACCAAGGCCTGCATCTAAAGGTCTTTAGGCAGATCAACACTGACTGGGTGTGCTCGCTTGTGAGGCCCGCCACCATGAAGGTCGAGCGCTCTGAAGTTGGAGCCGGTGGGAATGACAAGCATCCTTGGGCCCTGCTTAACTTACCTTGGGTGCCGGGGAAAGCAACAGGGTTACGTGCCGCGGACACGGAAGGCTGTGAAAAAAGTGAGTGTGATGTGTAATGTGGCAGGTTGGTCCTCACCCGTCACATTCGTGAGGTTCTATGACTTGGACCTGGCTTCTACAAAATTGTCGAATGACAGGCTGCGACATCACAGGCGGGATGACGTCAGGACCAGGAAGTATAAAGCACCCCGGAACGATCGCACTTTAACTTATTTTAGACCGAAGCTGCGCTCAGGGATGCAGGGAGTATGGCAGGCAGACGCAGCATCTTGTTCCCTCTTCAGGGAACTATGGTTACATGTGTAACCTGAGACATTCCCTTTTAAGGGAACTCTCGCTGCGTCAGCTTAGTGACGCTATGGGAATGAGATTCCAACACCACCATACAAGCCAATGTTCGAAAGTATCAGTCCGTAGAGCACAGCTATGGCAAAAGCAGAGAGCCTGGTGTAGAAGCCAGGACCAAGTCATAGAACCTCACGAATGTGCCACCGCATTACACACATCCTGCATAGAGGTCCCAGACCATAAGGCCTTAGAGGCCGCCATACCCCTAGTAGTATGAGCTTTGACAGCCAGTGGAGATGGCTGTCCAGAGGCTGTATATGCTAGTGAGAACTATCCACCTGCTAATGCTTCGCTTGGTTGCTGGCGAGCCCTTGCTGGCCGGGCCAAAGCACATAAACGGCTGCTCTGACTTCCTCCAGGAAGCAGCTCTGTGAGACTTTGCACTGGACACACCATGTTTAACTTCTCCTGGTCCGAATTTCAGAAGGGGGAGGACAGAAGGCCTGCAACACAATGGGTGGGTACCTTGGGCACGTAGCCCTGTCTTGGCTTTAGCTTTAGCCATGCCTGGGGCAAATTCTAGGCAGGAAGGATAAACTGAGAGAGCTTGGAGATCCCCAACTCTCTTCAGGGAGGAAATTGCCAGTAAGAAAATGGTCTTCATGTTAAGAAATTTGGCCGAAGCGGCCTCAATTGGCTCAAACGGAGCCTTAGATAAGCCCTCCAATACCACTGCCAGGTCCCAAGCTGGAACCCTGGCGTGGGGTGCAGGCCTCAGCCTCAGTGTGCCATGGGGGAAGCCTGTGACCAGCGAGTCTTGAACCACAGACTGGCCATTGAAAGGGGCGTGGTAGGCAGAGTTGGCTGCCACATACACCTTTGGAGTTGAGGGCATCAGCCAAGACAAAAAACAGTCTTGCAGGAACTCAAGTACTGTGTTAACAGGACAGTTAACTGAATCCTGCATCTGAACTTCACAACACGAAGTGAACCCTTTACACTTCAGTGCATACAGCTCGTGGTAGGAGCTCTGGAGCTAAGAATGGTCTCCACAACCTCAGTTGAGAGACCCTCTATGAGTCGAGCCTCGTCAGTGGCTAGACCCACAGTTTCCATATCTCTGGGCAAGGGTAAAGAATGGTGCCCTGCGCCTGAGACACGATATCCTTCCTGATCGGAAGCTCAAGGGGAGTGCCGTCTAGGAGTGCTACAAGGCCTGAGACCTGCCTCAGAGCCAGCCACACTGCCTTAAGTTCCAGCCAGTTTATATGCAACATGACATGATTGGCGTTCCATACCCCTTTGGCAGAGCAGCCTTCCATAACCGCCCCCATAGCCTGTGAGGGATGTGTCTTTCAGGAGCGTAAAGGGATGACAAGTTGACCCCAACAATAGGCCCTGGGGACAAGAACCCATGGTTCTCACACAGCCAGTGCTCAAAGACATTTGTGCGAGACCATGATTGTGCAGAGGGGGTTGCCCCTTGGGGACCACTGTAATGGTCTCATGTGCAGCAGGCCAAGAGGTATCACGTTGGCTGCAGCTGCCATAAGCTCCAGCCGGCACTGAAACTGTTTCACCGTATTGCTGTGATCGGGACCCAAATGATGGCCGACAGAATGGATGCTATGCGGGCTGATGACAGCCGCGCTTTCATGACTCTCGAGTCCCATTGACTCGAGAAAGCGAGCTTTCTCTGTGCACTCATCTGCGCAAAGTTGAGCCAGATATGTCTCTCTTGGACCACCTAGGTGGACATCGTGCGACCCAGGTGCCGCCGTCACCTTCATAGCCCATAGATCGAGGTAAGTGGCAGTGCGGAGTTCCTGCATAACCACTAGGTCAAAGCCACCCTTGGGTGGGGAATGTCACATAGCCCTTAGCCGCCCGCCATCAAGGGTGGTGAGGATGGAAGAGCCCCCAGCTCGGGAGCATGCTGAGAAGAGCGGTCTCTTGGTAAGCTCATCTTAAAAGTCATCATTCACATCGCCTGTGCCACTCGCCGGGACCTGTGTATCAACAGCAGGCGGACCTGGCTGGAAAGCAGATGCGGTTGCTCTCGACCTCTTGAAAAAGGACAAGAGCTGTGGCAGCAACATTCTCAGGGACATCTCATCAACGAATGCCAACTTGGCATGCCAGCGACCCAAGCACTCGAGGGGTTTTACATATGGGGTTTACAGGCTTAAGACTCTTACCCTTAATCTTTTTTTCCTTCTCAGTCAGTTTTTTGTCAGCCTGCAAAATAGCTTTAGAATCCACAGACCTCTGGTTCAGAAACTCCTTTAGGACCTCTTCAGCCTATTGGCGAAAACACAAAAAGAACAAATTATTCCGCTTGGCACATACGGTCTCATATTTGGGATTCAAATTTCCGTGCCTCAGAGAGTACGATCCCAAATGTGGGATTTCCGAATATACAGTGACGTAACCGACTGCCAGATTCAAATTTGGCTTTGGCGCGCTGGAAGAGACTCTCATTATAAAATAGCTTTTCAAACAATGATTTCAAGGCAATTATGTGTTTATTTCATGTATCGAGCATAAAGTGAGAAAATACGAGGATTTAAATCAGCTTTTGCTGTGCACAGATAGGGAGACGAAGCTGCTGTCATTTATATTCATAAAAATATATCTTATATATTTTTATGGCTTCTTATACAGTGTTTTAAGCCACGGGATAGTTCTATTTTAGGTCACAAACACCACAATAAAATGTAGAGTTCATAGAAGTATTTAACCATGGTTAAACTAGTAAAACCTTTCAAAGCATTTGCAAGTAAACAATAAATAAAATATATCGTTAATAACAAATAATAGCAAACTTTAGAAATGAAAATATGCAGATTTAGGTGGTTTATTGCATGTATTCATGCTGATATTACTAAAATATTGTAATTAAACAAATTATAGCACAGACTACATAAAGCATAGACTGTCTGTTAGTTAATGTTCTAATATTTTATTGTGATTTTGTCCATCTTTGCAAATAAGAATGTTTTAGTGAACAAGAAACTGAATGCTTTCTAGCCGCACTGTGTAGGAAAGCGTTATTATGAGGTGACGATGTGTCGCCATGGAAACCAAAACAGCCGTCAAAAAAGTCACTCCAGGGACACGGTTAGAATTTTTAAAAAGATGCATAAAAGGGTTAAAGACAAATGATATCAACAATAGTAAAAGTGTTTATATTTATATAACGTGTAATATGGGGATCGATGTGTAATAAAACCTTGACTTCTTTTTTGGCCTGGATGTTATAGGAGCCCACAATGTCCTCCAGATCCTTGCAGAAGAGATCATAGCCACCAGGTTTGGCATAGAGCCCTTGCTTAAGTTTTTCTACCACTGGTTCATAGAGGGATGACAGAAGATCTTCACATCTACTCTTTGAAGCTTGCTCGTTTTGACTTAGGTATCCATTAAAGAGATCGCTAATGTTTTCCTATAAACAATAGACATTCACAGTTGTAAAATACGTCAGAGGACATTTAATTTACTTATACATCTCTTAATGCCCTTGTACTGTAAATAAATCTGTTTTACCTCCAGAGATTTTAGGTACTTCCCATCAGTGTCCTTGAACGAACGCTTCATGAAGGTTTGTGTGGCCATTCTGCTGAGACGTTGGTGTTCTGAGGACACGTCCTTCAGTTCCACAGGGAAGGAGTTCTTCAGCTTCTCCATTCCATTTTGATAGACCTCAAGCCCCTCCTTCACTGCAGATTCATTCTCAATAATTGCCATAGCAATCACAGCATTCTCCAGACACGGCACAGCCCCACTGGAGATGGTGTCCACATACATTTTTGTCAGATTACCCAGAACTTCAGAGAAAGAAAAGACAACCAGGAACACAATGATATAGAAAAGACAAACTCTATTAAACAATATATAGCTGACGTTTTCTTTTTAATCACCTCTGCCAGTGACTGTATATCCCTCTTTCAGTTTCTTTACTTGGCTCTCTTGAAAAATAAACGTGCAGAAACGGTCTGTGACCTGTAGGAACTTCAAGTTCAGAAGATTCCAAGTTTTCCAAACAAGACACATTCTCTGGGGCAGTTGGAAACGGAAAAGTGAAGCATGTCCTGGAAGGGAAGAATTTTTGGATGCACTCCCTGGGCAGATTGTGCTCCATCACTTTTTTTGAAGCGCCTAAAACAAATGTTGTAGTTCATTAGAAATTTCACTTATTAAAAAAAACGTAAGAATTACCTACATTATGACTTTTAGGAATTTTAAAAGATTTGTTGATTAATACATTGTCAAAAACTTGTCACATAAAAAAGTGATTTTTAGGAGTCTTTAGCAAAATAATCTTTTGCTATATTTTTTAATTACCTGTTTTCAGCTTCAGAGCAAAATCTAGGTATTCATTCTCTGTTACATCTTTGTCATTGATCTTTAGCTCAAGGGTAAAATCCCTAACAGTCCAAATGAATCTAGGGAAGAACTTGACAAACTCATTCGAATCATCAACATCCTCATCTGATGATCTGACTTTAATGCACTCCGTTAGCTCAGCAACATATCTGAAAGTTTGTTCAGGCATGAATACAAAGCACACAACATAAGTGCTAAAGCTTTTCAGCATTACCAAGCCAACTATGTAAGAAACCATGACAGTAAATTTAAGACAATTTAGATACCAATAAACATACTATTGATTATGTGATTTTAATCAATTTACAATAATTAAAATTGTTGTGACTCACACCAGACATCTTCATCTGGCACACATACAACATGGAATGGACACTTGGGGGCACTTGGGGAATGTGAAAACCCCTCTAAAACTAGCCTGCCATCCCAGTGTAACCAGCTAATACCAGGCTGGGAGAGCAACTAAAACCAGCCTAAGCTGGTTGGCTGGTTTTAGCTGGTCTTTCAGTCTGGTGTTTTCAGTAGGGATGTCAGCCGAAAAGAGATCAAATAAAGCAAAACTTTATTTATCCCAAATATGGGAAACAGATCATTTTAATTCTGGTCCTGATTCGGCTCAGACCCAACATCGTTCTCCGGCCTACATCTGTTCTGTTTGCCAGGTTTTGCCTTTATTTATTTTTTATGAATTTGTAAAACACTTTGTAATGACTTCCTAGATATCTAGATGTCTAACTGTCGTAAGGATACTGCAGCTCCTCAATAGCCTTGTTGTCAATAGTCCCTCGACTGTTGTAGACCAGAGTGCTGCTCAATAACACAGCCAGGCAGAAGATTTTGGTGTCATGCTTTGAATCCCCCTGAGATTGAGAAAGACAATCATGGAGTTAAAAACAAAATGAAAGCTCAATGAGAAAGCTAAATCTGTACAACTTGTGGACAAGTATGTAAAAACCATATGTCTAATGCATGTATTCTGACTTATTTTCACACTGTTAAAGAGTTGGATCAAAAAAAAATATTTCTGTGGCAAATACACTCCTTTCATGTTCGGACAAGTTTCTGAATTTCTTTTGAGTATGACCCTGTGGCACTATGGGCACACGTGAGCACACACGACAATGAGAGCGAGAGCACGCTTTTTAAACCACAAAACCAACCATGTCACCAAAGAAGTGTGTATTTGGTTGTGAGGGAAATATAACATTGTTTAGCATTTCTGTGACAAATGTTTTAAAACAAAGCTCAGTTTAACGCTAGATAGTCTGAAACAGACACGGCGCAATCCCAACAATAAAAGATCCTGGTCATGAGTCAGAACCGCAGGCGGTGAGTAAAACTGCATCAGATTTGTTTTGCCAATCTGCGCGTACATGCATGTAAACAATACAAAAGTATACTGAATCAAAAGTTAACCAGGGATAAAAATAATCAATTTCAGACTCAGGATCCGATTGTGGATAGGAAGTTTTTACAGACCATAAGTTTTTCTTTTTATGTATCAATGACACGGCTTACAGGCGACCTCTACGCAAAAGCTGCATGTGCTTGTGACTCTTTAGAGGTCTTCTCAGATCCAAAGATCTGTACCCTACCTGAAATGACCTAAAAAAAAGGGGCAGTTGTAGCCTAGTGGTTAGAGATTTAGACTAGCAACCATATAGTTGCTGGTTCGATTCCCATTACCAGCAGGAAACAACTGAGGTGCCCTTGAGCAAGACGCCTTACCCCTAATTGCTCCCAGTGTGCCACTGGTAAAAACTTGTAAGTCGCTTTGGATAAAAGCATCTGCTAAATGAATAAATGTAAAATGTAAAATGTAAAATGTAAAATGTAAAATGTAAAATGTAAATGTAAAATCACTTTTACCCAAACCCGACGTGCATAAATTAATTAAACAAACGGGAGACCTCACACAACCCTGATAATATTAGCACCAAGTCCTATCCAACCCAGCTGCACTTCTAATCTGACTGGACCCGAAAGTAAACGGCATTGATGTGTGTGCAGTGAGCAGCCCTGCATTTCCCAAAAGCATCGTTAGCCGACTATGGTCGCGAGTTCCGTTGTACCAGCGTAGTTCAATGTATTGTTTACGGAATAATATGAAGTAGTTCCTGCAGTGGTCCCTTTAGACAGCTTGTAACATTTCATAATACATGTAAGTTGCATTTTGTATGTTATGTCACCTTGTCCACGTCTCCGAGTCCCTCAGTGTCCAGCAGCACTAGAGTGGTTTCTTCTTTAGTGGGGTGCGGCACACACCACATCCAGATGCCCTTCGTCTTTGACTCTATTGTGCTGCCCAAAGCAAACCCTGATAATGACATGCCAAAAAAAACCACAATAACTTATATGCATGTAACTGCATGTTGTTTCTCTTATGCTGTGTGTCCACCGCAGCTAAAACCACCAGGCATTCCGATCCAGAAATGTCAGCGGTGGGTGATCACACAGCCTGAAGCGTTTGGATGGTTCTAACCTGTTTGTTTTCCTGCGAGGCGATTCATCAGGTAGGATTTTCCGGTGCGGTAGAGACCCACCACGGCCACCACCACCACTGGCTGCTGAATCTGCTGCAGGATCTGCAGTGCTGACTGCTGAACACACAGCTTCCCATCTGACTCTGTGTCAATCAGGCAAACTGGTTTATCCATGATCAGTGAAGATGTAACTGCAGAGCAGAAAGCACATTTGAAAACCTGAAGTATCTGCTGTATACTAGACTATAAGGTTGAGATGGTTCGAGAAATATTCCAGTAATTGTATAGTACATGTAAATTATAATCGACGGTTAGCTGTGCATTAAAGGATTTTAATGCACGACATGGAGGCGAAGAACCGCCCGACGCAAAGCGGAGTGCATTAAAATCATTGAATGCAGAGTCGTTGATTAGTTAGTCGTCAATTATCCCGCTTATGGTCCCACATGGTCATTTGCCAAACAAGTTCAAGCTGTCATTAATGTTTACAGTGCAACTTTGGACGGACGGGTAAAACCGACAGTTATTTTCGTTCATTCCGTCTCGTTATTTCTGGGCAGTACTGGGAATAGTGCCATAATATAATATCATTATAATAATAGATCTCAGTCTCGACTCACGGCTAAATAGCGCTATCGCTAGCTATTAATAGTCTCCTACTGACATTCAGTGTCAAAATTGACTAAATAAAGCAACATTACTTACCCTTTTGACTAGCTTGATCTGAGCTGTAAGCAGGTTGCGGCTTCTTTATGTAATACCTTTATAAATTAGACACTCCTTCAGGAGGTCCTTCAGACCCTTAATGCTAATTGGTCAGGAGTGAGAAATGTCCATGGTGTCAGTATCTCCACTTGTTATCTGTGGTCTTAGACTGACTAAGCAAACAGCAATCTGCAATTAAACTTTTGCTTTCACTTTGAAAATCAGCAGTTGCGACATGTGATTACAGGCTTAGAGTGTTTCCAGAATGTGGTTTAAATGTCTTCCTTTTGTTTGCTGTAGCATAGAAAACAGATCAGAGTTGCATGAATCAAACAGTTTTATTCAAACAGTTCAGTGTGCTCAGTTGATAAGCTTATCCTGGGTTTTGCTTTTTTATTCATCTTATTTATGGAAGAGTTCAGATATTTCACTACACTCTATACTCGTTTACTTATTGACATGGATATACATTTATACATGAATTATTTCTGAGGTTGTTTGCCTTTGGTTAACCTCAAAACCTCACAGGAATGTTAGTGAAGTGCGCATTTATTTTATTTGTGTTTGTCACATGAGAACAAAAGCTGAACCGCATTCCAGAAGAAGGAAGAACACATCTTACCACTGTTTATCTTTGGTGTTTTTTCTTATGCCATTCATTGGAAATTCCCTATGAAAGAAAATAAAGAAATTACAATCTCTGCTTGTGACTCACTCAAGTAGAGCATGACATGCAAGAGTTCAGGAAACTCTATTACACAAAAACTGTAACCCATATAAATGTGTTAAATGAGGTATTTAATGATACAGCAACACATAACCTTGTGTCCTCAACATACTGTACACATGGAAAGACTGTAAAGTCTTTGAAATGACAGACTTCTGAACTCAGACATAACCTGTTGTTTAACTCAACTCGTGATAGCAGAACATTTGAAATGGTTCAAAGTTAAAAGAGGGAGAATTCAGAATTACAATACTGTATTTGAAAAAGCTTTATCTGCTTAAAAATAAACGTGGCACAACTGAGAATATGAAGTTACATTTATCCACAGAAGATTCACAGTTTATGTAATACAGTATATGAAATTCCCCAGTAAACTACTAAAACCTACAATTAAACAACAAAATAACAACAAATTACAGTGCAGTAGGTACTGTGGGACACAAAGGGTTTTCTTCCTATGTATTCAGAGGTAGTTTTACTTGTGTTTTAAACAGAAATAAAGCACAGCACAGAGTCTCTTATTACTGTAAACATGATATTGTTCCCTAACTTATTTCAGTCTAATCCCTTTTAACAGAACATGCAGAGCTTAAAAACTATTCAAAATTCTATTCAATTTAATGGTTTTAATGGAAACTGCTGGTTGTCAGGAATGTGTTGTAAGCAACATGCAGAAACAGGACACCTTTCACCTTTCTGTGTTGTAATAAAGGTTATTTGTCTTTGGTTAACAGTAAAGCATCATAGGAATATTGGTGTACAAGGATGTATTCACTCAAGACACGCATTACCACTGTTGATCTGTGGTGTTTTTTCAAGTTGGAAATCATTGGGAATTCCCAACAATGACTTGCTGCCAGAAGGAGTGACGTGGGGCCGACCTCCCGTGGGCTCACCACCTGCAGGAGGGACCGTAAGGGGCCGGTGCATTGTGGTTTGGGTGGCGGTCGAAGGCAGGGACCTCGGTGACCCAATCCTTGGACACAGAACCTAACTCTAGGGACATGGAATGTCACCTCGCTGGGGGGAAAGGAGCCTGAACTAGTGCGGGAGGTAGAGAGGTACCGACTAGATATAGTCGGTCTCACCTCCACGCACAGTTTGGGCTCTGGAACCCAACTCCTCGAAAGAGGTTGGACTCTCCACTACTCTGGAGTTGGCCGCGGTGAGAGGCGGCGGGCGGGAGTGGGCTTGCTTATAGCCCCCCAGCTTAGCTGCCATGTGTTGGAGTTTACCCCGTGAATGAGAGGGTCGTTTCCCCGCGCTCGGGTGGGGATAGGTCTCTTGCTGTCATTTGTGCTTACGGGCCGAATGGCAGTACAGAGTACCCGGCCTTCTTGGAGTCTCTGGGAGGGGTGCTGGAAAGCTCAGTCTGGGGACTCCGTCATTTTGCTGGGGATTTCAACGCACGTGGGCAACAGCGGTGACACCTGGAGAGGCGTGATTGGGAGGAACGGCCCCCCTGACCTGAACCCGAGTGGTGTTCTGTTGTTGGACTTCTGTGCTAGTCACGGCTTGTCCATAACGAACACCATGTTCGAGCATAAGGGTGCTCATCAGCACACGTGGCAACAGAGCACCCTAGGGCGGAGGTCGATGATCGACTTTGTGGTTGTTTCATCTGGCCTCCGCCATATGTCTTGGACACTCGGGTGAAGAGAGGGCGGAGCTGTCAACTGATCACTACCTGGTGGTGAGTTGGATCCGCTGGCAGGGGAGGAAGCTGGACAGACTTCGGCAGGCCCAAGCGTTCTGTGAGGGTCTGTTGGGAACGTTTGGCAGAGCCCCCTGTCAGAGGGTCTTCAACTCCCACCTCGGCAGAGCTTTGAACAGATCCCGAGGGAGGTTGGGGACATTGAGTCCAAGTGGACTATGTTCTCCGCCTCCATTGTCAAAGCGGCCGTTCGGAGTTGTGGCCGTAAGGTCTCTGGTGCCTGTCGTGGCGGCAACCCCCGAACCCGGTGGTGGACACCGGAAGTAAGGGATGCTGTCAAGCTGAAGAAGGAGTACTATCGAGCTTGGTTGGCTTGTGGGACTCCTGAGGCAGCTGATGGGTACCGACAGGCCAAGCGGACTGCGGCACGAGTGGTTGTGGAGGCAAAAACTCGGGCCTGGGAAGAGTTCGGTGAGGACTTGGAGAAGGATTATCGGTCGGCCTCGAAGAGGTTCTGGCAAACTGTCCGGGCCTCCGGAGGAAAGCGGTGCCCTACCAACACTGTATATAGTGGGGGTGGGGCTCTGCTGACCTCAACTGGGGATATTGTCGGGCGGTGGAAGGAATGCCGAGGATCTCCTCAACCCTGCCAACACGCCTCCACTGAGGAGGCAGAGGCTGGGGACGAGGGATGGGCTCGGGCATCACCCGGGCTGAAGTCGCCGAGGTAGTTGAGAAGCTCCCCGGTGGCAAGGCTCCGGGGGTGGACGAGATCCGCCCTGAGTACCTCAAGTCTCTGGATGAAGTGGGGCTGTCTTGGCTGACACGTCTCTACAACATCGCGTGGAGGTGGGGGACAGTGCCTCTGGACTGGCAGACCGGGGTGGTGGTCCCCCTCTATAAGAAGGGGACGGAGGGTGTGTTCCAACTATAGGGGATCACACTCCTCAGCCTCCCCGGAAAGTCTATGCCAGGGTACTGGAGAGGAGAATTCGTCCGATAGTTGAACCTCGGATACAGGAGGAACAATGCGGCTTTAAGTCCTGGTGCGTGGAACACTGGACCAGCTCTATACCCTCTTTAGGATACTGGAGGGTTCATGGGAGTTTGCTCAACCAGTCCACATGTGTTTTGTGGATCTGGAGAAGGCATTCGACCGTGTCCCTCGTGGTGTTCTGTGGGGGGTGCTCTGGGAATATGGGGTGCGGGGCCCTTTGCTAGGGGCTGTCCGGTCCCTGTATGACCAGAGCAGGAGCATGGTTCGCATTGCCAGCAGTAAGTCAGACTCGTTCCCAGTGCGTGTTGGACTCCGGCAGGGCTGCCCTTTGTCACCGGTCCTGTTCACTATCTTTATGGACAGGATTTCTAGGCGCAGCCAGGGACCGGAGGGGGTCCGGTTTGGTGACCACAGGATCTCATCTCTGCTTTTTGCGGATGATGTTGTCCTGTTGGCTTCATCAGGCCATGACCTACAGCGGGCACTGGGGCGGTTTGCAGCTGAGTGTGAAGCGGCTGGGATGAGAATCAGCACCTCCAAATCTGAGGCCATGGTCCTCAGCCGGAAAAGGGTGGCTTGTCCCCTCCAGGTCGGTGGGGAGCTCCTGCCACAGGTGGAGGAGTTTAAGTATCTTGGGGTCTTATTCACGAGTGAGGGAAGGATGGAGCGAGAGATCGACAGACGGATCGGTGCAGCTTCTGCAGTAATGCGGTCGATGTACCGGTCTGTCGTGGTGAAGAAGGAGCTGAGCCACAAGGCGAAGCTCTCGATTTACCGGTCGATCTACGTTCCTACTCTCACCTATGGTCATGAGCTTTGGGTCATGACCGAAAGGGTGAGATCCAGGATACAAGCGGCGAAATGAGTTTCCTCCGCCCGGGTGGTTGGGGCTCCCTTAGAGATAGGGTGAGGAGCTCGGTCACTCGGGGGGAGCTCGGAGTAGATCCGCTGCTCCTCCACATCGAGAGAGGCCAGCTGAGGTGGCTTGGGCATCTGTTTCGGATGCCTCCTGGACGCCTCCCAAGGGAGGTGTTCCGGGCATGTCCCACCGGAAGGAGGCCCCGGGGAAGACCCAGAACACGCTGGAGAGACTATGTCTCTCGGCTGGCCTGGGAACGCCTCGGGGTTCCCCCGGAGGAGTTGGAGGAAGTGTCTGGGGAGAGGGAAGTCTGGGCGTCCCTGCTTAGACTGCTGCCCCCGCGACCCGGTCCCGGATAAGCGGAGGAAAATGGATGGATGGATGGATGGACTTGCTGCCAGTTCTGCCGTGTAAGAAAAATAGGTAAATTACAATGTCTACTTGTGACTCACTCAAGTGCATGATGCACACAATGCAAGAGCTCAGGAAACTCTATTACACAAAAACTTTATCATTGTAGATAATAAGCAAGAAGAATGGTGTGCGTATTTGGCGTGCTGTCCGGGGAGAGGGCTCCGACCTCGGCAGTTTTCCTGAACCCGGAGCACTCCAAGATCAGTGCTCGCCCGAACACAGAGTGCTCCCCCCGAAAAATTCGATTAGCATGGGACAACAGTGAGAGTGGGGCTCTGTAACCCCCAAACCTGCTGAGCTTAAGGCTGATGGGATGCTGGATGTCGACAGCATGTCGAAAATGTTTGGCCTGCTTCTGCAGCTGAAAGTTAGATAGACGGAAAAGTAAAATTTGGTATGCCAGTGTATTGGGGTGAATAGACATCACTTTAAAGGCGACCACACCTTCTGGGGAAAAACCATGGGGAGGGCTTTTTTGTATGTTAGTTATGTAAGTTATGGAACTCATTACCTGCATCAATTAAGAATGCTCTTAATTCATGATTGTCTCTTAATATTACGTTTTTGGTTTGACTATTGTGTTTTTTATAAGTTGTAGCACTTTGAGTTTGAGAAAGGCGCATTATAAATAAAATGTATTATTGTTATTATCAAGTCAGAATATGCAATGCTTAAATACATCAAAAACAGACATTCTATTAGATTGAATGGTTTTATTGGAAACTGCTGGTTGTCAGGAATGTGTTGTAAGCCACATGAACAAGCAGGACACTTTAAATGGTCTTTATCATAGAACTCAGGTGATACATACACCACACATTAAATACAGATGAGAATGTAAAGGAACTGAAGCAAATAGGGAGTAGAAATGCACAAATGAAACCAAATGAGACACAAGTGACAATAATCAAGGAAACTACATCTATAAGTAAGGAATAATCCAGTGCTGGAAGAATTAAAATCTTTTAATGCACAGCTAGCCGTGGATTATCCTGCTATTATACCGTGGTTATTGTTTTCAGTGCAGTTTTTATTCAGACAGGTAAAAATGAATACTATCATGACCAGATAAAAAGGGGCCAAAACCCCTCTTAAACCATCCTGCTAAACCAGCTTAACTAGCAAAAGCCAGACTGGGAGAGCAGCAAACCAGCTTGAGCTAGTTTGATCTGTTTTTTATCAGAACTTACAGTAAATCAGGTGTGATATAAAGTTTTGTAGCTATGGGCAAGTTTATGTGGCAACAATGTCCCAAACAGAAATGTGTGTTTTTTACATTTACTTTTCCACTGTGTAAGCCAGTAGTTAGTGATGCCACTTTGTTAAGAAAGAGCTAACATGCATGCACATGACATCACGAATCCACGTTTTTGTAGTGCTATTGTTTAAAAACTTGGGCCCATAAAGCATTGCTGTCGAGTAAATGTGAATATAGTATTTCTGAGTTTATAAAAGACATTACATTTACATTTAGGCATTTAGCTGACGCTTTTATCCAAAGAGACTTACAAGTATTAGGAGATAATTAAGCGACACATCAAAAGCGGCAACAATAGTACTGAGACATTTACTGTATAGAACAGAGTGAAGATGCTGGTCTGGGTCTGCTGTTCATCGCTTGCATCTGTTGCCTCAGCACATTCATGCTCTGCACATTTCTTTGGTTTTGATCTGATATCATTTGCGCATACGTTCTTGATGTTCTCTCCTCCACCTCTGCATTTTTCCTTTTTAACTCCTCTCTAAAGCCATTGTGTTGGCTTTCTCCTGAAAACCCTTCTCCATCAAGGCAGACTGCTCCCTCAGCTTACTCTCCATCGCACGCTTCGTCTCTTGTGTTCGGTAGGACATCTCCTCTTCCATCTTCTGTATGACCTGTCTCATGCTCTCTTCATTATTCTGTCGTTCAGTTTCCATCTTCATCTCCATTTGTCGTCGTCGCCTCTCTTCCTGGGCGTTAATCTCCTGTTCCAGAAGAACCGTCTTCTCTCTCTCCTCTGGTGAGCCGAAAAAGAAACAATTGTCAGGTGAATAAAAGACAAGAGTATGATTAAGCAGACTAATCTAACACAATGCCGTTGACTGACTTGATACATGCATAGCCGAAAAAACCAACATTTGTCATCACCGTCACTGGCCCTCATGTCAGAACAAATATATTACTTGTAGTGGAACACTGAAAGAAGATATTTTGAGAAATGTCCATGCAAAGTTTTTCAAACAGAAAGTCATACAGGTTTGGAATGAAAAGAGGGCGAGTATATGATCAAAGAATTTTCATTTTGAGGCAAATCACTCCTTTGAAAAGAGCTGTTCAACTGGGTTGGTGTGTGATGTGTAAACAGTGTCGAAAACACAAAGCTTTTACCACAAATCCTCCTTTCATTTTCAGTTAGTTTATCATCAGCCTGAAGAATAGCTGTGGTGAGTGTCGCCTTTTCTTGTAAAAACTTCTCCAACACCTCAGCAATCTATGAAGACACACATAGAAACACTAAACATGATGATAAATCATACAAAAAAAGAGATGTGTGGTAATACTAAGTGTTCAAAATATATTCCACATTTTATTAATATCGTAAGTTATTGTCATAATGACATGATATTATCCGAATTATAACATTGTTTTGTGTTAATACTACAGTATATCATGTAACATTTCTGACCTTGACTTCTTTATAGGCCAGTGTATTGTACTGATACACAATGTCCTGGCAGAAGAGATCATAACCTCCTTCTCTGGCATAGAAACCTTGATTGATTCTTTCTGTCATTGGCTCAGAGAGAACTTGCAAAAGACTTTCACATTTGGTCTCGGACATTTTCTCATTGTCCCACAAATACTTGTCAAACTGATTACTGATGGCTTCCTAAAACAGAACACAGAAAAACAGAAAGTTGATGATTATTCAGTTTTCTTTATTGTTTATCAAATCACTCAGCAAGTCATTTAATCCAAAGCAGCAAAACAGTGTTGGAGGCTTTCTTATCCTAAACCACTGAACCATGATGCACGAGACGAGACATTGTGTTTTATAAATAATAAAACAAAGTTCTATATAGGCCTGTTATTGATTGACCATACATCCAGAGTGTTTTCATCTGTATCAGTTCTTAAAAGGGAAAGAAGATCAGTCAGAACCGGTCAGACTCAGAAGTTTACCTAGCAGAATCTGCAAAATGTTCATAATTTATTAAAAAGAAGAAAGAAAGGGAAAGAATGCATTCTGAAGAACTTCCCCATAGCGTCAACACTATGATAGCATATCAATCTCTTCAAGACATTATTAAATGTTCATTTAGTGACAAAAAACACCTTCTCGAACTGTATGTGTGGTATCAGGAATTCATCGTGCCTGCCTTCACAGAAGGTACAAAAGGAAATCACAGACCATACTTTGGTCGATAACTTTACATCTTAATTCATTGTTTGCAATTGCTGATTAAGGTTCATTTGATTCTTTTTAAATGTTCAGCCTTTGAATGGATAAATTGACTTGGTTTATTGCCTTTTTTCCCAGAAGCTAATTAAAAGCATCTAGTTTTGCAATGTGGCAAGACCTACCTACCTCTAAAGATGTCAAGTATTTTCCTTCATTGTCCCTGAATGAGCGTTTCATGAAGGTTTGTTTTGCCATGAGACTGAAACACTGGTGTTCCAAAGTGATTTCATTTAGTTCCAGAGGAAAGGAGTTCTTCAGCATCTCCATTCCATTCTGATAGACCTCAATGCTCTCCTGTAATGCAGCCTCATTTTCCATCATTGACAGGGCGATCACAGCGTTCTCCAGACACGGCACAGCCCCACTGGAGATGGTGTCTACGTATGTTTTTGCCAGATGACCCAAAACTTTAGGAAACATAAGAAATAAATATAATGTAAAATAAATGAATGCTATCTGCTTGCAGAGATTTCATTTTGTAGCTTTCATGTCATGAAGATGCTGGTGAATGAAAGATGCAAAGACAGAAAGCATTGCCCACCATTAAACAAAACAAACAGTTCAACATATTAAAATTGTGATTTACCTCTGCCAGTAACCTTGTGTCCGTCTTTCAGATTTTTCACTTGGCTTTGATCGAAGATAAACTGGCTGAAATGATCAGTGATTTCCAAGAACTGTTTAGAAATCTCAGCTGTGTCCAGCGTTTCCAGATGAGAAACATTCTCCGGGCTGGTTGGGAATGGGAAGGTGAAGCATTTTCGCTATGGAAAGTATTTCCGAATGCACTCTCTTGGAAGGTTGTAATTATTCACTTGACTCGAGTTACCTTTAGAAGAACAACACAAAGCTTTCCTTTAACCAAATGATACATTTGATGAAAACTTTTTTACACTCATAAACTTAATTCAATATAATGAGGCAGATAATTAAAGACATTTCAGGCTCTAATTATTATCTAATTGTTACCTGGTTTTAGTTTCAGAGCAAACTCCAGATATTCATCATCTGTTGCGTCTTCTCCATTGATGTTTAGCTGTAAAGTGAAGTCTCTCACAGCCCAGATGAAACTGGGGAAAAACTTCACAAACTCTGAGTCATCTACGACTTCATCAGGTGATTTTATCTTGATGTACTCTGTTAGCTCAGTGACATATCTGTTAGGTGTGAGTTAAGGAAATGTTCCAATATCTCATTTCATTCCACAACAATATTTTTCCTGATGATGAAGTTAAACATTTATCAGAGGGATACTGCAGATCCTCTATAGCCTTGTTGTCAATCGTTCCTCGGCTGTTCAGGACTATAGTGCTACTCAGAAGAATGACCAGAGAGAAAATCTTGGTGTCATGCTTTGAGTCTCCCTGAGGCACATACAATATATTCATTATACTTGAGACAACAGCCTACATGTACTTTTGTTTATTTGAGGGTCCTCTCGTACCCCCAGAAATTTAGCCCGATTTACAAATGTATTTAATTACAAATGTATGATTAAGAAGATTCCTGACAATATTTAATTTGATGTTGGTTTTGGCATTCACATAATAAAGCACACAGCTTAATTTATTCATACAATCCACCAGGCCTAAATGATAGATAGACCCCTTTCACACACCTTGTTTATTTGAGCTATTAGTATACTTCTTTTAAACTAAAAATAAGACATACAAAATATATACTGTCTGTACTTCTCAAAAACGTACTTTAGTATAATTAAGTATAAAATGAAGTACACATTATTTGTACTGACAGAAGAGTCTTGTACCGAAGTAAAGTATAAACGGCCTGTAGAGTAGTAGCCTATTAAAATGTCTTGACATGTTTATATAACAAGTCAGGAACAAGAACCAGTCAGGTGTGGAACCAAAACGCTTACTAAAAGAGAAGTGAAATGAATGCTGGAATATGAAAGAATGGCCTTGAAAAGTTGGTGCTTGACTATTATGCTGTTATTGTTTAACTGCTTAAGTTTTATTATTCAACAACATATATGACAACTATATGAAGTGAGTCTAAAGTACACAGTGACATTATTGGGTATTGTATAAAAATTGCTGCATTGTGTTGGATTGTGAATTGCAAAGTAACAATTGCTAATGTTTTAACTTTACTTTTTTTTTTTTTTTAAAGTTTGCATTAGGATTTTTAAGTTCATTTTTGCAGTGTGTGTGCACAATTTAGATGAGTATATGCTGAAAAACATGACCTCTTTGAATATTGGTTAGTGTTGGAATGGTATATTAAAACCGTGTTGTACTGACAACAAAATGTATGATTTTAGTTTGAAGACTACACATTTGTTTAAAGTGTTTAGGTTACAAACTGCTTTTAGTTTTTTTTTAGTATTTTTGAACTCTAATGGCCAATATTATTCACTTTTGTGCACCCTTAGCTTACACCAGACTTACACTGCTTTTAGTCAGGTCTAGTATTTTCTGGTTTAAATAAAGTTGGTAGATTGTCGATTGTCGACAGTGTTGAGTTTTATATGATGAGTGTAAATATCTGAGCAAATTCATTTCCCAATTCAAGGTCTGCATGTCAGCGCATACTTTGCACATGATTGTTTTGTTATGCCACTAAAGCAGTAGTACAGGTTTGTCATTGCAAGGCTTTCAGCAATGAGAGGTTTGATTATGATTTTAAAAGAAAACAGAATCTAAACCAACAGACCAATGATCCAGGATGTATATGACGGCTAATGATGTATATTGTGTGTATGTGAGGTTTGAAAATATGGTCAGACAAACGTATTTCAGAGCATAAACAAAACTGTATAAACATCTTTAAGGAGATGGACTTTAATCACTTTGTGGAATAGTGCAGTGCTCAAAATGATTAGGGAATATCAGGACAACTATAATGTTGATGAAAGATGATCATTATGAGCAGAAACCCAGATACAAACAGATGAGGACGGTTTACTCTCATGTTACATTGTAAAAACACATTTCAGTCGGTCTGGAAGTGTTGCCATGTGAAAGTGAACCCAACCAGAATGAAAAATGCAACACTGTAACAATTAAACACCTGTCTTAGAACAACATAAATGATTTACATGTCAGAAAATACCTGTAGACTCTGTAGATTGGGACAATATGTATTTTGAGCATTCCTGAGTTTGCTGATAGATGGATGTATGGATGTATGGATAGATAGATAGATAGATAGATAGATAGATAGATAGATATGTGACGGGACTAAGTGATTGACAGGAGTGTTCACCTATCAGAGAGCAGTAAGTTGCATTTAAGGGCTGAGTGGTTCTTGCCTGGGATGCGTCACGTCCGATGTTCCTTTTTTGTCGTCCGTGTAGACTGTGGTTGCAGGTAAGCATGCTGTGTTTTAACAGGCAGTTATCTTAAAACTGGTTGGGTGTGCATAACTTTAAAACCTTTCTGTTAATTATAGTACGTCTTTTCGCTGCAGTGCTGGTGCCTTTTCGGTGCAGCTTTTGCTGGATTGCTGACTGTTCGCCTTTTAGGTATGTGCAATAAGAGCTCATTGTACTCTGCTAGTATAGGTGCTGCTTATGTGGGGTTAACATTTTGTCACACACTAAATAGGCGTGATTTCCCGTATTCCATTGTGCTATCAATGGTATGACTGACAAACCCGTGCCTGTAACATTGTTCAATCTGGTGTGATACTTTGACGGTAAGTGTTTTAAACTCTAATGGGGAGTGGGGAAAATACAATTATTAGTAAACGTCTCTTCTTTTGTGTTGTAGGATTCTCCCTCTCGTTCTGTATAGTGATGGTTTGTTGCTGTCTTCCGCTTTGTGCTGCTAATGCTTTGCGGTCTATATTGCCGAATAGATGCCGTAATCGCTGCTGAAGAGGGCCGCTTGTGTCTGGTTCTTATCGTGTCATTTAGTGCTCCGCCCTGACGATCTCAATTGTTGATGTCTTTTGTTTTAGTTTGTTTTCTTTGGAATGATTTGTATATGATTAATTCTTTGTTACTGCAACTTGGTTTTTTAGAGATAATAAAACCTTTGTTCCAGCTATTTGATCTTGTTGCTTTCTTTTCTTTTCTTTATTGTTCTTTTGTGTGATTAATTACAATTGATTTCTTTTCAGTTTTGTGTAAAGTTTGGATCTTTTTCCTTGTGGTGGTGGTTCTTCTTTACCATGTGCTAGTGTGATCTGAATGCACAGTGGTGTGTGCGTGGAAGTGTGCCTTTATAGAACCAAACTTCATTTTGTATCCTACCGTTGGGATACAACCAGCCCTGCTGGTACTGATTATTTCATTTTATGTTTTCTATTTAATTGTTACAGATTTATTAGTGTTATTTGTGTTATTTTGTTTCTTTTGGTTGAAGTGGGGTTTCCTGTTTTTTGGTGCTCGGTATTTAAAAAAAACGTTTTGTATTAATAAACATTTGTATTTTTATACTTTATCCACGTCTCTTGCCTATCTCTATGAGGGAACCGAACCTGTGTGCTTAATTACTCCATTTCGGGGTTCTGAGTATTGTTCTCTGGGGCTAATTCCTAGGGTGGAGTAGTCGGATTTTCTTATGGTTAAAAGCTTGGGCTTAGCTCACAAAAATTGCACCACTTCGTCATAGATAGATAGATAGATAGATAGATAGATAGATAGATAGATAGATAGATAGATAGATAGATAGATAGATAGATAGATAGATAGATAGATAGATAGATAGATCACCTTGTCCACGTCTCCGAGTCCCTCAGTGTCCAGCAGCACTAGAGTGGTTTCTTCTTTAGTGGGGTGCGGCACACACCACATCCAGATGCCCTTCGTCTTTGACTCTGTTGTGTTACCTAATGCAAATCCTGATAATGACACACACACACACACAAAACTATCAATTCTATATCTTTAACTTAATGATGTTTCTCTTGACTCTCCTGTTATCCTCAATGTTTTATCTTTGGGGTCCCAGCAACTTCCTTGACAATGCCAGCAAACTAAACAACTGTTTAAACTTCTTCTTTTTATTAGTATGAGACTAACATTTCTAACTCTAACTCGTCCTAGAGCTTTCAAATACACCCACAACATTTTTCACAACCCTTCAGACTGGTTTGAGGAACTGTGCTACTAGTTCTCGAACGTAACAGTCAATCATGAAAACGATGATCATTTGGATTAAAAAAATATCTCTGTATTTTTTTCTTCACTTGCTGTTACGGAGCCGTCTGATGCTGTTGACACGCAAGCTGCATCAGATCCCACCATCACCAGATCTCACTCGCCAGACTTTTAAAACTACACGTCCCATCATGCACTGCACTTCACCTGCCACCATCTTTGATCACCTTCACCTGTGCATCATCAACCCTGGACTCTTTATATACTGTGTGTTTTCATACAGTCATGATCTGCGTCTGAAATCGCATACTTGGACTCTACACACTGAATTAGATAAGGTATCTACTTTTCGACCGTGAAAACAGTATGTTCTACAATATCGTGGCTCGTCAGCTCCCGTTGCATCACGGGATAGAACCGTGTCCATCCAATGCACACTGCCAAATCTCGCCAGAAGCAGTAGACCATCCGGGTATTTCTCACATACTGTTTTTTGCATACTGAGGTTTCGGACATACTATTCATGACTCATACTCATTTTCACAAACTATATAGTATGGAAGTAGGTGATTTCGGACGCAGCTATGATCTGATCTCAGTTTTGTTATCCCTACATCACTCGTTACTCTAACCCTCTTCATTATCTGTATCTTTTGCCTTCCTATTTATTACCTGTTGTCATCTTGTTTTCACTTGTTGTTTGTACCTTGTATTTTATATCAGTAAAACACCTTATTATTTTACCATCTGCCTCTGTATTCCGTCAGTTCCATAACACTTGCATTTTGTTCAGACAGATTTAAGTTATATTATGTATCTTTCAGATTAATCCCATAAAGAATGTGTCATACAGAAAGCAATTCAGATCACAGATGTTTATTAACTGTTCAGCTTCATCCCACGCAGCTATTTATTTTCAGCCTCTTTTTACTTGCATTTTGTGCACATAGATGCACATTGTAATCTTACATTTAGGTTGTTTATTTAGGCTGTCTGATTAATCTCATCAATCAATGTAATATCAAAAGCATTTCCGTTTATTCGCCTTCAGCTTGCAGTCCTGCACATGCCTCGCCCACGTTTTTAAACCTGTAGAGTACTCAAAATAAAACATAATGCCTATCCCTATATGCTACTGTATATATTTTTTGTCCTTAATATCTCTTCTCCATAAGTCATGAAATAAGAATAGTGTCAGTCGTGTATTTAAAGACAGTAAACCTTCAATGGGGTTAAACGGAGCCCATGGGTAGCAGGGGGAATGCTGTCAGTGCTGCCTGTGAAGATCTAACCTTTTTGTTTTCCTGCGAGGTGATTCATCAGGTAGGATTTTCCGGTGCGGTAGAGACCCACCACGGCCACCACCACCACTGGCTGCTGAATCTGCTGCAGGATCTGCAGTGCTGACTGCTGAACACACAGCTTCCCATCTGACTCTGTGTCAATGAGGCAAACTGGTTCATCCATGATCAGTGAATCAAGATGGCGCTAAAGAACAGATAGACACATTAAACAACTGACTGCACACTCCCTGAGTAAACATACTAAAGATATATCTATTCTTATTGCTCAAACATGTTGTGTACACATAAATTCATATTAAAATTGTAAGGGCAACAGGCATAGAATTGGCCACCTAAAAAAACAAGCTAGCTTCCCACAAAAGGTGGGAAATAAAAAATATATATTTGTAAAAAAACGTAATACACCACATGATTTCCAAATGTGATAACTGTGGGCTTCGAGTTAACACAAAGCGTAAAACTAGACACCACCCTCGAGAGATTACCTTAATAAATCATATGGCAACCCCATCATATCCAACCTCTTTAATATATGGAAGAAGTTCTCTAAAGCTTTCAATATCAATGTTTACCTTAATTCTGAATCTTGTAACTGGAATAACCCGAAGTTACGTATTAATAAACATCCTCTCCTATGGAAAGACTGGGTAGAAAAGGGAATCACTACACTAGCAAACCTATATGATAGGAATAATATAAAGCCATTTGAAAGGTTGGCCGATGAATACAATCTGCCCAGAAATAATTTTTGGAAATACTTACAAATGCGCCATCTGTTAATTCCAGTCATAGGGAAAGGAATAGAACCTCAGCAGTCAAACCTTCTCTCTCAGACTACGAAAATTATGGGGTTGGGGCATGAGGCCGCTATTTTTTATGAAATGTTATTTCAGCAGACAGTTACTGTATCTTATGCAACAATGTTAACGTGGTCGGCAGATCTGAATATTGATGTTACACATAAAGAATGGGATCGCATTTGTGAAAATATTAAGAGGCTCTCAAGAGACATTAGAATCAGACTAATACAATTCAAGATTCTTAACCGCTTTTATTGGACCCCGACACGGTTGTTTAGGCTGAAGCTGAAGAATAATGCAGATTGTTGGAAATGTTGCAGCTCGGAAGGAACTCTTCTTCATTTACTATGGGAATGTCCTATGATTCAGAATTATTGGCTAAAGATTCATGAGCGTATTGAAAACATTACCCGGACGAGTTTGGAGTTCTGTCCGAGGTTGTATGTTCTGAATGATCCACAAATGACAATGAACTGTAATGCAGCAGACTTTATTCAGACCAGTATAATGACAAACAATGGCAAACAAATAATAATGAGAAACTGGAAGAAACCAGGAGAGCCTTCTTTCCAGGAATGGAGCACTGAGTTGGCAAAGGTGGCATCATATGAAAAACTGTCTTTCAACATAAACGACAGGGCGGAAAAATATGTGGCGAAATGGGGGAAATATGTGCAATATATTGCTACTTGATGAGAATGTGGTGCCTATTGTAAAACTGTACATTTGATACATGTGTTATCTTGTTACTATTTTTTTATTTTATTTATTTATTTATTTATTATTGTTATTGTTATTGTTATTGTTATTATTATTATTATTATTATTATTATTTTATTATCTCTGTTGTCTTATCTTTTTCAGTTGTTTTCATTATGTATCATCACTAAAGGATATAGATTATGGGGTCAAGTGCAATGTTGACTTGATGATGACTACAATGTAACAGTGATGTATAAAAATCAATAAAAATACTAATTATAAAAAAATAAATCATATGGCAGCGTGGAAACTTCTGCTAAATGTCTCTCGCTGGGTTCTGCAAATAGTAGAACACGGCTACACGATTCAATTCGGGCGAAGGCCGTCCGTATTTAGCGGGGTGTTATCCACCGAGGTGGGCCCCGAGCAAGCTCTGGTCATGGAACAGGAAGTAAACACACTTCTGGCAAAGGGGGCCATAGAGATAGTTCCTCCTTCAGAAAGAGAGGCTGGGTTTTACATCCGTTATTTCATTGTTCCAAAAAAGGATGGGGGCTTGCACCCTAATCTAGATTTGCGCACGCTGAACTGCTCAGTAAAGAAACTGAAGTTCAAGATGCTTACACTCAAACAGATCGTGACCCAAATCAGGTCCATGGACTGGTTTGTCACAATAGACATGAAGGACGCATACTTACATGTCTCCATCCTTCCCAAACACAGGAAGTTCCTGAGGTTCGCTTTTGGGGCGTAGCGTACCAATATCGGGTTCTTCCCTTCGGTCTGGCCCTGTCACCCCACATGTTCACGAAATGTGTAGATGCTGCCCTGGCACCTCTGCGTCTCCAGAGCATTCACATACTCAATTATTTAGATGACTGGCTCATTTTGGCCGAATCAGAGAGTCTAGCAGTTCAACATCGAGATGTTGTGCTCGCACATATGAAAGTGCTGGGGTTGCGGCTGAACGCCAAGAAGAGTTTGCTTTCTCAAGTTCAGAGAACTATCTATCTAGGCATAGAGTGAGACTCAAGGGTCATGTCAGCGTGTCTCTCTGTAGCGCGCATACACTCTATTCAGTCAGCTGTGAACGGGGTCCAGCTTCACCAATATGTCACCGTCAAGCAATTTCAACCAGTTTTGGGTCTTCTGGCAGCTGCAGCCAGCATCGTGCCTCTGGGCCTGCTGCACATGAGACCTCTGCAGTGGTGGCTGAAATTGAAAGGGTTCCCACAAGTGTCTGAGGGCACTGTTGGTGTGGAGGAAGCCTGGGTTTCTCTCCCAGGGCCCAGTGTTGGGGTCAACATGTCGTCACATAACGCTAATGACAGACGCATCCCTCACGGGCTGGGGGGCGGTAATGGAAGGCCGTTCCTCCAGAGGCCTATGAAAGGGCCGCCAACTCGAGTGGCACATAAATTGCCTAGAGATGATGGCGGTATGGCTAGCATTAAAGCAGTTCCTTCCGTACCTCAGGAACAACCATGTGTTGGTCCGGACGAACAACACCTCTGTGGTTGCCTACATCAACCATCAGGGGGGTCTGCGCTCGAGCCCATTGTACAAACTGGCACACCAGATCCTGCTGTGGGCCCAGGGGAAGCTATTCTCTGTCAGAGCAGCGTACATCCCAGGGCGGCTGAATGTGGGAGCGGACGCCCTGTCGAGACAGGGGCCGAGGCCAGGGGAATGGAGACTTCACCTCAAGGTGGTGAACTTAATCTGGGAAATATTTAACCCAGCAGAATTGGACCTGTTTGCGTCTCCAGAGACAAAGCATTGTCCATTGTGGTTCTCCCTAACACTCTGAGGGGGCCCGACTCATACATACAGGTCTCTCGACTGAGGTCGTAGAGACCATTCTAAGCTCCAGAGCTCCCTCCACGAGGAAGATGTATGCATTGAAGTGGGAAGTGTTCACTTCCTGGTGCTCAGGTCGAAGGCAGGATCCAGTTAACTGTCCTGTTAGCACAGTACTCGAGTTCCTGCAAGACCGCTTTTCTTCGGGGCTGATGCCCTCGACTTTTAAGGTTTATGTGGCAGCCATTTCTGCCTACCATATTCCTGTTAATGGCCAGTCTCTGGGTCGAGACCCACTGGTTATACGCTTCCTCCGTGGCACACTGAGGCTAAGGCTGGCATTGCGTGCCAGGGTCCTAGCTTGGGACCTGGCGGTGGTACTAGAGGGGTTGTCGCTTGCTCCGTTCGAACCCATTGAGGCCGTCTCGGCCAAGTTTCTCACCATCAAGACCATCAACACCATTCCTCTCTGAAGAGAGTTGGGGACCTCCAAGCTCTCTCAGTCTCTCCTTCATGTCTGGAGTTTGCACCAGGCATGGTTACGGCTTTTCTCTACCCAAGGCAGGGTTATGTGCCTTATGTGCCGAGGCCCATTACGTTGCAGGCCTTCTGTCCTCCTCCCTTCAGTAACTCAGACCAGGAAAAGTCAAATTTGGTGTGTCCAGTGTTTTGGGCCGCCCAGCAAGGGTCTGCCGGCGACCAAACAAACCCTTAGCAGGTGGATAGTCGAGGCTATCGCACTGGCTTATTAAGTCTCTGGACAGTCGTCTACACTTACTGTCAGAGCTCATTCTACTCGAGGTATGGCTGCCTCTAAGGCCTTAGGGTCAGGGGCTTCTATTGAGGATGTGTGTAACGCGGCCAGCTGGGCCTCGCCGCTTACATTCGTTCGATTTTATGACTTGGCCTGTGACATTGCGGATTGCCATTCGGCGGATTTGACATTCGTGCTTCAGACGCATTCACACAGAGGCGTTCCCATAGCGTCGCAACGCTGTCGCAGCGTCTCGTTCCCTTTCAGGGAACCAGGGTTACATACATTACCTGAGACGTTCTGCACGTTAGAGTTGGATTTGTAATTATACATGAGAACATGCTAAACTATCCTAGCGTCGTTTATTGGTCTTGGATAAAACAATTGAAATGTCAGTGTCAGAAATGTAGCAGGCTGGCAGCACTCGAGTGATGCTTACAGTATAATTAAACACGACTGGCATATGCTATTCACAAGTTTACAACAGCATTATGGTAGGATAAACGTTTGCGTTACCTGTCTGCTGCTCGTGTTTTGAAGACTCGCACACCTCTCCTTCTCTTCTCGACTTATTACACGAGCATGTTTATTATAAGTTCATTATTGGTTATTGATAAACTTGATAAATTTTCATAACAATAGACATAAACAAAAAAGAAAATGTTTAATGTTACTGTAATTTATAAACATAGTTCAAATGATTTTTATTAAAAAATGTTTGAAGAAATATCTAATATCTAAAAAAAGTTAGTTCATAAAGTGCAATTTCATATAATCAATTTCTCCTGTGACAGTTATCAGGTATCTGCTAACCCCTAAACAAACTGCACAGAAACTTTGGCATTTTATTTAATTCATTATCATTGTTTAGAATTGTTGTTTAGAATTGTGGTTCTGAAGACATTTGAATTTGTCGTCCTCATAAACCAAGTGTATGTTGTACACAAACACACAGAGTAATAAAATTCAATCAATAATATCACTTGGTTTATTATAAACCAAAGTACTTTAATAAGAGCCGTACAAATATCATATAAACTGACTGGAAGAAGGAACGTCACTTACCTTCCTGCTTAATTTATTAGTTGTGTATAGCCTGTGGGGTTCTGATGTAATACCTGAATATTCCTTTCTTTCTTTTGTATAGTCCAGCTCCTAGGGATTTTCCTCTTCTCTTGGTATTTTCTTGGCCTTCGGCTGACTAAGCAAACAGCAATGTGTCATTTACCTCTTAGTTTCACTTTCAAAATGAGCAAATACAACATGTGATACCAGATAAAACGTTTCCTAAATGTGCAACTTCATAACAAAAACTTAAAGGGGTCATGACATAGTGTTTTTATATTTACATTTAGGCATTTAGCTGACGCTTTTAAAGTGTAAGTGACTTACAAACATCCCTTTTCTTTTTTTTCCACAGGTGTAATTGTAGTATTACCAAAGTTATTGCCCAAACTGTAATGCTTTACGTTACAGCTTGCAATGTACCACTTTATCACTTTATAATGTACCTGGAGAATATCAGAGTATAAGTATCACTATAGAGATATAAATATCACTATGATGTTGTGTGTGGGAGAAAGTAACTAGTAACAATGTACCCATAAATAAAGGCTACTGTGGGTTGTTTTTACTACATGAGTGATGAAGGAATACTGCAGAGAAAAAATCAAGGAAAAGAAACAACAACCTTGACTAAACTTTTCTATGGTAGACAACTACGCCACCTATAGGGACAACCACCACAGCATGTACCAACATTTACATTTAGGCATTTAGCTGACGCTTTTATCCAATCGACTTACAAATATTAGGAGACAATGAAGCGACACATCAAAAGCGGCAACAATAGTACTAAGAAGTGCTTTCCTAAGTTTACAGTGTTACACAGTGCTAGATAAGGACCTGTAGAGGAAAGAAAATATTTTTTTAGGATGTCAGGTGCTAACACTCAAACCTACAGGTTAGTTCACTTGTTCTGCCAGTTAGAGTTTATATAATATTTATCATAAAACAAACCCAATATAAAGATCATACTCACTGGGTCAATCCAACTGATTTCAGAGCTGATAACCGCTATGACACACTTCTATACACTCCTATAAGTGGGTTTAAACGGAGAAGAGAATCAATGGCCCAAACCACACAACTCCACCAGGAAAGAGCAACACAAAGAATGGGAACAGGGAAAATGTTCGCTATATGTCATGTACTCAGTGTGATGCCAAAAAATGACTCCTGCCCAATTATGACTCCCTCCATTCTCCACTAACGTTAGGGTTAGGTGTGAGGGTGGAATTAGCTAATCAGGGGAGCAGTGTCAAAATTCACCAGAACCTGGCGTTGTCTCCTGAAGGAGAAACATTTCTCCTGAAATGTTTTTATGAACATTATTCTTCTGTATGTGCTGAGCTAAAGGGAATGCTTAATTTATCACTGTGTGTGTGTGTGTGTGTGTGTGTGTGTGTGTGTGTGTGTGTGTGTGTGTGTGTGTGTGTGTGTGTGTGTGTGTGTGTGTGTGTGTGTGTGTGTGTGTGTGTGTGTGTGTGTGTGTGTGTGTGTGTGTGTGTGTGTGTGTGTGTGTGTGTGTGTGTGTGTGTGTGTGTGTGTGTGTGTGTGTGTGTGTGTGTGTGTGTGTGTGTGTGTGTGTGTGTGTGTGTGTGTGTGTGTGTGTGTGTGTGTGTGTGTGTGTGTGTGTGATTATGACTTCTGTTTAGAGAGTTTTTCAGTGTAGGTCATTGAGTAACCACTAGAGTGCAGTCATGTATCGAGAATGACATCTTTTATCCCCGTTCGTCCTATTAAAGGCATACAAAGTGTGTTTGTTGAACTCATGTAGATGTTTCCTTACAAGACATATTTCTCAGATTAAACTGTAACTAAAAGTAATAATAAATAACCCTATCTAAGAGGTTTGTTACAGTGGAAAAGGAAAGAAAAAGAGACAAAAGTCTCTTCCCTATCCACTTTATTGTTTCATAGTTGCCATGACTAACTATAAATTGATGGAAAGGTAAAAGCCAATTTCAAGTTCAAGTTTATTTGTATAGCGTTTTAACAACGTAGCACTGTTTCAAAGCAGCTTTACAGCAAAACAGAAAACAAAATGATACCAGCATTGAAATATAAAAGCTAATTTAATATCTAATATCTAATATCAGCAGTCTCATAGTGAGCACTCCAACACGGTGACGGTGGCAAGGAACCCAAACTCCATTAATGAATGTGTGTATATATATATATATATAAGGATCATTTCTCCTCTGACACGTCACAGCTGCAGTCAGTAGTTTGATAAAAATTATTTGAGTTAAAGTCGTGTACTGAATTTGCTAAAGTTTGAAGCCGTGTAGGTCTGAGTTTTGAGTTGATCTGGATTATTAGTTGTGATTGAATTTAACAATGTGTTTGTGTGTATGGTAAACTAGGTAGTAGTTAAAAGGCTAATATTATACAATAAAACATTGTTTACCCAGGGATGACTGAGTGCAGCTATAACATCAAACTGCTGACATAGACAGAAAATAAGTAGTTAATTAGTCAAAAAGTTACGTAGTTAAAGAGATTAGCATAAATACTGTTTAGCATTATCATTAATGTAGTAACTAGCATTAGCATTAGCTATAATGAGTGCAGGTTCTCCTGGGGGTCACCGCCTCCTTCTGACAGATCCAACGTCAGGTCAGGATATGGACTGGATGCAACCTCAGAATAATAAGAAACAAACAAACTGAGAGCAAAATACTGTTTCACACCCTTAGATGCAACAAGTACATCAGATTGTTAAGGGAAGTGTTCCCGGTTCTGGTTGGCCTAATTAATGCAGCCTAACAATCCCTTAGGGGATTTGTGTTATAAACTGTTGGACTATGTGTATGCTATGTTAAAGAGATGGGTCTTTAATCTAGATTTAAACTGAGAGAGTGTGTCTGCCTCCCGCACAGCGCTGGGAAGACTATTCCAAAGTTTAGGTGCTAAATAAGAGAATGATCTACCACCAGCACTTGATTTAGAAATTCTAGGTATTACCAAAAGGCCTGAGAACGTAATGGATGTGAGGGACTGTAATGTATTAGGAGCTCACTCAGGCACTGAGGAGCTAAACCATGTAGAGCCTTATAAGTAGTCAGTAAGATCTTAAAGTTTATACGTTGTGTAATGGGTAAACAGTGGAGTGTTGACAGTACCGGGCTGATATGTTCAAACTTTTTTGTTCTTGTGAGAACTCTAGCCGCTGCATTTTGAACTAGTTGGAGTTTTTGTAATAGGCTAGTTGGGCAGCCACCTAATAATGCATTGCAGTAATCCAGTCTAGACGTCATGAACGCGTGAACTAACTTTTCTGCACTCGATAGTGGCAGAATATGACGCAGTTTAGATATGTTTTTGAGATGACAGGGTACTATCGAATAAAACGCCCAGATTCCTAGCTGATGATGAAGGCTTAGTAGAGAACCCATCAATAGTTAGATAATATTCCTGTTGTAAGTGTAAGTGTGGGAGCTTTAGGTCTAATGGTTAACACCTCTGTTTTGTCAGAGTTCAACAACAGAAAGTTGCTACTCATCCAGGTTTTTATGTCAAATATACATTCCATCATTTTCGTGAATTGCTGTGTTTTCGTGAGGCCTCAAGATCTAAAGTGTGATTATGACAGTGAGTGGATGCTGAGACATGTTGTCTAAATCAGGTTAATGCTACAGATCATGTTTGGTTTAAACTGCATACTTGATTCTTTTTGCATAAATTTGCTTGTCATTAACCCAGGTGCGCAGGAAGATGTTTCAGGTTGGGGGTATTGTCTTTATGTGTGTTGTAAGGTTTACCACATTTGATTAAGAAACAATCACGAGTCTTTAAAACACATGAAAACTTCACAAGGCACACAAGCATATCAGTGAAAACAATTGAAACACACCTAGACATTTGATTAAAGACATCACTTTTACATTATTGATAGTACTGCATGCAATCGTAATGCATTGGACCAGTCGACTGAACGTAAATAAAGCTTTTAAATGAAAGTCTTGTTGAGCTGTTGTTGTTTTAATCCGGCACAGTGACAGGAAACAAAATAAACATCAAAAGACAAAACACTGAAGGTGAATTTGCGCTCAGGAGAAGAGCGGAGAGATACCTGGAATTTGCTGTCCTAAAGTTTATGTTATCCGAAATGCCCAATGTGTAAACCTTCTATGAGAACCAGTATTTTGAAGCCACTTTTTGAGATGTGGAGGTCCCGATCTCTCTCATTATTACTGTTTATGCGTGAGAGCTAAAGCTTGTGTTTATAAGGGACGGGACATTTCTGGAACATGCTCTGAACATGTGACAAATCACAGCAGACTGACAGATGGAAGTTTGCAGATATGGTAAGAGGAGAGACGTTTCAAAACACGAAAGGTCTGATGTCTATTAGGGATCTTTATATGTAGATAAATTTGCGTCTTTTAATTAGTTGCAATCTGTGTTTATTTACCCAGTCTCTGTGAGACATTATGATCATTCCTCATTTTCCTGACAAACCAAAATCTAATACATTTGAACAATATTTTTGTTAAGAAAATCTAAGCTCTAGACGTCTGGTTTTATGCTGTGTCAATGCTTTCCAAGTGCCTGTGAGCACAAACCATATAAAAGAAACTTTGATGAAGAAGTGTCAGATAAAACCTAAAATAAAAATCTTATTAGGATTTAAGACACAGCTTAATTCACTTTAAAGTAATACACAGATTGTATTATTACAAAAGTAAATTGAGCAAAATACTGTTTTCCCCAGTCTGTGAAAGATGCAAAATAAAGGAGGTTCCTAGTCACACGTTTTGTCCTAAACTGTTATTTTGGACTGCCAGATTTGATTTTTTCAAAAGTTTTTTATAAGGAGGTTAGTCCAGACCATTGTCTTGCAATTCTCGACTCCTCTGAGACATTAAACATTCTTCTAAGCAAGGCCTTGATTGGCCATTGATTGCCATGACTCTTGCCAAACAAACAAATCAGACTTTTAGTCAGAGGTTTAAAAACAGGATGTAAAAGGTGATTACTTTGTTTGTTTTGGGGCAACAACTTCAGTAATATTATAAATACAAAATCAAATAAAATACTTCTGAGTCATGATGTTTTTAATAATCTTATCTCTCTTCATCAGATGACACATATTATGTAATCATATCTGCTCTTTAACATTTCTCCTCATTTGGGTATTACTTTAGAAAGTCATATTTTCATATTTCATTTCCTTCTCATTTGTGTATTTTTCCACCTCACAGGTCAGATTGTTTATTGTGTTTTCTCATTGCAGAACAATAGAGACATTAAAATAGAATTTCACTGGAAAGTTTTATACATTCACAACATGTGATAATGAATTACAAACAATAAATACAACTGTATTTACACACCACTGAAACTAACAGTAAAGTCTGTAAAATCTGTAAAACAGAGTAAGTCTTTGATTATGTTACTGAATAAAGATGAGAGTGTTTGACATGACTTAAATCTCTTATTTAGAGATGCTGGTGCATCATCAGTAATCTCAGTGTCTGCCTTTCATGATCTACGAGTACATCACAAATCCATTTTCCAAACCTCGTCTTGCCTTATCCCGAATCACTGCGGTTCACCGTTAATATGTTTTTATATTGGGACTATTTAGACCGGTCGGAAGCCTCCTTCAGTCAACATGACAGTAATGGCTAGCAGAAGGAGTGACTACTTTAGACATGTTTTAAACGTTTTTATCAGTGCATGTTCACATAGGAAAACAACTGAAAACGGTACTGTTTGTTTCCCTGATACCGTCTGTTTGTTTCACTGCCAGAGAAGTGATGGAAGCCGCTGGGAGAAAGAACATAAAGCGTCGACTGACGCCTCCCTGGACACCACCCCCCCAACCCCCAGCTTCTCATCCAGCAATGCGTCAGCTTTCATCCCCACAAGCCTCCACGATAGAGTGAGAATGTCTCTGCTAGGGGCGCAGACCCATCCCCTGCTTTCTCCTCCCCCCACCCCCAACTCTTCCCACCCCTTGCCTATGGCCCGCAGCCTGCCATCCAACTCTAGTGCGAGGCTGCCTCCGCTAATGGCGCAGGCCATGGTGCCCTCCGCAAGTGGTTCTGCCGGCTATCTTTCTTCCTAACCTCTCGCATGCTCGCTCTTCCTTCTCTTTATCCCACGCCCCTATCTATTCCCCCCAGCACTCTGCTGTTTGAACAACTTCCTGTGGCCAGCAACGTCAGGACAAGATCTTATCAGAAACCCAGACTGCAGGCATCAGAGGCAGAACCACGCCCTACCCAAAGTGTCTTCTTATTTAGAGCCGATATTCCTGTTAGAACCATCCACTAAAACTCTTCCTCGATGCCTCTTCTATTCTATTCTACAAGTCATCTCCCCAGGTCCATCCATTTTTACCTGTCAGCAACAACCTCTTCCGAGCTTGCCATCACGTTGTCCATCTCTCACCTTAACATTAATAAAATCCCCCAAATCAGCTCCATTAAGAGCTATCTAAGCAGAATCTAAATTTTCCACAAACTCTTATATGGTTCGCCCTCACCTCAAATTCTCAGACCTCCCTTCTCATCAGAAGTATCCACCGACCCACTAACTAAACTCATCTCCATGAGGTTATCATTCCATTCACACCACCCGCGTGTTCGATGCCATTTTCCCACTGGCCTTTTTCGGCTTTCTCAGATCAGATCTTCCTCAGCTCGCCACCACATCCAGTTTTAATCCAATAAACTATTTTTATGCAGCATCAGACAACGAAACTGTCCCATTGTATTAACCAAAGTAAGATGGACCAGACGAAGTAGGGCACTTCACCCACATTTCCACGCCCATACTCCCATATCAAACCCTCCTAGCCTATCTCCAGCTCAAGAAATCACAGGCCAAACTCACATCTGACCCCCTTTTTTCACCGATGACGCCAACCCCCGTCACTCGCTTGGTTCCAAAATCAACCCAAGTCTGTTTTGCTGCTTTTCCAGCCATTCATTCCACATAGGCGCGGCAACTACAGCGACCCAAAAGGCCTCTCCCAGCATCAGATCAAAGCACTCGATCGCTGGTCATCAGAGGCCTTCAGGAGCTACATCAGATCGGACCGCTCCCATATCAAGGAAGCCCACTGAACCCTCATCAGTCGAGCAGCAGTGTGTGCTCCCGCAGGAGCCTCATCTGTATTTCCTCTCTGCCACAGCAGTGTCTGCTCCCGCAGGAGCCTTTTCTGTATTCCCTTACTGCCGCAGCGGTGTCTGCTCAAATCTTTCGTTTCCCCACTGCCGCAACAGTGTCTGCTCAAATCTTTTGTTTCCCCACTGCCACAGCAGTTTCTGCTCCCGCAGGAGCCCTATCTATTTTCCCTACAGCTGCAGCAGCGCCTGATCCCGCAGGAACCCTGTTTGTTCTTTCCCTACAGTGCCCGCTCCCACAGGAGCCTTATCTGTTGCCCTTTAGCTGCAGCAGCCCTACAGCTGGAGTAGCGTTTGCTACCATCGAAGCCTCATCTGTATTTTCACACTGCCACAGCAGTGCCTGCCCCCAAAGGAGCCCTATCTGTATCTCCCTACAGCTTGAGCTTTGACAGCTCCTGCAGGAGCAAACTCTCTCTTCTTTAGGTCACTGCAGTATCATCACCCCAGGCAGCGTCCAGCATCCCATCAGCATTAAGCTCTGCAGGTTTTGGGGGTGACCAAGCCCACTCTGGCTGCTGTCCTGCGCTAATTGCATTTTTTGGGGGGAAGCGCTCTGTGTTCGGGCAGATACTGAGCTCAGAGCCCTCTCCCTGGACAGGGGAGAGTGCTCCAGGTTCAGAAAGAATTGCAGAGCTCAGAGCCCTCTCCCCGGACAGCACGCCAAATACCCATACCATTCCTCTCGCTTTATTATCTGCAAGGGCGAACTAGTGAAATGATGTCAGTGAGAAATGCATGAAATAGACATGATGAAATAATAAAAAAAGTTGTTGATGTGAATAATTTAACTTTCCAGGTTTAGAAACAAACATGTTACATCATAAAGACATCAATGTAAATACTGACCTGAACATGTGATATTATCTCTTCTCATTTGTGTTTTTTCCGGTTATGAACAGTGATTATCAGAGAAACACAAAGGGAAGATTCATATAGTGATGTAGTGATCCTCAGATAGTCCTAAACCCAAAATACACAAATCTGTAAACTCTGTCAGTATTTTCTCACGCTCGTGATCTTTCTAACTCATATTCTCTGTCACCTCTGTAGATTTTTAGCAGAATGATTTTTTTGCTGTTTTCCATAACATACAATGACAGTCAACAGTAGTCACGTGATCTTTATAACCTTAGACCATCATGATTTACTGATGATGAATTCTGTTTAATTCGGTTTAATTTAGTGAGAAAGAGATTCTGAACACACATGATAAACATTGACTGATGACAACACAAGAATGTTCAGTGATTTTCAGATGGGGCACCAATTAATAGTGATTTTTACACGGGGCACCAATTAATAGTACGCCTCACACAGGACACTGAAGGATTTCGTGATATTCGTGCTAACGTGTAGAGCCTCTGATTACCAACACAAGAAAGACACAGTTGTACAAATGCAAAAGGGGTTTATTCACTAAACATGCAAAGGGAAATAACTACTGGGTAAAACATATAAATGAAATAAAACTACAACTTAATAATGATTTTAACAAGATGTTTGAAAAGGAAATTGAATTATTGTATGAAGGCAATGACTTGGATAGACAAAATGCAATGCTTTTGCTGAATATGGTGGCAGGAGGATATTCTTAGGCTGTCAACTCCCAAAAGATAACCCCTATACCCCCTGCTGAGTAATACATACTAAACAATACTGCATTTACTAGTGCCAAGGTCTCTGAAAGAGGTTTGGAAGGAAAGGTATATTTACGTTCCACACAGTCGGGAGATTAGTGCGGCGTCGGGGGGCGTCCTTCACAGGTTTTGTAGGTTGCGTGCAGTCCAAGAGGCGTGGAATCGCTCTCAGAGAATCGCAGTCATTGAGAGATGAACTGTGCTGCACCAGAAAGATTGTTAAAGTCCAAGGCGTGATGGAGTCGTTGCAGTTGAGCTGAGAGGCTGGGAGAGCCGTGAAGGTTGGTAAGGCCCAACTGTGCAGATAGTGGTAATGTTTAAGGTCTGCTCGCAAAGCTTAACATTAGCTGTACTGTTGTTTCTTCCTAGTTCGGTCAGAAAGCTCAGAACGGGTGTTGCTATTATGCTTCCTAGCACACAGGCTGGAAACCCAGAACGGGTGATCTGTTATGCCTCCTAGCACGACAACCAGAAACTCAGAACAGGTGATCTGTTATGCTTCCTAGCACACAGGCTGGAAACTCAGAACGGGTGTTGCTGCTATGCTTCCTAGCACACAGGCTGGAAATTTAGAACAGGTGATTTGTTATGCTTCCTAGCACGACAGCCAGAAACTCAGAATGGGTGATCTTGTGTTGAAAGGGTACTTTTATCCTCTTTCAGATAAGGAGGAGATTGCATTTTGGCGCTTGTCCCTTGCAGGGCTGTGATTGGCTGATGATGTCAGAGGGGCTCACTCATCCTTTCGCTTGTGAAGTGAATGTATTTGCATAGAGTAAAGCACAGCATTAAAACTGTGTCTTCACTGTTTTACCTATGGAATTCTCACTTCCCAAACCACTTTCAAAATACCTTTGGCTTTGTCCTGAATACAAAGAGTATAAACATGACAAAAAGATATTAAACTATCATGCATGAATTCATTCATATGTGAATAGCATTTGTAGAAACTTTAGTATTTAACACAAATCACTATTACAAAGTACGTTCTCAAAGAGTACAGAATGAATATGTGATAGTTTGTGTCCATTTTTATAAATTAAGGAAGGTAAAGATGTGTCCTTTGTTTTAGCCAAAGCTGCCGCATGGCCGGTTAATTACGTGCCACATCAGGAGGTCCTGAGGAGTTTTATGGCCAGGCTGGCCTGAATCTTTGGGTGAGGGTTTTAGTTTGATGATAAGGCTGCCCCATAGAGGGTGTCTGGCAGTTTCTCTGGTAGCCTTATCTGATGACACTGGTTTACATTAAAGAGGAATGAAATGCCTTCTGGAGTGCTGTTCACTACAATGAGATCTGTCTCACAAAACCTGTTGAAGTGGAAACCTGAATAAGATTCAGTTTAGTGTGAACAAACTCTGCTTTTATCATCTGAATGCTGAATTATTTCAGTGATGATCATCATTATGATCACTTTACTCAAACTCTCCAACATGATAAAGCTGTCGGTGTCTGTGACAGAGATCTCGATCTCTCTCTCTCTCTCTCTCTCATTAAATATAAAAAAGCAAGATATACAGTGATTTAACAGAATAAAGTAATATAAGAGCACTGTGATATAAAATGAGCATCAGTTTATCTACACATGTGTGAAACATCAGATCAGGACAGATGAAGTATTTTCTCTTTTGTTATGACAGACAGACACATATTGTGCTGCTAACACACAGCAGTCCTTGTGTTCTCCTAACAGATACGGCAGCTTCTCATCGTTTGATAGAGTCTCAAACGTGTGGTGTATGCACTTTATTTTGTCATAAAACACTGTCCGAATGTCTGTATATTTTGTGCATTCTGTTAGGAAGACACAACCTCTCGTCCTGTGGCAGCCATGTTTTTCTGTGTCTGCCCGTCTCTATAGTCAGCTTGTGTCCACTGAGTCTGTGTCTGATCAACGTGCCTCTCAGTTTTTTATCGGACACTGTGTACAGATAGTCTGCCATACAATATTCTCTATTTAAGGCCAAATAACATTTCATTTGACTTTGTTGTTGTGTCGTTCTCGCTTGCCATCTCTCTTTAGTGTACTATCAGAAACAAAGATGAAAAATCCCCAACATCTAACTAAAACAACATGACAAAGCTTTTAAATGGATTCATCCCACAATATAAACCAGCTGTATATATTCATGTGTAAAGACTCATTTATTCAGACTAATAAACTGCACAGCATCTGTAGCGCTTAGTTTAGATATGTAATGTTAAATCTTTACGCCTTTCCTTTGCTATAAACAAAACAAATGCCAAAAATGTTTATGAAAAACACAACAACAATAAAATAACACTCACTAAAAGAAACTCACTTATATTAAACATGACGCATAGCAGACTCTCATCACTAAACGGCTGGATGTCTGCAAAATAATATAGGCTTTATAGATAATTGGAAAAGTTTCTGGGGCAAACCTGACCTGTTGAAAACAGATGGTCTTCATCTCTCTGTGGAGGGTGGAGTGTTAAGGTGCTGGGTCAGATCAGACAGAACACACGAGATAATCTCAAAACAAGTCTTTTACTGAGCTTGTATCAGAGCAGAATTACAGGCCTCACTCATGAGGAGAACATCACAGGATAAGTAATAACAGGCACAGAGTATATCCAGGGCAGACCGAGAGACAGGTAACAAAAACCAACACAGCCAAACTAAACAACAACACCGGACCCAAACTGAACAAAAGACAAGGTTTAAATAACATAAGCAATAAACTCATAATGACAGAAAACAGGTGCGGGTGATAACAAGATAACTGGTGCTAACAAGATTGCAAATGGTGAACAGGTGAGCGGTGTGCAATGCATGATGGGGAATTGAGTCCAGGGGGAGGTGCAGAGTGAAAAACGAAGTCCAAACAAGAGGTGCAAGGTGGAATCATGACATGGAGCTGCTCTCTTATCTAGGAATAAGTCTTAATGTTAATGTTAAACCTTGACTAACTGTGGCCCAGGTCATATACTGTCTTAGCCAACCGTCTGCCAACCATCACGTGTCACATAACACAGATAATATACAGCACATAGAAATTCTGTCTTCTAAAAATCACTATTTAGAGATTTAGAGATTTATTTAGAGTTAACCTTACAAGAATAATTTAATAAATGTTCAGGATCGGTTTCAGGGCCTGTACATGTTACCCTTAAGGGCTATAGTTAAGAGACACGGAGTTTAGTCACTTTAGCAAGTTAGAGTAACTTTTACTGCTATGCTAATGATACTCAACTCTATATCTCCTCAAGAGTAATATAAAATAATGGAATGTATAGTTGACATAAAAACCTGGATGAGTAGCAACTTTCTGTTGTTGAACTCAAACAGAGGTGTTAACCATTAGACCGAAAACTGACACACGATTGTTCCAATAAGCTTTCATCATCAGCTAGGAATCTGGGCGTTTTATTTTATAGTACTCTGTCATTTGAAAGCCATGTTGCCAACACCTGTAAAACTGTGTTTTTTATCTAAAATATATATCCAAATGACGTCATATGCTGTCATTATGAAGTACAGAAAAGTTAGTTCATGCTTTCATGACGTCTAGACTGGATTACTGCAATGCATTATTAGGTGGCTGCCCAGCTAGCCTATTACAAAAGCTCCAACTAGTTCAAAATGCAGCGGCTAGAGTTCTCACAAGAACAAAAAAGTTTGAACATATCAGCCCGGTACTGTCAACACTCCACTGTTTACCCATTACACAACGTATTAACTTTAAGATCTTACTGACTACTTATAAGGCTCTACATGGTTTAGCTCCTCAGTACCTGAGTGAACTCCTAATACATTACAGTCCCTCACATCCATTACGTTCTCAGGACTCAGGCCTTTTGGTAATACCTAGAATTTCTAAATCAAGTGCTGGTGGTAGATCATTCTCTTATTTAGCACCTAAACTTTGGAATAGTCTTCCCAGCGCTGTGCGGGAGGCAGACACACTCTCTCAGTTTAAATCTAGATTAAAGACCCATCTCTTTAACATAGCATACACATAGTCCAACAGTTTATAACACAAATCCCCTAAGGGATTGTTAGGCTGCATTAATTAGGCCAACCAGAACCGGGAACACTTCCCTTAACAATCTGATGTACTTGTTGCATCTAAGGGTGTGAAACAGTATTTTGCTCTCAGTTTGTTTGTTTCTTATTATTCTGAGGTTGCATCCAGTCCATATCCTGACCTGACGTTGGATCTGTCAGAAGGAGGCGGTGACCCCCAGGAGAACCTGCACTCATTATAGCTAATGCTAATGCTAGTTACTACATTAATGATAATGCTAAACAGTATTTATGCTAATCTCTTTAACTACGTAACTTTTTGACTAATTAACTACTTCTATTTTCTGTCTATGTCAGCAGTTTGATGTTATAGCTGCACTCAGTCATCCCTGGGTAAACAATGTTTTATTGTATAATATTAGCCTTTTAACTACTACCTAGAGGGAGGCCAATGTCTACTTGCGTTGTTTACCATACACACAAACACATTGTTAAATTCAATCACAACTAATAATCCAGATCAACTCAAAACTCAGACCTATAACGGCTTCAAACTCTAGTAAATTCAGTACATGACTTTAACTCAAATAATTTTTATCAAACTACTGACTGCAGCTGTGACGCGTCAGAGGAGAAATGATCCTCCAAGTGAGTCTGGGTTCTCTCCTAAGGTTTTTTCTCCATATATATATATATATATATATATATATATATATATATATATATATATATATATATATATATATATATATATATATATATATATATATATATTCATTAATGGAGTTTGGGTTCCTTGCCACCGTCACCGTGTTGGAGTGCTCACTAGGAGACAGCTGATATTAGATATTAAATTAGCTTTTATATTTCAATGCTGGTATCATTTTGTTTTTTTGTTTTGCTGTAAAGCTGTTTTGAAACAGTGCTACATTGTTAAAGCGTTATACAAATAAACTTGAATTTAAAAACCAATTCAAGTGCACAAGCATAATATTTTTGAGGGGTTTCTTGCTGTTCAGTTTGCCATTCAGCTGACACTTAGGGAAACCTGTGAAAAAATGTATTACCCTTTGCTTTTTTTACTGCCAAAACTGAATAATCCTAAATTAATTTTTTTTACAATTATTTATCTGTACAATTTTGTTTCGCTATTTTTTAATACAGGATTACATTTAATAAATAAAACGAAGTGAAACAACCAACATGAAGTAAAAGTGATCTACATTTGTAAAAGTTTCCACTGCTGTTTTTCGTCCGTTGTTTGCATTTTTAAACTCCCCGTCGTCTCCGCAATGCATCTCGGGAAGCAGGGGCGGAGCAAGGGGATGGCTTCAGGGGCTCCAACCTCTCACCAGGTTTGTAAAATTAATTATTTAGTACATTATTGATTAATTTAGCGTTAGTCCACCACTCCAGTAAAACGGAAGGAGACATTCAAGTTAAAACGTAAAAGGTGAATAAAAATTTGTGTAATAACAATATTGAGTCTTTTGACAGAAAGCACGTTTTTCAAATCTGTCATGATTACAGTGGCTTCATTATTACAGTGAACGTGTAGAAAGAATCAGTGACCAGAAGTGGTTTCGGACACAGCATATGACTCTGATTCAAGTGGTACATGGTCATGACAACAACACTCCACTACAACGGCTCTCAACCAATGAGACCACGGCTTTTTTATATACTGCTGGGAGCAGAGGTTTTTCAGATTCTCTGATTTGTGATAAACACAAACTTTTCAGTTAGTAAACACTTTTTTGTGTCCGGAGCTTAGGTGGAGGCAGAATGATCCCATAACGCTTCGTTAACGCTAGCTGTCAAATTTTGTTAGCTGGTTTTTGAACAATGACTGAAAATTCGGATTTTATCTCTCACTGTCCAGGGCCGATAATGTTACTTGAGAAAGTTAACTTTAACAGATGGAACCAGACTGGCAGACCCGTACACGCTTACTATATGGATGGATGATCTGACCTCCGATTGAGTGGCCTGACATCTACACCAAGTGTGTGATAAACTGAGGCCATATAAATTCTTAGTACGACTAACAATGTCAGCTATCTTATGCCCTAAAAAATTCTGTTAACTTGCCCCCTAATTTCGTGTCGCAGACTCTGTGCTGGTTTGTGTCAATTCCCTCCAGTTTTTCCTTCGTTTTGCCTCCAGCTAGTGCCGTGATGTAACTGTGACGTCGGCGCTAAAAGGGTCTATAGTAAAAGAGGTTGCAGTTCCATCCAGTGGTTTTCTGTAGTCCTTAAAAAGTGATTACTGTTAAAGAGAATATCTGTCACGGAGTCATCTGATGCCATTACCACACAGGCTGCATCAGATCCCAGATGCATCAGATTACATGTAAAGCTGCTTTGATACAATGACCTTTGTGAAAAGCGCTATACAAATAAAATTGAATTGAATTGAATTGAATTGAATTGAATCCCACCGTCACCATTGCACGTTCTCACTCTTGGATTACCGACACCTGTTGCTCATTTACCTGGACTCTTTATAAATTCAATGCTTTCACTCAGTCACTGTCAGATATTGTATATGCTATTCATGCTATCACTGATCTGACCATCTCTCTCTTTCTCTCTTTTACTCTCCTATTTGTATCTGTCATTTGCCTTGTTGTATTATCTTATGTTTATTTGCCATTGTTGATTTGTGTTAATACATGTTCCTGTTGTTTCTGTTAACTTTAGTAAAGAATCATTATTGTTTATATTGTTTCATCCTGTGTCTCCCTTACCCAGTCCGTAACAATATCTCCTTTTGATTTTTTTCATACTCAAACTGCAGCATTACACACTAATAAACTAACCCCTTTAATAATTTGATTTGTGCTTTACATCAGTTGTGTATCTAAACATTTCAGGAACAGCAGGTGTTAATCACTAATGATCAATCATAAATTAAAAAATGAATTTAATTGATTCATTAACCCATCCAGAACCCTGCGCTCAGTGAATGAACGTCGACTGGTAGTTCCCTCACAGAAGGGCACTAAATCTCTCTCTCATTCTTTCTTCTTCTCTGTTCTGTGCTTGTGGAATAATCTCCCTAACACAATCCCATCTGTCACATCCCTCACCTCCTTTAAGAAACAGCTAAAAACACCTCTTCCACCAACACCTGACATCATAATAAAAAATCTCTTCTTTCCTCTACAGGTCCTTATCTAGCACTGTGAAACATTGTAAACTTAGTAAAGCACTTCTTAGTACTATTGTTGCCACTTCTGATGTGTCGCTTCATTGTCTCATAATATTTGTAAGTTGCTTTGGATAAAAGCGTCAGCTAAATGCCTAAATGTAAATGTAACTGCGAGAATAATTCAACATTTAAGACCACAGTTTACTTTTTACATGCATATATACACCAGGGGGTGTTTAATTAACAGCAGGGATATTGTTGTGTGTGCTTGCAAATACTATGACATAAAATACAGTCTTTAAACACTAGACAACACTGACCTTCATCAAGAAACAAAACTGACAATCTTGACAATTTGTCTTTTATTGTCTACACATGCAATAGCTTGGATTTCAAATTTGTTTAAGTTTTCATTCTGATTTTGTTAACAATATGAGGCTGTTCATTCAAAAAACATCACAGAGCAAGAAAAACTATTCATGCCAGAAAGAACATTGCAGAGAACACACTATGGAAAACGTTTTGTTCTTGCTTTGTCTAAAACAACAATTGGATTAATGTTTAATATTTGCAAATGTTAGTGAAATAGTAGATGTGTCATTAGATCTCAGATCTAGTAAGCGATGTATAAAGACTGAAACTCGTGTCATGTATTTGATCGTCCTCTTGCTACTTTTGGTTTATTAAGTTGTTATTGTTTCATTCCCATCACCTGTTTCTTTCAATTATCTTTTATTTTCTTCCCATGTTCAGTCTTCTTGTGCCAGGTATCTCTGGGTGTGTTTCTGAGTGGTTTAGACAATTAATCGTAACTCTGATTCACCCTGTTTTTGTTAATCTTGTTTTGTTAAGCAAATGCACAAGTACTGGGACAAGATGAACATAAAATCTTTCTGACATACTTAAGTCACATCCCAAGACAACGTGTGCAAATTCTTCACAATCTGTGTTTACACTGATCAGTATACTGAAAGGAAAAGTAATATGTGACCCTGTCTGTGAAAACCAGGTTAAATCACTATGATTTCAGTCTCTGACATGTCATTACTCAGTCAATATTACAGATATCAAGGCTATATTTTCACAGAATGTTCTTTACATTAGCCTATATAAAATGAAGTGATGATTAGTGATGACACTTGTTATTAACAAAAAAACAAAAACACAAGAAAAAAACAAACACAAAACCACACAACAACTACAACAGACTTACAGTCACACAACCTTAGATGAACATTAACAGAACATGAACACATTAAATCTGATACTTTGACTTGTTGTGAATTCTTTAACTCCAGGTGATATTTTGTTTGAATCACTCTGGGTCATTCTCAAAAAACAGTGACAATTCAATTCAATTTTATTTGTATAGCGCTTTCTCACAATGATCATTGTACCAAAGCAGCTTTACATGTATTGAAATATAGCAGTCAGTGGTCAGGGATTCAAAAAAACTTTCTGACTTAAAACCAGTGTTTTTTGGCATGATGATATTGTCACCAATAACTTAGATAACTTGAATCTGGTTTCTGTCTTGGTTTCACCCTGCACTTCCTCACGGACTCCATGTTTGATTACCGTCACCTGTCAGCCATCATCATTGTCTTCACCTGTTCCTCCTGCACCTGGACTTTATTTCCTTGTCTTGTTCTTTGTTCATTGTCAGATCTTGTTTGTGTATGGAGTGTTTATTCCCAGCTCATACCCTGTTTTATTTGACCCATCTGTCTACCTTGATTTTGTTTCTATTGGATATATTTTTTTCGTGCCTTTTGGATTACCTGTTGTCTGTTTCCCATTGGGTGTTTGTTGTTTGCTGTACCTGTCATCATGTGTCTAAGTAAACCTTAATCAATAACCCTAACTACCTTGTCTGCCTCTCTTTCACCTGGACCACTGTAACAGTTTCTTATTATATTATTACATTTATTTTTTATATGCATCACTTCCTCTGTCATCATTGCAAAAATAGCAGTTCATCTGAAAACTAGCATGATGGAGCACACTAAAATCTCTCTATTACACCACTGAACATGTTCAGTCCAATAAAAACCAAAGCAACACCAATGACACACCTTAAAGAAACACACTGAAAAGTGACATTTTAAAGACAATATCTAGACAACTTCTAATAAGTGAAGGGACACTCATCAGGGTTGCGTTCAAAATGTTTTTTAAATGGAAAAGGTGGTGCGTCGAACATGCTGTTCTGATGACACAAGATTTGCAACTGGCAGCTGAGAAGTCCATTCATGAAGAACTTTCATCTGATGAGTCTCCTGAAATCGGTATAAATGCGTGTGTAATATTGCACAATGCGATTGATTTTACAGTCACTGCAGGGATTTGTGGAACTGTCTCTTTAATACCGTGTGGTTTATACACATGTTGCTGTTGATTGTGATGACATTTTTAGCAAGAGAAAAGCATATCTTAAACCCTGTTGCACACCGTTTCCAGGCAACATGTCATTCAACCCTGAAACCGCAGCAATAACGGTTTGAGCTTGAGCGATTGAATAGATCCTCTTCCTTGTTGACCTTTGACCTTGAAAGAGCTTCCTCACATGTTTTTTTTTTCAATATTTCACTTAAAGCTTTTTACATTTTACAGAGCAACCCCCACCCCATGCCAGCAACCCAGTAAAAAAACAATTAAAGAATAAAGAAAAAGAATAAATAAATAAATATAATATTAATAATAGTAAAATAAAATTAGATCAATAAAACCTGATAAATGCCTACACACATATGTAATTACACATACACAAACTTACAATATCTATACATACATATGTATATACACAGATACACATTCCTTCAAAATTAAATAACCAAAATAAAATACCAATACCAATACCAGAAACAAACTAAATGATTGCACACTGCCAGGCATTATGTTAACTACAGTACCACAGCTCTTAAGGTGGATGTCCAGAGTGTTAAATTCATTGATCAGGGGCACCTTCCAAATATTCAAAAAAAAAAAATATCCAAATCTGTAAGAATCTCTTCGGTTTACCAGCAATTTCATATCTGATCTTTTCCATATGTAGCACACTGCTAAACTCAGTAAGCCACATCTCAAATTTAGGTACAGATTCTTTGTTCCACATCAACAAAATTGCCTTCTTTGCTATTGTCATCCCATATTTTATCGTCTGGGTTCGATTAAGGCTATAGGTCTCCAAAGAAGGGGCCCAACCCAATATTGCAACAAGAGGGTCATGAGGAAAATCAGTCTTAAGTACCTTTAAGTAAAAACAAAAAACCTCAGACCAGAATTTACATATTTTTGGGCAAAACCAGAATAAATGAGCCAATGTACCCTAACTGGATTTGCATTTAATACACAAAGGTGACACAGAAGGATATATAGAATGTAATTTAGTACGAGAGTAGTGCAACCTATGCACAACTTTGTATGGAATCAGTTGAAAATTAGAGCTGATAGAGCATTCCTCACATGTTTTTATTCTTTCAAAATAATAGTTTGTGTCAGCAATAACACCAATGACACAAAATCAAAAGACAGATATTCTTTTAACATTGTTTATATTTATGAATCATTATTTGGGTTTGGGTTTGTTTTGCATTTATTAAGCCCTGTGCTTGGGTTTATTTGGTTAAAAGATAATGTTTATACATTAAACAAAGGCAGTGGGATATGTGTTTTTTCAAGTACAATGGAATTAATTTAGAAAACAATTGATAAAACTTTACAGATATAAATAATTTCATTATTATAAATAGGGTGGCTGTTTGGCTTTAAAAGATTTACTTCATACCCTGAAAGTGTAGGAACAGGAAAAAGACCTTATATGGTGATCAGTGTTTCCTTTAGTTGAGCACTTGGCTTTGTTTCTGTGTTTTATTGGTTTATTTTTTTCATTGTTAATGAATTATTTACAGTAATCTATTGATTTTATTGCAGTCAGCTGAATGTCACAGTAAGCAAACAACTTCAGCTTTACATTTGAGAAAATCTCTTTCAATGCCCAAGTGTTCTGAAAAATGGCTTTTCTAAAAAAGAGTCTTGTACTGTGAGTAACAACAACGCTTGAATAATCATTCAAAGTAAAAAGGTAAATTTGTTTGTGATGGTCAGTGTCGATACTGTGGGGGGCCGTCACAAATTAATCACTGGACAAAATGCTGGTTACCGGCACCCATTCACTTTCATAGTATGGACACAAGGTACAATAGAAGTCAATATGTGCCGGTAACCAGTGCTTTGCTAAATATCTTCTTCTGTGTTCCACAAAAGAAAGAATCATATACAGGGTTTGAATGACATAAGGTTGAAAAAATGATTACATAATTTTTATTTTTAGGTGAACCATCCCTTTAAGGAGAAAAACATTTTCCTAAAATAGTTCAGATAAACAAATAAAGCCATAGTGGGTTAATGACAGGAAATGTCAGTCATTTTTAGTTTGATTTTAATAAATGGTTGTGGTCTAGCAGTTAGAGAGTTAAACTCATGCTTTGATTCTCAGTATCAGCAGGAAACAACTGAGATGCCCTTCAGCAAGACACCTCACCTCTGTGTGCAGCAATGAGCTCTAAAGCGTCTGCTAAATAAATAAATGTAAATGTTTATGTAAATGATTAGAGTAAAACAGGAGAATGTCCAATAATGATGAATTTAAGTCACAGAAGCCGGACACTTGAGAGGTCAGAACCTGTCAGAACCTGTCTGTTGATGCAGGTAAGTTGTGATGTTGTCTTACTGGATTTTAATCATTTCTTTTGTATTTATTTAAATATGGGTTTTAATTTTTGTGATTTTTTGTGATTTTGCACTCTACACAGATAACTTGTTGGAAAGGATGTTTCATGTGATTTTGTTCTCAGGTCAGTGTGATTTTTAGACTAAATATTTGTGCAAGATGATGTATGTGGGCAATTTCTGTGTATGGATGTGACATTTTAATTTAAAACTTGAAATATAAACTCTCGCAGAATGTATTTATTACTTTTATATTGAATCATCTGTTTATATTTTACTGAAGTCCTGTTGATAGAGTCCAGACATCAGACAAATATCAGCAATAATACACAACAAATGCAGAAGAGATGACTCTTCAAAGAACATCAAATAGTTATTTTATTTTCATTTTCATGTGTTCATTTATGAGGTATATGAACTGTTATAAATGTGACAATACTGAAAACAGCACTTTATCTGACTATGAAAAATCATGATTTAAACATAAACAAATGATTTAAAAACTTTGAGAGAGATCTCACATGAGTATTTAAACCAGCTGAACTATCAGTATGATGAAAACCTTTGAGAAAAACTTTTTTGACATTTGCCTGAAATTACTCATATTTAATATTCAACATACAATACTGTGCACAGGACTTCAGGACCATCATTTGATTTATTGATTTTAGCAATGGAGCAATAATGACCATATGCAAATATTTCTCAAGCTCTTATTCAATTGTACATTTCATCACTTTGTATCAAATATTAGTTCCCTTTCAAGGGAACACCTTTGCGTTTCACACGTCTGAAGCACGTGTATCAAAACTGTCGAATGACCTCAGGACCAGGAAGTATAAACACCCCGGAACGATCGCATTTCTTGTTTTTGTGCCTTCAGCTGCGCATGTGTGTGTGTTGTTGCAAAAGAGAATAAGAAAATGGAACAGTTTAAGGAGCAAGGAGGTACCATCGGTTTCCCCCATGTGCGAGGAGCTGGTGGAGGTGGTGACGCGGGCAGTTGCACAGCTTAAGATCGACTGGCCCGCGAAGACTCAAAGCACTTGTCCGCCGATTAGGCTAGACGAGTGCTATCTTAGACCAAAACAGCCACCTGCACGACGGGGCCTTCCCTTTGTTCCGGACCTCCACAGCAAGCTGTGGAGGTCCTGGAACCACCCATACTCGGCTTGCGTCCTCTCCCCCCGTACTGTTGAGCACTTGAACATCAAGGGGGATGGCTAGCTATCTGACCCCCTCTACTGCATCGTCCCTGAAGGCCCCGACTTTACCCACCAAGCCCTGCAGGGTGACTAAACAACAAGCGGCGGCATTCCACAGGTTCCTCCCGCATCGTCACCAGGTCTCTGAGGCTGCTGGGCGGGCAGCCTCAGACATCCGGCTCCTCGTACCGGTGTCGACAGATGGAGAGTGTAACCAACCACGTCTTACTCTCTCGGGTTGGTCCCTGCCAGCACAAACCAGGGCACCCTCACACGTTACACCAGACATGACTCATGACTCGAGGGTCATGAGAGCGAGGCTGTCATCAGCTCGCATAGCATCCATTCTGTTGGCCATGAATGGAATCCAGCTTCAACACCGTATTTCGGTGAAACAATTTCAGCATCTACTGGGGCTCATTGCAGCTGCAGCCAACGTGATACCTCTTGGCCTGCTACATATGAGACCTCTACAGTGGTGGCTCAAGTCAAAAGGGTTTTTCCCTCGGGGAAAAACCCTGTTTGCGTCTCAAGAGACTACGCACTGTCCACTATGGTTCTCCCTCATGCCAAATATCTAATTCTGGCTATATTTCTGATTTGCTTATAGCGTTGATACTACTGAAACTACAGAAAGAATTACATCAGGACAGATTATTTTATACAGATATAAATATAGATTATTATATATTCATTATATACAATTACATTAGTATAGATTTTTGTTATACTAATATTGTAAATAAACAAACACAGACATTTGCATGAATCAGGTTCGGCGGCACTTTACAAAATTTTTGTCGTTTTTGTCGACTTGAAATGCAATTCCATTTTTTAGAACATTAAGAAATGTTTTCAGTTGTTTTCCATATAGTGAAAATGTGTCACATTCCAGATAATTTGCCTAAAACCTTTTACCCAAATGTCAGTTGGTAATAAGGGAACCATCCCAACCAAAGAAAGTCCATTTAATATCATTAAAATAAAAAAGTGATTAGTTTATTTAGCTTTTAGGTTTTTATATTGAATCAGTCATAATCCAAAGTTTGTCATATGAAGTTACTAATCTTAATAGTTTATATGCTAAGTATTTATATGTGTATATTTAACATTATATTCAATTAATTGTACGTTTATAATCAGACCATTATATTAATGGTGGTTTTAAGCCAGTGTGTGTATTAAATATAATAAAACAACATTAATTGTAACTCTGAATCCTGATTAAAATTCTTATACATGCTATTTTTATACAAAGAAATATGGACATTCTCTACAAGTTTTTAGATATAAAAGGTAGATTAAAGGTTTGAAATAAGCTAATTGTCCAGGATAAGGCTGTAGATTTTGAACAAGGGACATGAATGCTAGTGTCGAGTTAATAAAACTGAGAAGAGGTTCTCTCACAGCAGAATAAAAACTTTCAGGATCACAATCAGAATTGACATTAAGGAATTTTCTTTGGTAAGCTGGTGCATGACAGTTAAACAAAAAAAAAAAACTTAAATAAACATACATATATATTCTTAATGCAGACCATGGGAGATGTGTGTATCTTGCTGTGTGTACTGGTGCATTATCATCCTGATACACGGCACCACCTTCACGGTACAATGTTTGAACTATTGGGTACACATGGTCCTACAGAATAGTTCGGTAGTTCTTGGCAGGGACGTGCCCATCTAGCAGAAGTATTGGGCCTAGGGAATGATATTGCAGCCCAAACCATCCTTGATCCACCCTCATGCTTTACTCTGGAAATGCAGCAGTTTGGGTGGTAAGCTTCTTTGGGGCTTCTCCACACAGTAACTCTCCCAGATGTGGGAAAGACAGTGAAGATGGACTCATCAGAAAACAATACATGTTTCACATTGTAAACAGCCCAAGATTTCTGCTCCTGGCACTATAGAAACAGATATTTGGCATTGGCATGAGAGACCAACACTTTGGCTGTAGCAGCCCAGTCATGACATCCCTTCCTACATTTACATTTAGCTGACGCTTTTATCCAAAGCGATTTAGGAGACAATGAAGAGACACATCAAAAGCAACAATAGTACTAAGAAGTGCTTTCCTTTTGTTTACAATGTTTTGCAGTGCTAGATAAGTACCTGTTTTTTATGATGTCAGGTGTTGGTGGAAGAGGTGTGTTTTTAGCTGTTTCTTAAAGGAGGTGAGGCATGTGGCAGAACGGATTGTGTTAGTGAGATTATTCCACAAGCAGAGAACAGAGAAGAAGAAAGAATGAGAGAGAGATTTAGTGCCCTTCTGTGAGGGAAACACCAGTCGACATTCATTCACTGAGCGCAGGGTTCTGGATGGGTTGTAGATGTGTAGAAGAGAGTTAAAGTATCCTTCCTCTTGTGTCAACTCCTGTTGGATGTGGTTTGTCCTTCATGGTGGTATGCTGACCTTACCTTGGATACCGTGACTCTCGATACACCACAAAGACTCGCTCTCCTGGTCACAGATCCGCCAGCAAGATGAACACCAACAATTTGTCTTCTTTTGAACTCTGATACGTCTTCCATTATGTTGTGTGCATTGCAATATTTTATGTACAGCTGTGCTATTGCTCTGCTAATTCAACCTTCACACTCTGCTCTTGCTGGTGGAATGTGCAATCAGTAAAGGTTGGCCACCAGACTGCACAAATAAAGCCATGAAACCTCCAACACTATATTGACCCATGTGTCAGTTTCATAGTCCAACCCCTGTATATATCAATATTGTATATATAAACTGTGATAGAAATAGCAGCATGAGCTGATAGAATTATATTGTCATTATATATCAGTTTACTAAAATCTTTTCCCAGCATGTCTGCTTTAATGCCAGTTGCTTTTAAAACATCCACAGTTACCCAAAAGATTTTTACAGATGCACAAAGAGCACTTGTGGGTTTAAATGGATTAAGGGTTATAACATATTTCTGTACACTTTTCTCAACAGGACTCTGTCTGTTCATCCAAAGCATCTCATGTCAGTTTGTTCTGATCAAGGATCAGAAGAACTGGGATGATGCACAAGCTTACTGCAGAGAGAATCACATTGACCTGGCTACTTTTCAGAGCACTGCAGACATGACTTTTGCCCAAAACACAGTCCTACAGGAAATTTCTACAGTGGCCTGGACAGGACTGTACACTGACCTTAATACCTGGCGGTGGTATTATCAGGAAGAGAGCTTAACATTCCTGAACTGGCATCCTGGTCAACCAGACAACTACTATGGGAAAGAGGCATGCGGTGTATTGAGTTGGGATGGCCCATGGAAAGATTCACAGTGTGTTAATCAATATTACTTCATGTGTTACGATGGTAAGAAAACAACAACAACAACACATGTCAATGAAATTAGATTCCCAAAACAAGAGTAAGCACAGTAACTCAATCAGAAAAACACTGTCTGAGCATCCAAGCCAGGGCAAGTGCGTTTCCCAAAACCATTCTCAACTAACTGTCCTCTTTACCAGCATAGCTCATTAAAAAATGTTAAATGCCGTCCCAAAAGCATCTGCCAAATGAATAAATGTTACATAACATTTCTACAACACAATATATATTTATGGTTTATATTGGGGTTTTAAATGTCAAACAAATGTTAATACTCCACCCCTGATTATCATCATTACGGCACTTTAATTTGCATGATTCATTGATCTCAACAATTAGAGTTGCTTTGGTCTCAGAAAATAGTCTTAGTTGCATAGTTCTTTTTCCCAACGATGCATTATTACAGCAGCGAGTTACGTGGTTGTAAGGAAAATGCATCACAGCTCAACATGATCGGCTCAGTAATGATTGAATCTAAAACTAAATCTGTTTGAGTGACCAATGGCAGACTGAGAGAGTGCAAATTATGATGTGGTGCAGCAATGGTTTTGATTTTTACTGAGCAACAAGAAAACAACAACACAATTCACATTAAAAGTGGTGTAACAATTTTTTAGCCTTCCGTACAAGTAAATCACATGTCAGATTATTTTACCAAATCCATTCCGTTAACAAGCAGATTTATAGAATAGATAAATAAATCTTCATCTCGGTCACAGAAGGCGGTAGCTGATGTACATGGGCATATGGTTGTGGAGGTGCCCTGATGCATTCAGTCCTGTAATGATGAGGAATGAAGCAGAAAGGCAGCGGATCCAAGTGCAGTATTTAATACTGAAACACGACACAATGACCCACAAGCCAGGGGCCTGTTGCACAAAACTAGGATAAGGGATTAAGCCGGGATATCTTGGTGATCCTGGCTCAATTTATCCGTGATCCGGTTGCACTAAAGCTGGATAGGGGGCAGTAGGGATGTTATGGTATAAATTACCATGGAGATTTATTCTGTGGAGCTAGCCTGCTCCAGACCAGGCTAAATTCCAGGATCTATTTAATCTCATCCCTTATGTCAGTCAGCAGTCACCACAAACGGAAACCAATAGTTATTCCACTGCCCACTATACATTGTTCATTGTTCATCACATATAACTAGACCCACTGTCATTATTTAAATGTTTGTGATGATGATCATTTTGGATAAATGATGATTTTTAGTTGATGTTGCTATCATTACATAATTTACAGTTTCCCATAGACTATAAGGCTATATATAAAATGATAGAATATTAGGGCCACAGAGGAAAAAAAAGAAAATTCACAGACTTCGAGAATTAAGTCATATTATTGTAACCCGTTGTTTTAGAGGAAGACAGTTGTTAAAATGACAGCTGTGGGGCATTTCGTGGAATTTTCCTTTAGTATGGTTTCACAAACAAGGACATACTTAATCTTTTGGCACATCAGTATCACACTGTCATAAGTATCAGGCCTGTAAAAAGAATATGCATCTTTTCCGCAGAAAGAACCAGCCTCATAAGTTTATGACTTTTTCCTTCTTCCTCAGTGTGGCCCTAATATGTCGTATAAAATATACATTCCATATAAATATAAAAACACAAAGTGTAACATTATCTTCCTTTATTGAATAAGGAAGCAGGTAAAAAGCAGGTAAACCATCAGCTCCTTTCGAAACTGAAGTCACACAGTGACTCTACAAGATGGAAAGCACAGAATCAAAGCATATTATACAACAAAAGGATAAATACACATTCAAAGGTCTGTATATAACACACCCCGCATGTCTGCACACTGAAATAAATGCAGGACAAATCCATACACAACAACTGAACAGACTGGATGCAGTAGCCTCCCTGCAAGCTTGTATTACACACAGTATACAGCACAAACAGCATAAGAGGAATCAATAAAATCAATAATCAATAAAAGAAATAAAAAAAATTGAACACAAATTCCACAAATTCCTCAGCCACTGCAGGACATATTTAACCAAAATTGAAAGCACACATACTAACTAAAATAATTCAACACATATTGGTCCCTCAGCAGTCGACCACTGTCGTCATCAGGGAGGATTGCCGGATTGTCCCAGTCCATGGCTGGTGGCACTCTGGGGGCCCTCTCCTTCCTCAGGCAGGCCACATTGTGGAGGACAGCACAAGCCACAGTAATGTCACATGCCCTCACAGGGCTGACCCTTAATTTGTGAAGGCAGTGAAAGCGTGCCTTCAGGAGGCCAAAGGTCATTTCAACTCTGGCCCTGGTCCTGGCATGGGCATGGTTGTAGGCCTGCTGTGCTTCCTGGGGGTCTGTAAAAGGTGTCAGGAGAAAAGGCTGGCAGCCATACCCCCTGTCTCCCAGCAACACACCAGAGAATTCACCTGTCAACACAAAATCTCATCATTACTACCTCATAAACACAGTGATATTCTTGACACAGCCATGATGTAAAAAGTGGTTATTAATAGGGGTTGTGTGGCTCACCTTGTGATTCTGGAGTCATGGACTGAGCCAGGCCATTTTGCCACAACATTGCTGATCACACAGTCAGCATTGCAGACCATCTGAAATCATAAGATGAGGAATATTAAACCAATCAATGCACATCACTGGCAATGCACAGTGTTCATCAATGGACAATATCAAACAGTTATGTTCACCTGAACATTAATGCTGTGAAAGGATTTCCTATTCACAAAATCCACCTCATGGGCACCTGAGGGGGCTTTTATCCTTATGTGTGTGCAGTCCAGTGCACCAATGACATTGGGGAAACCGGTCACACAAAGTAATGAGTATCCTACTATGAGTGTTAACAGTTGTCCTGTAATTTGTAGATCATCTTACCTGCAATCCTATAGAACTCCTCTTTGATGTCACGGAGTCAAAGGGAAGGGGATGACGACATCTGCTAATGCTTTGATAGCCACACACACACACCACACACACACAACCACACACACACACACACACACACACACACACACGAAAAGAGACACTTTCTTTATCACACAAGAACATTCAATGGAGTCAGTGAGCAAGCGACCTTGGGTCCTTTGAAAGGCGCTATATAAATTAAAGTGATTATTATTATTAGCTCATCTATTTATTCAATTCAATTCAATTTTATTTATATAGCGCTTTTCACAATTGTTTCATTGTTTCAAAGCAGCTTTACATTAATAAAAGCAGGAGAACACACAGAAAAATCAGTGGACAAGATAAGAAGCAGAGTACAACGGCTAAGAATAAACCGTACACTCTAAAAAAGGATGTGTTATTTTTTAAATCCTTTGGAATTAGTACTCCCCCTGCCCTTCGCCATGTTTTTGGGATGATTTGTTTTTTTCCATACCACTTCCATTTGTCTCCACAGGAATTGAAGGACCTCTGGAGCCTTCTTGTACAGCTGGTATGGTATGGCTGGTAAGATGCCCTTGCCTTTCTAACAGTTTTCTCAACCTCGCTCCACTTTGGAGGGCTGTCATCCAAATGATGTTCTGGCTGAGAAATGGGTGGTATGTCTGGTGGTATCACTCTCTGCTCATATCTCTGGCTGTCTGTGTGTGTTGCTTTCAGATGGTCTTCCAGCTTCTTCTTTGACACTTTAAGTGACCCACTCTATTCCTTTGTAAAGAGAGCTTTCACAAATCTGAAGGGATCTTTGTAGAAGGATGTTCTTGCAGTCTCCTTCTTTTTGCGTCAGGTTCTGTTTTCTGCTCTCCGCAGCCTTCCCAGGCGTTCCTTTAGATCTGCTTGCAGAAGGTTTATGCCAGCTCTCGCTTCTGGTGAGGATTTCTTCCATTGTTTTCTCAAATCCCTTCTCTCTTTAACCAGGCGCATGATTTCTTGCATTCTTCTGGACTTAGGAGGGGTTTTGTTTTCTTCTTTCCTCCCTCTTTTACTCCGAATCTTTCCACCCCGTATGAGTTCAATGAGATCAACTCGCTCATTTTATCCAGCTTCTTCTCTGCTGTTTCTCTGAGTTCTTTCAGGATCTTACTCAAGTCTGCATTGACTGTTGTCCACTCTTTCTTGCTGCTGGACTTTGGCCATTTCACTTGAGGTCTGTAGCCTTGGATATTCTTCTCCGTAGCAAGTTGCATCTGGTTGGGTTCCAGGTTCTCAGAAATTGTGCTCAAATTACCCTCCTCATCCACTGGGGTGCTGATGCTCGGTGGACTGTGGGTTTTGTCCTGCCACTGAGCTTCACTCGACTGATTTGATCTTTCCCTTAAAAGGTAAGTATCAATGCGAGGTCCCAGCCTCTCCTCCTTCAAGCACTTCGTCCGTCCTTGATGTATCTTTAGGCCTTTTCTCACAGCTGATGCTATAGGTGCCATGCCGATTATATGATTCGTCGTCGTATTCATGCCAGGGTCAATTACCGGGTTGTCAATCAATGAGTCATCTTCCGCCCCCGCTCTCGCAGACTCAAGGGGTATTTTCATTTTTGAATTCTTCATAGCCATATGGGGTGACTCCTATTCACTTGATCCAAGCAACGGAGCCTGCCGTCATGGATAGCTAGTCCAACAGCCAGGGTAGTTGGACCAGTAAGTAGTTTTATTTAGGGAAGAGAGAGGTAACCTGTCCTAATGTTAATTGCTTGTCTGCTGTGCTGGTTATTTCCTTAAGCAGTGATCATTTTGACTGACTATTATAACATTAACTTGTGTACCTCTGACACACACACTTAAAGTGACGTGAGTTTAAATCTCACTAACACCTCTGGTGTCCTGTGTGAGGTGTACCATCATTTGGTGCCCCGTGTGAAGATCACTACACTGGTAAAGTCATTCTGGTAAATTCAAGATAATTTATAGGGATTACTGTGTAAAAGAAAAGAAAATATGGGTGTCATCAGCATTGGGGTGGAAATCAAAGCTGTGTGATTGTATGATGGGTCCTCGGGATGTGGTTTTTGCATCTCTCCAAGCATATGCTCGACTGGCTTACAGTCTTGTTGGAAGCGCAAAAGAGATTGTACTTTTTCTGTTGCAGCTCCTGCACTGTGGTATGAAATGCCTTTATCGATTAATCTGTTAAATCCTCATCAAGCGTGGACACTTTTAAAAGCGATTTAAAGAAATGTATTTCAATTGGCTTTTGGTGTTTGATTTAGTTTGATAAATGTAAGTGAATTGTTGTGTGTGGGACGATTTGATTGCTGATATGATGATCTGATAAATGCTAAATGTTTAATGTTAAAGTTTTTGTGGGACAAGAAGGGCTTGAATGTTGTTGCACAATTACATGTCTATAACTAGTTAGCATCTCAGTGGTGTTTCTGCCTTAAACAGTGGATTTTCTGTTTACGTTTAAGAGGAAATGTGCATTATGTACTGCAAAGACAGTCTGGAGTTTACTGCTGACATCAGATGGAATGACCAATAACAGGGCGCAATTTCCAGTCATTATCAATCACTTCAAAATGATCAAATATAAGCCTGGTTGATCACTATTTATTATCGGGTCTCAGCACTAACAAATGTACAATATATTTGTCAGTTCTGAGATCTGATTAGTTAAAGTAACAGTACTGAAATCAAGAGTAATTAACTTTGACACCTTTTTTTCTTTCAGAGAATGGACCAAACAGATATATCAGGTCTGATTTTTATACAACCTGGCGTGATGCTCAGAGCTACTGCAGACTGCATTACACAGATCTGGCCATTATTCGCAGTCAAACTGAGAATGACCAGCTGACGTCAATGACACAGGGTTACAATATGTGGATCGGTCTGTTCAGAGACTCGTGGAAATGGTCCAATGGAACGAGTGCTGACTTAATTTCATGGGTTTCTGGAGAACCTGTCATGAAGGGGCTGACGCGACTGTGTGGCGTTATAAATGCTGCTGGTCTGATGAATGATCAGCCTTGCACAGGAACTTATCCTTTCATCTGCTTCACCTGTAAGTTTCATGGCTTCTCATTTTAATTTGAGGATATCGCAAATGCTTTATGTGCCCCTTTAAATACATATATTAATGAGCATTTCCATCATGCTGAAGATCCTAAAATATCTGGACCAGCTGACCTCTTATACATGATGAAATCTAGTAACAGTGCATGAATCTGCCATTGGTTTTCATTTCAACTCACTGGCTGGTGCCTAAATGGATATTTTCATGTGTAGATATACTCAAAAGTGTAAATGAATCAACAAATAACAAGTATTTTTGTAAGACAGAATGAAAATACAGATGAAGTGTGATCACTCGGTTGATTGAATACATTACATACTGTGTCACAACTGTCTACTGATTCATTAAAGTTCATTTTGTCATTATTATCTACCAGTTTCACCACTTTCCAGTCATCACAACAATAATAATTATTCATATGTGATCCTGCCTGTAAAAATCCAGCTTAAGTCATTTATTTGTGATTTACTGTTTTCTACATCAAATTATCCTAAATAATGTTAAGTACGTTGTGTGAAAATATAACCATGATATCTTTAATATTGGCCGAGTAATGTTATGTCAAAGGTTTAAATCATAGTGAAATTAATAGATTATTATCATTATTATTATTATTATTACAAATTTATTTGAAAAGGGACCACGTACAGTTTGAACATAAATGTTTCCATTTCATGCATTGTACCGAATTTAGCTAACAGCTAGTTTTCATTCGCGGTCCCAGGCAGGTAATCATAATCATAAGTAAACAAAAACATAAAACAACAAACACATACAATACATTAATACTTATAACATCAAGTTAAAACACAACCATGTCAGTGTTTACAGCATTGAGTTGATTTTAAATACAGTTTTAATGTAAAAATCTTGATAGATGTGCACATCCTTATGTTCAATGAGTAACAGCTTTCACAGAGAAAGACGATAATCCAAAGGCAACACAACACAATCACTAATAGATGATGATCTAGAAGATCTTACAGAGTCTGTAGAGCGAAAATGCACAAAATCACTTAGTATGGATGACATGGAATACACAGATTTGAGTCTAAAATGACTCAAGAAGTTGTATTTCTTCAAAACTCTACAGCGATGATATTGATCATATTGATTTGCCTTTTAACTAGAGTTTTTAAAGTCTGTTTATAAAGAGATTTTAAAGGTTTAATAAGAGTTTCTCCTGCTTGATCCCAACATGTCAGACAGTATGAGAGATTCAATTCAATTCAATTTTATTTGTATAGCGCTTTTCACAAAGGACATTGTATCAAAGCAGCTTTACATGTAATAACAGATAGCAGTCAGTGGTCAGGGATTCAAAAAAACTCTTTAAGAGAGAAAAAAAACCCTGACATGACGTGTTATAGTTGCAATCCGTAGCATGTGCAATCCGTAATAAAGGACACAATTTGCCATTGATCACATCTATAACTCGCTATGCAGTTTACAGGATACAGAGACATACATTGTAGGATACAGAAAATTACTTTAGAGAGTGAATAAAATGTTTTATGTGAAGTGTGATGTAGTAGATTTGATTGTAATTTAACAGGTGCAGGAGGTTGTCCTGGGTGGTCGTCATTTAGCAGCACCAGGATGGACATCAGGTGGGGCAGTGTTGTGCCAGCTGGAACTCATTCCTCGGGATACCTCGGAGAGAGGGATAGAGAGAGAGAGAGAGAGAGAGAGAGAGAGAGAGAGAGAGGGGGACAGAACAGAGTAGCATTAGCGTAGCAGCCGTTCCTATGTAGATGTAGGCAGTTATATGTGATAACACATGCAGTATGTAGTGTGTGTGTGTGTGCCCGGTTCCAGTTGAGTTAACTATTGCGGCCTTAGAGAGTTGGATCTGAGATTATGTGAATGCGAAGCTAAAGAGATAAGTCTTTAATTTACTTTTAAACAGTTCGAGTGTGTCTTGAGTCCCGGACTTTACTGGGAAGGTCATTCCATAGTTTTGGTGCTAAGTAGGAGAAGGATCTTCCACCTTTAGATTTTTTTGATATTCTTGGAACTATTAACAGCCCGCCATTTTGTGAACGCAATGTCCATGATGGATTGTATGCTGATAGTAGTTCATGGAGGTATAACGGTGCTAAGCCATTTAGGGCTTTGTATGTAATTAACAGAATTTTGAAATGTATGCGATACTTTACAGGTAGCCAGTGAAGTGTTGCTAGGAGTGGACTTATGTGGTCATACTTTTTTGATCTAGTGAGAACTCTAGCAGCTGCATTTTGAACCAGCTGAAGCTTATTTATTTGCTTTGCATGACACCCCCCCAGTAATGAATTACAGTAGTCAATTCTGGAGGTCATAAATGCGTGGATTAGCTTCTCTATATCTGAGACAGACAGCATGTGTCGCATCTTTGAAATATTTCTAAGGTGAAAAAATGCAGTTCGGCATACATTGGAAATGTGACCATCGAAAGACAGGTTCTTAGAAAAGATGAGAAAAGACTGTAGCGTGAATTGACTGTCTACATCAGTGGGAAAACATTGTCTTATTTTGGTGTTGGTGTTTCTCCCAAACAAAAACTACTGGCCATTGTTGGACTGAATTATTGACTGAGTAAAGCTTGTAATGTTTTAACAGTTACAAAGCAGCAGATTGTGAGATTGGAGGTGAAATCTGGTCAGAATGTAAATGATCCTGAAGTGATGGCCAACATCTTACGCTGGGTAAATATGAAACACATTTCACACATATACACTACACTTCACTGTCTCACTTTCTTTTTTAACAATAATAGAACCACAAATCATGCATTATTGTTATTGTTGGATCAAATCTGTAAAATTGATGTATCTAAACACTAAAACACATTTCTCAGCTTGTCTAACTTAAACAAACTGAGGCAGCAATCTGCATTTAGTTTAACAATCTTATTCTTGTTATTTATTTGTACATTGTTTTAATTTTCAGTTTTGGTGTAAATATTAAGTTAATCCATTAGCAAAATACACTAAAGTTAACGTGGTGCTGGTGTAACCTGCTGTAGGATAACAATGACATCATGACTGACTCCTAATCAACAAAACAACATCAATAATATTAACAGATTTAAAATCTCTATGACCTTATATTTACAATTATTTCAATATTCCACAAGAATTTAAGTGCAAGTTAAATGACAGATTTTTGATCAATCATAATAACTTGATTTTTTTAAGTACAAAGAACATTTTAGTTTTGTAGTGTGTGCATGTGTGTGTGTGTAATGAAGGATTGATTGTGTTCATCAGATGAAGCTGAAACTGAAGGATCATGGGATAGAGAAGAACACAAGATTGACATGGAGACTGCAGACAGATGGAAATGTTTTCTCACCAAAACGCTTAGGAGCTTAGAAAGGCATATACACAGCAGTGAAATCACATTATAACTTCCATCTATTTAGTCATAATATATATATAGGACTGTTAGAACTAATAGTGAATTATTTAAGGTCTATTGCTTTTTATATAATATGCTCTATACTGTTAAAACATATCATGTAGTAATTCTGTGCTGGTGTGGGTTTGTCAGAAATAATCTTTCATGTAGCTTTCTCTGGTAAGAAAATGACTTTCTCTGTTATTGAAAAGATATTGAACTCAACTATGAGACAGATACAGAGATGAAGCAGATGAAGTGATGATAAAATAAAATCTGTTTTCAGAGTTTATTCAACATATTAAACAGCTGTTATTACACATTATCTTGTGATATTGGAAACCCGTAACGACTTGTCAAGACAATACAACACACACCCAAAGATTAAACAACAGAAATGCATATAAGAATGACAAAATGTAAGAACATTTAAAAAACAATAGTACTAATAATGCTTATTAATATGTTGTTGTATGCCAGGGCTCATGAAACAATAAAAAACACGCAAATAACTGTCAGGTAGATTCCCCAGCTGTCCACCTGATGTCTCCCTCACCTGGGTTTTAGTTCATAAACATTTAAAGTTTACCATACATTTATTTAATTAGCATATTATAAGCCAACTTCTGTCACTGATGTCAGTAAATATAATCTAATACATTCTCTCATGACTTATAAACACATAGTTTTAGCACTCAAAAAGATATTTAAAAAGTCAGGGTTGTTGGGAAAATACATTTTATGTGATTAAAGTTGCAAAATGTACTTGATTATTTTAATAAAAGCAACAATGTATTACCATTAAAGCGTGTATGTTATATGTCTGCAGTGATTATATAGTTATGATTCTCTAAAATCATCAGCGATCTCATCGTGCTGTTAATCATCTCTTCTGCACTGACTGAATCCTCATTTCTGTTTATCATAACCTTCCAATACAACTACATAAACACTTCATGTTGTAGAGACTTGGCCGGGCCAAATGTTGGATTTCTTTAAGGGATCATAAAGTTACAACAAACAACAAATTCCTATGGGGGGAGTCAACACCAGAACCCCTTTTGGCTCCAGAAAGTCTGGGTTAAGTGATGACCTGCCGGTTGTTACTTAACTCAGGAGGACAGTTATGGTACCTCCCTGGCCTTCCCCAGAGAGGGTAACCCCCCAGCTCAACTCCCTGAGATTCTCCAGGCCCCCTGGAGATTTGCAGAGAGGACTAGAGAAGTACATTCCAAACACCTCAAAGAGACTCTCTAGGATGAGCAGGACTAAACTGTCCAATTTGTATCTATATATATATATATATATATATATATATATATATATATATATATATATATATATATATATATATATATATATATATATATATGTATATATATATCCATGTGTGTATTCTCCATAATCACTTGATACCCTGCCATAGTTATTGCATGCATTTCAGTGTAATTGAAGTTTAACTGTTATTTCATGGCAGATGAATGAATAACTATTGTTCTTACTTCACTTCCCTCTCGTGTGTGGTATCAAAATGATCCACAAATTATTTCCTAAATAATGATGCACAGTACATAGTCATGGCGTGCATCATACTCAATTTACAATAAGTTTATGTGTTCGGTGCAAACAGGACATAAACCGTACCTGTGTAAATCATTTGTCACAGAGAAGGACAAAGAGATTTCTCCCGCGCAACCACCGTCCTTTTGCCATTGGTCAAAAGACCTGACATGGGCGTGACAGCTGTGCCTTTAAGACCACCATGCATCGGACAACTCTTTGCTCAGAAACTTGGAATCTCTCCAAAACTTCGTGGGACCTGCCCTTCTTCAGGACAGCTTTTCCGGCAATCTTACTTCGGCAGACTTCGACACTTCTCGCGAAACTTCGCTCTCCGAACGGACTTCGCGAATCCACCGGGACACTCTCTCTCTTTCTCTCCGCGCACCAGGATTCAACAGCGCTTAATCAACTGCCCCTTGGCTACCAAGGTGAACTTTTTGTAGAGAAAAACCCGGTGGTTGTGTCCTGCTGATTTAATATGCCATTCTTTACTCTTTACTCTAATTTTTCTATGCTTTATCTTGTGTGAATGTGTATGTGTTTGTGTTTGTGTTTGTGTTAGTGAATCCATATCATATCTCAGTAGCTTAGTTAATAAATATTCATTTGTATTCACTCATGATTGTCTCTGCTTAATGCTCATAACACATCCCTTAAACTGTGCGATACTGTTACCGGCTCTGTATGTATTACTGTATTGGGCATGGACCGTTGTTAATCAAGGCCAGAAGAATAATGCGTTTATTGCACCAGGTAATGCTACAAAATACATATAGTTAATAATTTTTATCTGTAGGTATTTCCATTTGAGCCACAAATAATTATAACCTGAAACTGAACCGTGTTTTAAATAACACTGTCTTAGTTTCACTATAACTAGTGGAGATGCTGGGAAGTGTTTCAATAATACCTTCCTCGCAGAATCACTACAATGTTATATGTTTATATTGTAACTATGTGAGAGGTTTGCTGGTGAAACTATTTAATATAATGTAATGTAAACTTGTGATTGTTATATTGTTATACAGTCAGCTCAGAGAACAGATTTAATGTGCTCATTTCTTGTCCATCCAAAGCTATAATCTAAATCAGTTGTTGTGTTTCTGTTCTTGTTCATCTTTTCTTTAGTGATTCTGTTTGTTAAAAGCAGATGTCCATTATCATCACTTCATTTATTACTGAACATCAAGACTGTATTGGATTTTGACGTCAATTTGATTTTTATTTTCAACCAAAATCAAACATCAGCTTAAAGGAGTCATCGGATAAATGTTTAGTTTTTTAGCTTTCTATGATTTTAGATGTATTATTGGGGTATCTGCCAGCTGAGAAAACATGAGAATAAAACACGCAGCCAGTTTGGTAAAATCTGGGTCTTAAAATTTAAAGGTTAAGGGTTATTTGAATACAACCACTTCAGAGACATATACAAAGTGTACATAGATGGCTGAAGAACTGCACTTTACCATTTTGTTTTAGCAAACATTAAAGTAAAACTATTATTAAAGTAAACTATTAAGTATAACTATTATTACACACTATGTGTGTCAGCTTTGTTTCTAGAAAACGAGATGGGATCGGGTGGAGAGGCTGGAAAGACGTTTGGCACACTCAGTTTCACTCAATGCAGAAAAGAGGAGAGAAAGGAATTGGATGTGACTGGTGTGTGTCTTTGGGTTTGCGGAGCTGAGAACTATGTGAAGAAATCCATAAAATCATCATCTGAATGGCGCATATCTTACGCTTTACGTGTTAAACATAAGAACTTGTCAGTGGAAGAGACAGCACGAAAAAACGATGCTGCTTAATTATTTTCATAAATGCAAATAAGACAAAAAAATGACCTTGTTTGGTGTCATGTTCACAGGTTTTTCCATTACTTCCTGGTGTGAACTTGGGAGGCTTGGCGCTTACGCATACAGTTAGTACAGATATATATATATATATATATATGTACTGTATGTATAAAATCAACATGTAAACTGTGTATATGCTGTGTACATATAAACAGGATTTTATGATTGGGCTGCCATCCTCAGCTCATCTGTAAAGTTGTACATTCACATTTATGCATCACATGACTGATTACATCCCGTAACACAAACATCCCCTTTTACAAATAAGAATATATTAAATAATTGCAACAACATTTCAACTGAAATTGAGACTTTGTCAGCTTAACAGATTAACAAATTAAGCATCTTGGGAGGCCTGGACAATCAGCCAGCCCGAGTGTAAATGTGGCCTTCAGATGATAAGGGTTTGACAGGGACGTGTAACTCCTGTGATGCAGGAGGCGAGTCAGCAGATGAAAGGGCATCTGCAACACTTCCTTACCTTATAGAAGGCAACTCGGGTTCAGTATCGTCCAACGCTTGTGTGGACTTTGACTCTGCCACTCTTAGGTGAACTCTGTTGCGTCCATATATGGATCCACCCACATGCACAAGAAAAGATCGTGGCAGACCCTCCAGTGTGCAGAGCTTTTTCCCTGAAGACGCTTCATACAGATTCTCTGTCCTGCATTGAGCTCTGGCACATCACAGGCTGACCTGTCATAACAGGATTTTGCCAACTGCTTTCGGTAGTGAAGGTTGTAGAAGCTTGTGTGTTACTGGAAGAGACGTTTCCAGTCCCTGCGACATTAACCTTTGAGCTGGGCTACTGTCCATGTTTTCAGGGTGTTTCTCCAATGAAGAATTGCTTTCCAGGGGTCGATTCTGTCATGCATGGCTTTGGCATGGCTGAATCATCCTTTCCATTTGATTTAAGATATCTTGGTGAGGAAGTGACATGCTCAAATTCCCAGCTGGATGCAAAGCGCCTAAACAGAGCCCCAGATTGAGGGCCATTATCTGTAGTCACTCTGTCTGGCTGACCATGTCGGGCAAACTGAGCTTTGATAACTGTCTCTGCAGCTACGTCAGAAAGCAATTCCATCTCCTAAAAATCAGAAAAATGGTCAAAAATTTAAAGATAGTCCTTTTGTCGATGACTGAACAAATTCATGCTGACAATTTGCCATGGCCTGGTGGGGATGTCATGAGATAGCATGGTCTCCTTCTGTTGGTTGTGTGTGAATTCATTGCAGGTCAAACAGTTGCTCACAAAGTCTTTTATTTCTGCTTGCACACTAGGCCAATACAATGTTTCATGAGCTTGAAGATAGCATGCATCCCCTCCAATGTGGCTTGAATGATTGTGCTTAAGCATCTCTGGACGCAGTGATTTGGGATAATGATTTTCTGCCCTCTGTATAAAATGCCATCTTGTGCACTTAATTCATCTCGATAAGGCCATAATTTTCGGATTATGTGTAGTGTTTTTTCTTTCTCATCAGGCCGCCTGTAGTGCGACATCTCTTTCGGTGTGTTCTCTAATTGTCCTTGGCATGTCTTTGGTATGCTGCTTCCTCAGCAGCTGCCCTACTTAACATATCACCGATGAACATTTCAGGCCCCGGCTTGTAGACAACATTGAGTCTGTGGTTTTGAAGTGTCATGAGCATGCTTTGGAGCCGCTCTGGTGAACTGAAAAGTGGTTTGCTGAATATAGAGTGATAGCTGCCCACTGCTCTGGGTGTGTGTGTTTGTGCTCACTAATCACTGGATGAGGTCACATTTTGATGCATGGGTCACCATACATTGACAAAATAAGTCACTTTCACCTTTTCACTTTCACTTGCACATTTTCAGCTTGCTGGTCTGTGTCACCACAGCCAACGACAAGAATGTTATCTGCGATACACTCAATTCCCAATGTTCTCTAAAACACCTCAGGTGCCTAAAGGGAGCTTTAGCCATTGTTTCCTGCCCAATGGGGTCCAGAATGTGGTCATGAAGCTGCTCTCTTCATCCAGCTTGCACTGTAAAAATGCATGTTTGGGATCTACCAAGGTGAAAATTCTTGCTTTAGGTAGTTTGTATAACACATCCTCTAAGGTTGGCATTGTATAATGAGAGCGTTTCAGAGCTTTGTTCAGGAACTTCGGGTCCAAACAAATTCAGTCTAAATTCAAATGTTGCTAATCCTGTCGGCTCTGTAACATCCGTAACGTGACCGTCTGTCTGATACACATCCAGCTGGGCTTTAACAGCTGCCTTCATAGCAATTGGAACATTCCGGGGGAGCACTGTACTGGTGAAACGCTGTTATAAATGTCCCGATAAGACAGCAAAAGTCAAGTTCAAGTTCACTTTATTTGTATAGCGCTTTATTTGTAGGGGCCCGTTCTTCGTACCTCGCTAACTCAGTTCGTTGATCTTGGATTATTTGGTTCTTTGAAGCTCATCCTGGACTTGCTGTCATAGTAACAGGTCCGTAATCTTAAACCTGCTCGGGAGAAGGCTTATTTCATGTAAACAAGATTAGGTCATTGTCATTGTCAACAAGGTCCTTGTCACAGTCATGTCTGCTTCATTGTCACTAAAGCAACTGTAAGACTGGTGCCAAGATGTCCAAACCAAAAGGACATCACATCCTGGGTCTTTGCAACATATTGAGTTGCCCCACAGAGTTTGCATCCCCATCTCAGAGAGCACACCTCAAAGGATGCTGATTGCGAACTCACGCCTTCACATCTGTCTCCTTCTCCCCCTCTCTTCATCTACTTCCCCTTACCTCAGAGAACCCTAAAACTCACCTATGAACTGTATTTAAGATATACCACATTCTGTGTGGTCAAAGTATCTAAATATTCATGTCTGATATCATTTGAAATGTCTCAGTGCGACTTACACAATGGTCTTATCCCCACAACAGTAGAGCAGATCATAACAAAGGTTTAAGGAGTTTGGAGATATTCTGCTCACTGCTGTGGGTGTGTCCTTCCTGGGCTCTTTCATGGAAATGGCCATTTGGGTCTGATCAGGTTCAGAGTCTTTTCAATGTAAATTACATCTCCATTTGGAGGAAGTATACTTTGGTTTGGGTATTTAAGGGAAGCAAGCAAAAGGTTCTAGGAGTCTGTAAACGGATCTCCCGCACAATCACTGTGTGTAGTTCTTATAGTTGGAGTCTGTAAACGGATCTCCCGCACAATCACTGTGTGTAGTTCTTATAGTTGGAGTCTGTAAACGGATCTCCCGCACAATCACTGTGTGTAGTTCTTATAGTTGGAGTCTGTAAACGGATCTCCCGCACAATCACTGTGTGTAGTTCTTATAGTTGGAGTCTGTAAACGGATCTCCCGCACAATCACTGTGTGTAGTTCTTATAGTTGGAGTCTGTAAACGGATCTCCCGCACATTCGCTGTGCGTAGTTTTGATTGTCAGGTAAACATTTCTAAATTCTCTCATTTATGCATTATTGACTGTTTCACATGAATTGATCACCTACTAAATTGTTTGAATTAGATATTGAATCATTGCTGTCGTTTACCTGTTTAATAAATTGTTATGTTTGTATCTATTCTAAATACTCTGAATTATTGGCTTAGTAGACTATGATGCATCCATGTTACCGCAATGCTACGACCAGGGTTAAGTATATTGAAATAATTAAGTTGTTATGCAGTCGGATTTTGTGTATCCTCTGTTTAGTCAGAGAAGAGTTTTGTGTATCCTCTGTTTAGTCAGAGAAGAGTTTTGTGTATCCTCTGTTTAGTCAGAGAAGAGTTTTGTGTATCCTCTGTTTAGTCAGAGAAGAGTTCGATTGTATGGGGCTACATGGGTACGTTTTAATAATAGTAAGCGGCAGCTACATTGTTAAATTGCTTTAGCCATAACCTCTGATTATCTAAATTACTTAACTTTAATTAAGTTGTTATGCAATTGCATTATATAGGTGATTGTATGGGGCTACATTGGTACCTTTTAACAATAGTAAGCGGGAGCTACATTGTTAAATTGCTTTAGCCATAACCTCTGGTTATACGGTCGAGTTTGTGATCGTGGGCCCGCACACGGCCGGTGTGAGGACCCTGTGCGACATTGAGAACCTTGGTGTACAAGTCCAATAATAATAGTGAGTTGAATAGAATGATAAAACATTTATCTAAATTTAAGAATCTTAACTTAACCTTTACAAGGTTTTATCTTTTGGAGTCAGATAAAATTGAGGAATAAAAAATAAAGAATAAGCGCAGGAAAAGGCAGAGTGCGCTGAAACCTTTGCCATTACCACTGGACTCCTACGTTGGGCCAGTGGGTGGTTTTTGGGTGGCTTTTCCCATCCAGCCTTACAAGGCTGATATCATACAGCAGAGGAGATAATAATAAGGCATAGTGTAACTATAGTGCAGCTATAAACTGCTGATATAGATAGAAAATAAATACTTAGTAGCAGAAATACTAAATACTAAAAGTCACTTTTGTTAGTCAAGACCTTCAGGAATGTGGAACAGAGCTGAATGTGTGAATGACATCAAAGACGTCAATGTAAATATCAAACACTTGGATGATTGTTATTTATTATAATCTGTTACATTGTGTCACTGTGCAAAAGCACCTGTTGCGTTTATAAAGATCATTTTGTTAAGTTTAGTGTTCTTATTCATCTTTTCTGCTTGTTAACAGCAGCAGGTGTTCATCTCTCAATCATGATTTTATTCATCACATCGTTTCATCGTTTCGTTGATATGCAAATATGAAAATAAGAGTTTCTAGAGAAACGCACAAATGAAGAGCAGATCTAATATAATAATATATAAACACACAGACAGAGAAACACACAAGCTGAAAAGTAAGAACTATTTACATTCTCATTCATATTAAAGTGATACTTTTGATTGTATGTCTAATGAAACTTTATTAATTAATTAAGAGTGATGGATCAGTAAGAATGATGGAAATATTGACTTTTAGTCTCAGTGACATTTAAAAAACATGACAGACACTGAATGAGTTACAGCTTACTCATAAACTGTCTTTATTTGTCTCATATAGACACAGTGTTGCTCTTCGGTCAGTTATAACATCAACATTACATTTTACATTATGTGATTTAATTTGTTGCGCAGAAAAAAATGAAGGTTCCCTTCAAGGAAACGAAACGCTGTGTTATGGCTGCACAATGCAAACACTATTACAATCTTCACATATATTTATATTATTTAATATATTTATTTTTTACATTTAAAATAATACAGTTATAAGTCATCATTATGGTGATCAGTGTTTGGTTTAGATTGACTCTAAACGACATTTGATTACTTTGGTTTTAACAAGATGTGTCTCTTGTAACCATGAACTAAAAAGATCATGATTACATTGAAATACACTAATGAATTGTTGTTTAGATAATTTCATCAAATGTCTTTAAAGCATCCTTGTTTGAATGAGTGTGTTGATGATTGTGTTGTTCTATAAAAACTTTAACTTTTTGTCACTTACAAACACAGAGATCAAGAATCAGTGTATGAATCTCACCAATGATGACAATTAAAAAATGTTTTATGCTGCATTGCATGCTGGGAGTCATAGATGAGTTTTGAATGCATTGAAGCATTGAACCATTTTATTAATCTGTCACCATTGGTGACATTCATATGCTGATTCTTGATCTCTGTGTTTGTAAGCGGTAAAGCTTTAAAATACAGTTCTTCTACTGTAACGTCAAAGTCTTTGTGCAATGTAATATATCACTTAAATAAAAGTGCTTTAAAACTAATAAACATCACTTTCTCTGCTGTTAAGGCAATTCATTACAATATAATTCAAGTAATTGTTATTTTGTAGTTTGAAAAGGTGAACTTAATAACCAAATGTTGTTGTGTTGAGAGTCAATCTAAACCAAACACTGATCACTATAATGATGACTTATAACTGCATTTTGTAAATTAAGCACGATGTAATAATAAATATAGTAAATAATATAAATAAATGTGAAGATGGTAATAGTGTTTACATTGTGTTTGTGAACACCATTAACAACAGAGAAACAAAATGTAATGTTTGTGTTTTTAATGTTCTGAAAACATAAAGAAAGTATTTCATGGGTGCACAGTATACTTCCTGGTCCTGATGTCCTGGTCCTGATGTCCTGGTCCTGATGTGCTGGTCCTGATGTCCTGGTCCCGATGTCCTGATGTCCTGGTCCTGATGTCCTGGTCCTGATGTCCAGGTCCTGATGTCCTGGTCCTGATGTGCTGGTCCCGATGTCCTGGTCCCGATGTCCTGATGTCCTGGTCCTGATGTCCTGGTCCTGATGTCCAGGTCCTGATGTCCTGGTCCTGATGTGCTGGTCCCGATGTCCTGATGTCCAGGTCCTGATGTCCAGGTCCTGATGTCCAGGTCCTGATGTCCAGGTCCTGATGTCCTGGTCCTGATGTCCTGGTCCTGATGTCCTGGTCCTGATGTGCTGGTCCTGATGTCCTGGTCCCGATGTCCTGGTCCCGATGTCCTGATGTCCTGGTGTCCAGGTCCTGATGTCTAGGTCCTGATGTCCTGGTCCTGGTCCTGATGTCCTGGTCCTGATGTCCTGGCTCGTCATTTGACAGATTTGATATGCGTGCTTCAGATGTGAAAGTGACTTATGACTTTTTACCTTGTGGGTAATGTAGGATTATGACATTATGACAAGATAATTCTTTATGGTATATCTAATTTAAGGTTAGTTTTAGTTTTAAATATATGGCCTGAATCCATTTATAGTAATACAGTTATATAAATAGAGTAGATCATCATCTCCTGATGTTTTTATGATCCACGTCCTCACAAACACATACTGCAGTAACTAAAGACTTCCAAAAGAAAGTTTCTGCAGATTCATATTTAAACTGTAAGTGTAGTAAGAATGAAATAAAAAAAAAACATGAATCAATCTTTATTTTCTTCAACAGAGAGCAGTAAAGGACACATCATTGTAACTTCTACTAAAACATGGAGAGAAGCTCAGATCTTCTGCAGAGAGACTCATACTGATCTGACCAGTGTGAGGAACCAGACTGACAATCAACACATTCACAACATATTGGTGAAAGAGAATATGAGCTGGACTGAAGCTCTGATATACTGCAGAGAGAATCATGTGGATCTGGTTTCAGTTGATTCAGAGGAGATTCAGCTCTGGGTGACTGAAGTCATTCAACAGTCCTCCACTGATCACGTCTGGTTGGGCTTACACTATTACTGCCAGATGAACCTCTGGATCTGGGTACGAGGAGAGATCGTCTGCTATCAGAATTGGGCTCCAGAGACTCAGATACAATATAATTACTGTAACACTGAAAACAGAGCTGGAGCAGTTCAGTCTGGAGGAGATCATCACTGGATTAACCTTCCTCGATCTCACAAACTCACAAGATAAAGACTGAAATCATGTGTGTGTCTATCAAGTCCTGTGATACACAATTTATTTTTTTTCAAATAAGTTTTCTTATTTGTTTTTATGTGTTCTTTAGCAACGTGTCCCTTAACTATATACTGTGTTGAACTTATTTAATGTATATTATTATTCTGGGATGAAACATTTGTCATTCAATTGTCAATTGTTTTCTCATCTACAGTTCCCTTTCAAGGAAACTCGCGCTGCGTCATTAAAACATTAATAATGAACATCGTTTATGACTTCATTAATTTGTCCAATGACTTTTGAGCCCCTGAAAATATGGGGGCTGTGTATAGAAATAGTGCTTAAGAGTCCATGTTTCATGTGGGATTTTAGTTGATTGTTTTACAATAATTATATTATGCTGGCATACAGAGCCAAAATGATAAATAATGTGCCTGTATCTAAATACATATGGACCTAACTGTATTTATTTCATTAAAACATACACACTGTAAAATCTCTGTCAGAGAGAAGATAGTGAGAAAGCCAGCTGTTGCTGGTGTATCAATACTGGGAAAGAAGTGAGTATTAAAACTGCTTCAAATATTTCAATAAAAGAAAAACCTCAACAGCCCAGAAACTCTTTTGGGTCTGGACAACTGACTCAAGTCACCTAAAGTAACATGAAAAAGCGTCATTCACTGAAATCAAGTAGTTTACATCCTTGTTGAAAATGTTATTTAAAAAGATATTACCACTGACCCGAGTCCTTCTGTGAGGAGCGTATCTAAGTCTAGATGTTTATTTAATTCAGCAGCTTGACATTTTGTATGTTTGTATGTAGTTTGGAGTATGTTTTGGTCATTTCATGACAGAGAACATGACAACTATATATACTGCTATAGACCATTTCGCAAGATGTAAACAGCACTGGTCCAGAAGCACTTCCTGTCTCAGTTTTTTAACACTACACAAATGTCAGAACAAAATACTATCAACAGAACATTTACAACTGACTTGTTTAACAAACATCTTTAAGATTTAATTTAATTTACATATGTGAAATACAAAAAACTGAAACAGGAAGTGCTTCTGGACCAGTGTTGTTTACATCTTGTGAAATGGTCTATACACGACACATTAATAACAATTACATCATTATTTAAAACCATCACGAGATTTGATTGATTCTTGATTGATCAACACATTTTAACATTAATTTAGTCGTTGTTGGATGTGTGCATTGATTTTTTAAAATGTACTATCAGTTCATTAATGAGGATATGACACATCTGGACATACAGATATTGCACTTCACTCTTCACAAATATGTGTATTAGTAATACTTTATCAAAGTAATATTAACTCAGATATATATATATATATATATATATATATATATATATAGTTGTGTGTTTCTTCTGTCAGTTTACACAGAAATGACTAAAGTTTGACTGAATGTCAAGAACAAATGTAATCAAACTAATAATCCGATCATATATTGTCAGAACTGTTGTAGTATAAACACAATATTTGCGTGTATCCTGTGTGAGATGAGGATTATATTCAGTTTCTGTCTGTGTAAGACTGACATCTAGTGGACACGTTTATATAATAAGACACACGGAAGCAGGAAGCTGAAACTAAACAGACGAATGTTTGTGTTTCTCACAATGCTGTAAAATGGCAGAAGCTCGTTTTTCAGAGGTCTGTGCACATCATGAGACAATGATGGAGATTTACAGTGAAACCGATGAGAGGTTCATATGTCATGTGTGTGTAGATGAAGAGAAACACCACGAGAGAAGTGAGAAACAGGTGAGAGATCAAGACACTTGACAGCTGTTTGTGAATGAGGAAAGATCTGTTTCTTATGTGTCTGACCTTGATTCATGTATGAAGAGATTTCTTGTACTGTCAGAGAACTTTGACAAATGTTTCGCAACTGCTCAGTTTTTATTAATTTACCTACAGATGTTTCAGGTCATTCGTAAACAAAATAACAAATGATCAGTTTCATTTTTACATTTTGTTTCAATATTGTGATACAACCACACTTGTGGTCCTATTATATTGTAAGCTAAACATATCATAACAGCCCTGTTATGAATAGCTCTAATAATTGAAATCAGAAAATGTGCGTTCTGTGTTTAAACATTTTCTGGAGTCTGTATTAACCACAAATATATGATTAAGAATGGAGATAATGGGTAAAATGTTATCTAATCTCAGTGCCTTGAGCACATGAGTGGCTATAATCAACACTGCTGACCTTTGGACTCTATAGGGATGAAATGTTTGTACGCAGTGAATCATCTTAAGCCTCCAGGAACAACAGCATTCACTGCAGTGACAAACAGATCTGGACATCCGCTCAACCGACCTCATAACAGTCATAATCCAGGACATAAAAACACCATAGTCATCTTTAGGATGGAAACAGATAATATACTTTGAATGAAATGTTTGTGTTGTTTGTCTTTATAGAGTTTGACAGAGATTATCATCAGTCCTGAAGTGAAGAGCAGAGAGCAGTTCCTCCAGTGTAAGTTACTAGAAACATGAATCTCTTATTGTTTATCAGCAAACAAAACACATACACTTTATTGAGAAATGCTTATTAGTCAATTACTAATACTCTCTCATTTGTAAGTCGCTTTGGATGAAAGCATCTGCTAAATGAATAAATGTGAATAGAAATGCAAATGTCATGCTAGTAAAAAGAGTGTGTCATTTCCTGAAGCTTTTTAACAGTCAGGAGGCTGAACTAATAAAACCGAACATGCTTATAAACTTGACATGAAGCTTTTTCCAAAGATTTCAATTCAATACAGTGCAATAAAGTACTAGAGACTTGTCACTGTATGTTTGGATCATCATTAAATAATTCAATCCAAATAGATAAAGATAAATATATATTGTGTTAGACGAGTCGCCTTCTTCTTCTTCTTCCTCTCCTGCCTAAAAAAAACAACATCCGAAGTACCTGAACTTATTTCACACATATCCTAAAAACCAACTCTGATATGGTGAGATTAGATCACATTTTTTGTCAGTCAGTGGTTGGGAAATATGGCCACTGGATGACATCATCACTAGGGGTGGGTACTGAAAACCGCTATCGGTTCTGCTTTCGGTACTGGAGAAATTAAGAAAATACATGTCCTGTTTATTAACGCTAAATAAACGTTATCTTGCGCATTTTAACTGTCCAACCATTTCTAATTTACGATAATAGCCTATTTAGACATTAGACATTTACCTGCATTTTATCCATCATGCGCGAAATGTCCCTGAGTACACTGAGTGCGCGCGCACGCACACAACACGAAAGCTCGCGCTTAATAGAGTGACGATGGCGGAGAGAAGCAAACGGTGTAAAGTATGTTTACATTTCACTCGAGTGGATGCAGACAATGCTCGTTACAACACGTGCAACAAGATTTTAGCTTGTAAGGGCAGAAACACAAGCAATCCGTTAAAACATCTTTCAAAAGTTTATCATGTGCGGACAGAGAATTGCAAAGTTTTCGACTGTCTAGTTAGTTCATCATCCACCTCCTCAGGTACATATGTTAGCAGTCTTCCCAAATAACAACGACATAAGCATCCTATAAGGTCTCTCTAAATTAGTATTTAATAATTTAATAAATACATCACGTTCAGTTAAATTATGAATAAACTACGTATTTTTTCTGCAGTAGCTAAATAAATCATAGACATTAAAAATGCCTTTACAGTACTGCATTTACAAATAGATGAATAAGAATAAATTTTGCTTATTAAGAAATGATAAAGTAGAAATGACCTAATAATGAATTTGTAGTGATGAAATACATACACTTAAATTTTGTAGTGTACATTGCAAGTAGTTTCAAACATGTATAACTTTTAATCCCAGTTCTTTTGCAGTCTACCTGCATGACCCAACTGTGTTGCTTTAAAGCACTGGACATTATTTTACAAAATAAATTGTTTATTTGATTTATTTTGTTTGTATAATATATATTTGCTCAAACATTGCTGTTTGTTAGGCTATAGATAATAGTTTTATTTTACATTTAAAAAATAAAGTGTTAATTCTGTTCTCAATTTGTTTTTGTTTTTTTATTAAAAACACAACAAAAAGTACCGATAAGAGTACCGTTAAAGTACTGGATCGATAAGTGATATTGATAAAAGTAGTAATACCGTTAAAACCTTAACGATACCCATCCCTAATCATCACCCCAAAGATGATGCCATCTCATTCATCATCTAAATGATGTGTGGACAGAGTCGTTTTGCAGTGAGATGAACAGATCTTGAGGTTTATTACATTTACATTTACATTTAGGCATTTAGCTGACGCTTTTATCCAAAGCGACTTACAAACATGAAGCAATGAAGCGACACATCATCGCGACACACGATATTATAGTTTGACTGTGTTATACGTGCATCATTTCTTGAAACTAATTCATCTTAAGAATCTATCACTTTTGTGGATGATGTGTCATCTTTTATGTTCCTCAGATTCTCATGGGCTGACGCTGGATCTGAACACAGTGTATCAACACCTCCGGCTGTCTGAGAGGAACAGAGCAGTCACATTCACGTACACAGATCAGCAGTATCCTCATCATCCAGACAGATTTGAGTGTTGTCAGGTGTTGTGTAGAGAGAGTGTGTGCGGACGCTCTTACTGGGAGATCGACTGGACCGGTGGTGGTGTGTATATATCAGTGTCATATAAGAGCATCAGCAGGAAGGAATGGGGTCACGAGTGCGAGTTTGGACGTAATGATAAATCCTGGCGATTGTATTGCTCTGACTCCAGTTACTCCTTCAGTCACAATAACAAATGGACTAAAGTGCCTGTAGAGTCCAGATCTCACAGAATAGGAGTGTATGTGGATCACAGTGCAGGAACTCTGTCCTTCTACAGCGTCTCTCACACAATAATGACCCTCATTCACAGCATTCACACAACATTCACACAACCTCTATATCCTGGATTTGCAATCGTTTCTGTCAATTCTAAAGTGACACTCTGTGATCTCATAATGTAGACGATACTCGTCCTTTCTCCTGCTTCTGGACACTTTAACTATTGGACTCAATTTCCCATAATCCTTTGCCGGTCATTACCTGTCATTTACCGGACAATGACTGTCTATTCCGCTTATACCACACAGTTACCACACCACAAGACATTGTTCAAATGTCACTATAACCGTTCTGTTATTTAAACCTGGTAAAGTGACCTGGAACACCTTCATAGATTTCAATTTACTGAAAAGTGGTATAACAGCTCTATAATTGTGTTCTGAGAGGTGAAAGCATGTGTCCAACTACTGTTTCATTATGTGATGACCTTAAAAATAATGTTCTTACTTTATACTTGATAAACAAAATTAATTTACATACTTATAAAATGGCAAGTGGAAATATATATATATATATATATATATAAATATATATATATATATATATATATATATATATATATATATATATATATATATATATATATATATATATATAGGATAAGCCTATTGATTTAAACCCAAAATGTATTCGTACCTCATAAAGGAATCATTTGATGATGAAAACTAGGCCTATGCTAGACTTGCTCAAATCCATGTATAAAAAATTAAAACTACTGTACATTAATCCTTTCTAATTCTTGGTTGCAATGACAATCTAATCCCTACAGAATTTAGAAAGATAATCATAATTTGAATAAATTGAATAACTAAAACCATGTATTTCTTCAATCGCTGTGAAGTTTTTTCATATGCAGTGGTGGTACACTATGACAGAATTATGATTAAAATCAAACAGAATGAACAGCTCATCTTGTGTTGTTATGCCATTATCTGCCCCGTTTACTTACTAATATGCAGAAAAGCTAAATAACATTGTCTAAAAAACTTCTCTTAAAGAATACAAATTACTTTCAGTGATTCATTGGTCAGTGTTTTATCCTCTGCTACTGGCAGGCGGCACATAAAAATCATTTGGATGAAAGAAAGAACACAATGCTGTATCACACCTCTAATATGACAAAAACACTTTAGATTTAAATGAGTACCTTGAATAAGCTCCACTGTGTGCTCCAGGCTGGTCAGCATCCCCTGTTTAAAGACATTTGAAAAATATCCTAAACTATATAATCTAACAATTACAGCCAAAGCAAAACAGTAAATGCAGTCTTACGTGCTTAAACTCTTTCGCAGTGGGCGGATGTAAATACTAGCATGATTAATCATGAGAACAGGATCTTTCAGGTATCTCACACCGTAACCCTGATTAGGACATGGGATTAGGGAGAGATGACAGCTTTGTGTGGATCCTGAAATTTTCACCTGTACCACTTATCATGCCAAGATGACCAAGATGGCGCGATCGGACGTAGCAGCTTCTCCGGGTCCCAAAGACGGTGCTTTTTTGTCTTTTAATGTCATTTGTTCGTCTCCAAACAGTGTCAATTTACCACAAATTCATTGTGAGATCACTCCGGGATACATCTACGATCGCCAAATCCTTTTGCATATCGGCAACACATACAAACACAAACTCTCGCCGGCGGCTACTGAGAAGCTACGATGCCTTTGTTTACTGCTGGAGCCGGACTTTGAGACTGCGGCCTTGCCTACTGACGCTACCCACACAAGGCGGTGTCGAAAGCGGTGTGAGAGAGGACGGAAGCGTGGTAAGCGCGGAGGTATACGAGCAAGGCTAAGAGCTAACCCCACAAGACCGGCTCTTCCAACACTCATGCTCTCAAACGTTCGCTCTCTGGAAAATCTGTTAGGCAGTTGTAGCCTAGTGGTTAGAGAGTTGGACTTGCAACCAGAGAGTTGCTGGTTCGATTCCCACTACCAGCAGGAAACAACTGAGGTGCCCTTGAGCAAGACACCTCACCCCTAATCGCTCCCAGTGTGCCACTGGTAAAGTTGTAAGTCGCTTTGGATGAAAGCGTCAGCTAAATGAATAAATGGAAATGGAAATGGAAAACAAACTGGTCTTAATTCAACTCAGTCGGTCTACACAGCAGGAGGCAAGGGATTGTTGTGTGTTTGTTTTCACTGAAACATGGCTAAACGACAACATCCCGGACTCCGCCATTCAGCTGCCAGGACTAACTTGCTACCGCGCGGACAGAGATTCATCGCTTTCTGGTAAGACTCGCAGGGGTGGCTTGTGTGTGTACGTCAACAAAGAATGGTGTAACAATGCTGTGGTAATGACAAAACACTGCTCATCACTGGTGGAGTTTATGGTTGTGAAGTGTCGACCGTTCTATCTGTCGCGGGAGTTCACGGCCATTGTTATTGTCGGGGTCTACATTCCCCCGTGTGCAAACGCAAAGGACGCGCTTCGTGAACTGTACAGCGCCATCAGCTAACAAATAACCCTGACGGCTTTTTCAACATAGCCGGTGACTTCAACCACGCAAACTTAAAGACAGTTTTGCCAAAGTTCTACCAACATGTGAACTTTGCAACAAGGTGAAACAACACACTGGACTTTGTTTACACAACAGTTAAGAACGCATACAAAGCCAAACCCCGCCCCCACTTCGGGTTCTCGGACCACATCTGTTATGCTAATCCCAACATACAGACCACTTCTCAAACGTGCCAAACCAGTTCTAAAGCAGGTAACGGTATGGCCAGAAAATGCTACCTCAGCACTGCAGGACTGCTTCCAGGACACAGACTGGAACATGTTTAAAGAGGCGGCCACCTACAACAACCACACAGACCTACAAGAGTACACTGAAACTGTGACTGCTTACATCAAAAGGTGCACAGATGATGTGACAGTCACAAAAACCACACGCGCCAACCAGAAGCCATGGATAACAGCAGAGGTTCGTGGGCTGCTAAAGACCAGAGATGAAGCTTTCAGATCAGGAGATAAAGCAGCCCTCAAAACAGCAAGAGCCAATCTGCCACTTCACAGACAGCAGTGACACACGAAGTCTGTGGCAAGCCATTCAGACCATCACAGACTACAAGCCCCCACCACAGGCCTGTGATGATGACACATCCCTCCCAGATACACTCAACCACTTTTATTCACGGTTCGAAATGCAGAATGACACACCTGCACAAAAACTGGCCACACCTTCCAACGGCCTGGCGCTCTGTCTGTCTCCAGCCGACGTAAGGAAGACCCTATCTAGGATTAACCCACGCAAGGCTGTGGGTCCTGACAACATACCTGGCCATGTACTGAACAGCTGTACAGCTGACAGATGTCCTAACAGATATCTCTTTAACACCTCGCTGAGCCAGGCAGTCGTCCCCACATGTCTCAAATCCACAACAATCATACCGGTACCAAAGAAATCACCTGTGTCCTGTCTAAATGACTACCGTCCCATAGCACTGACTCCAATCATAATGAAGTGCTTTGAGAGGTTAGTCATGCACAACATAAAAACCAGCCTCCCCAACACACTCAATCTGCTCCAGTTTGCATACCGTCCAAACCGCTCTACAGGCGATGCAATTTCCTCCACTCTCCCACCTGGCTCTTACTCACCTAGAAAACAAGGACTCTTATGTCAGAATGCTGTTCATTGACTTCAGTTCAGCATTCAACACAATAATCCCACAACAGCTCATAAATAAACTAAACCTGCTGGGCCTTAACAATTCCCTCTGTAATTGGATTCTGGACTTTCTAACCGGAAGACCTCAGTCAGTCCGTGTCGGCCACAACACTTCGGGCACTACCACACTGAGCACAGGTGCCCCACAAGGCTGTGTGCTCAGCCCTCTGCTCTTCATGCTGCTGACCCACGACTGCACTGCCAGCTCCAAGTCCAGCTCCAACCACATCATCAAGTTCGCTGATGACACAACAGTGGTAGATCTCATCAGCAACAATGATGAAACACACTACAGAGAGGAAGTGGCACAGCTGGCGAAATGGTGTGTCACCATCAACCTGTCCCTAAATGTGAGTAAGACAAAGGAGGTCGTGATGGACTTCAGGAGAAACTCTGTTGATCACCCCCCACTGACCATCAACAGCTCGCCTGTGGAGAGAGTCAGCAGCATTAAATTCCTGGGGGTGCACATCACAGAGGATCTCACCTGGACCACCAACACCATGTCACTCTCCAAGAAGGCACAACAGCGCCTACACTTTCTCCGCCGGCTGAAAAGAGCAAGTCTCCCTCCACCCATCCTCACCACTTTCTACAGGGGCACCATTGAGAGCGTGCTGACCAGCTGCATCACTGTCTGGTATGGGAACTGTTCTGCAGCAGACCGCAAGACCCTCCTCATCGGTGCCCCTCTCCCTCCATCCTGGACATTTTCCTCACACGATGCTCCAGCAAAGCCAACAGTATCGTGAAGTACTCCACACACCCCTCCCACAGTCTCTTCCAGCTCCTACCATCAGAGCCCACTCTGCCAGACTCCTCAATAGCTTTTTCCCCCAGGCTGTGAGAGCCCTGAACTCAAATCACCCCGCAAACAAACCACCTGTAGTAGCACACTCTCCTCCTCTATGCGCACTAGTCACTTTTCACACACACTGCTGTATACAAATCCCACCAAAAAGACATGCACTACAAATCATCCTGCACTGTTCCCCAGCCAGCTGCTTGAATTCAAATAGTTTGTATAGTTTGTATAGCATTCGTATAGCTTGTACAGTTTGTATTTTTAGTTTATGTATAGGTACATTTTCTTTTTTTTACATTTTTAAATTTTTTACTTCATTGTTGTATACCTGTATTTATTTATGTAGCACCGTGGTCCCTGTGAGGCACGACATTTCGTTCCATTGTATGCCCCCGCATGTAGCGGAATGACAATAAAGCTCAACTTGACTTGACTTGACTTAACTTTGGATAGGAAGAGAAAACTAACTCTAAAGTCTGCTGAACTGAAAATATTTAATCCTAAATAACCAAATTCATCACATCTGTGTCAATTTTGCACTGACCATGGATGTGGTTTTCGCAAGGCAACAAAATGTGTGTGTAAATGGAAAGCGGATGTGTCTCTTGCTGGCCGCCTTGTCCTGGTTTGATTATTATATGCTGCAAATTCCAAATGGACCAGTGGATGGACTTGGTGCTGGCATAAAGAATTAGTTTGTATTCAATCAGCATGTAATAATGTGTAGAACATTTAATGTAAATATAAATCATATGTTAGTTTAAAACATGACAAAAAAACACCACACCACTGAATAGAAACATTCTGTGAACTTTCAGGAGTAAAGTGTAAAAATACCCTCACCACAGCCGATTTCAATGGTCAAGCAATCACCCATTGATTCATTTCAGTGATTTGTTTGTTCCCTAAATTATTTTTTTCAGATTCGGAAGGGTTCGGTGTTTAAGAGATAAGAGAATAGTGAGAAGTATTGAAGAGATGATGAAGATAAGACTGCTTGGTTATTTATAGAGGATCTCTCTTGAGCTGATAGGACAGATGATGTGATTACTGATGATGAATTGATTACTGATGTGATTTACTGATGATGAATTGATTACTGATTTGATTTACTGATGATGAATTGATTACTGATGTGCAAAATTAGTTCATAAAACGTCACTTCTTCATTTTACATACATACGTCAGTTGGTGTCATCGTATGTTCTATAAGTACTGTAAATGAAAAACCTCATTATAAGCTTTATTAAAATGTACCTGTATAAATAAGACGCTGGAGTGATTAATAAATTTGCTCTCGTAATTAACGTCATTTTTGAACTGTTTAGTAATTACCCTTGTGAAAAAGAAGTGCACTTTAGTGTACTTCTATGAAGTTTACTTATTGGGAAAATAATACACTTTAAAACAACACATATAAGTATGTATTACTGATTAAATGTAATGGTTTTGACATAGTAAATGCAAATAATATGTGATTTCAAATGTATCACACATTAAGTTTATATTAAATACATTTAGTGTTTTTAAACCACTTAAGTAGGACTTTAATATGCTTTATATGTCATTTAACAATTGTTTCTAGCTTATTTAAAAAACAACTAAAGTGAACTGCTTAATGTATTGAAACTACTTTAATATAATTTAACAATACACCTGATGTGAATTAAATGCAATGTGTTCGACCACCTAATTCTAGTTGTAGTTGATTTCAAATATACCACAGTTTAAATTTATATGAAGTGCAGTTAGTTACAACTAGCATATTGAACTTATACAGTTATATCTCTTAGAAATAAAAGTAAATAAAAAAGTTAACCAACAGTATGAAATGTATATTTTAACATCAGACAGAAATACTAACATTACAAACAACAAATACAGAGCTGCATGAACTTTAAACCAACTACCCCTTTGGCCGGTTTCTTGAGTCTATTACATAAAGGTCAATTCATTCTCATCGTTACCTTTTACACCACCAATTTTCTGAATTTATTTAGCACAGCTCTCATTGTTACACTTCTGCCTACCCAGCTAGCAATGTTTATTTCTAAAAATGTTCTGAAAACATCCCCAAGACAATATGAAACGTTGTACGAATGTTTTCAGTGTCAAGTTTTATTTTTGTGATTAGGGTTAGGGTTAAGTGATTGATGATGTCATTATTGGACTGTACCCTTCCCATATGTTTTCAGAACAACATTAAAAACACAAACATTACAGTCTGTTTCTCTGTTGGTACTCACTAAAAAATGTTGGGTTAAAAATAACCCAACTTGTAACCCAACTATGGGTTGGTATAGCACCTTCCCATCTGTGGGTTATTTTGACCCAATGAATTGGGTTAAATTCCAGTTGGGTTAAAAGTTACCCAACAGTTGAGTTAATTATTTATATTAATTCACTGCAGTATTTTTATTAAAAATTACTTAATAAAGCTATATTATGAAACTACTTTGTTGTAAATTACAGATTTTATTTAAATATGCAAAAATACATTAACAAATAAATATTTTATTTAAATTTACAATGTGTAAAAATATGACATTTTCAAGATGTTCACTGACTTTAAAACCAACAAATGTGTGTCAATTCATATTTATATCAAAACATACACAAATGTGCACATACAGTTCACAAATAAAATGAACATAACATAAACATAATAATAAAACAAAAAATAATCATAAACACAAGTAATAATAATAAAAATCTGCTGGATGTTGGACCTACTGATGATCGGTAAAGTTTTTTACTGATCACTAAATACAAAATTTTTAAGGAGGAGGCAGTGTGCAGAAGGAACTCCTTCTGGAATATTAAAGACCGTGTGCTCCAAAAACTCCCAAATAGGAGCAGAGGGCTTTGGGTAGTTGATGTCATACACAAAGAACAGTTTGAAACACAGATCCACTGTTTGTAGTAATGTATCCTGTTCCATCGCCTCCCCGTTGAAAATGATAAAAATTTGGGAGGAGTTTTTCTTGTCACCAAGCACCAGGACATGTGGATTCTGGCTTGTCTCGTGGTTCAAGTACTGCACCATATTAGTGCCAACCTTAAAAGAAAAAATAAAGTTCAGTTGACATGCATTGTGATGATATTTCATGGATAAAATAACTTTAAAAAAATTAGTTATAGCTATAGCTATAGTGAATTTAAATTAGTTAAAGTGATAATTTACCCAAAAATGAATATTCTGTCATCATTTTTTTTTCAAAATATCTTCTACAAAATAAATAAAGGTGACTTGACTACACAGAGCAAAGTAATTTTAACACATATGATTTTGCAGTATTGCTTTTACTTACAGGTTGAATGTCAATGAAGGACCGCTTCATTTCAGTGTATGTTGGGTGAAATTTTTCCATTTGTGCGGTATGACGCAGATGGCAGGATGGCAGGAAGGGTTTTAAAGGCAATTTCTGCACGAACACTTTTAAATGACAAAAGTGCAGAGAAAGCACAAGTTGGAAAAAAAACGTACAAAAAAAGCTTACAGTTTTCATTTTTACAATCTTTGTGGGGATCTACTACCATTTGCACTAAGAGACAGACTAAACCAGTTTTCAGTCCCTCCAGGATTTTTTTCAGATTTTTGCGGCCTACAATGACTGATTTAGCTGTGGCTTTTCTGAAAATTTGTAGCAATATTTGTGGCAATTCTTGTGGTGTTTTTGTATTGTCTTTCTGACAATCAAAAACCACTGGGCTGTGTAATTTATAATAAGAGAACACTGAAAGAAATTAAGAGAAAATTAAGTGTTGTCCATATTACAGTTTTTCTCATTTGCTAAGACACACTAAATGAAACTGGGATCCGCTTGATCTTCATCATCACATTATTAGCACAGCAGAAGTCTACTCTTGCAAATGTTTTAACACTTTTTCATTTGTTTCGCACATTTTTCACACCCTTTGTCAAAACAGTTACCACAGATCTCATTGAAAGACCCCAAACTCTATTGGATTCACTGTGTTGAACAAAAGAAAAAAATCTATTCACAGCTGATAGAAACTACTTGCATAATTATAAATCTCTATGCACCTGTGTGAAACTCATTTGCACAACTCTTCAATCAGCAATCAGTCCTTATCCATCTATAAAATATGCCACCTCTGTGTTGCTATTTGCAAGCATGGATCAAAGAGGCCATAGGCACGGAAGGAGAGTAGGAGGCCATGGCAGAGGGGCCCGAGGAAGAGGAGTTTGTATGCGTGGTGGAGGAGCTGCAGCAGCAAGAGGACGAAATCGAGCTCAAGTTTCAAACAAAATTCGGGCAACAATTATTGACCATATCATCAATCATGGCTTGTCCTTTAGAAAGGCTGGACAACGGGTCCAGCCCATTCTGAGTGGTAGCACAGTGGCATCTATTGTCAGCCTTTTTCGGAATGAGAACAGGTAATTCACAGTGTTACTGTAATGTATACCACTGTGTATTTCAGCTTTACTGTATTGCCCTGTTAGCAGAACAAACTGTGTCTACAGTAATGCAGATGTTTTATCAATCCCATTTATGTGACTGTCATACAGTAATGTCAATTTTGACATGCTTTTTGCTTTTACTTTATAGAATCCACACATTACCACACACTGGTGGCAGAGGAAAGATATTTAGTATTGAACAGGAGTCTGCCATTGTAGATATGGTAGTGGCAAACAATGCAATCAGACTGCGTGAAATCCAGGCAGCAGTAATTGCAGATCAGGGAGCATTTAGAAATATAAACAGTGTGAGTTTGGCAACTATAGATCGAGTCCTTAAACGAAACCATGTCAGAATGAAGCAGCTGTTCCATTTCAAAGAAACTCTGACATCGTAAAGGAGGCACGATTCCAGTATGTGCAGGTACAGATTTTTTATTGTAATACCTTGTTTACCATAGTTACATGCGACTGGAATAATTTGCTTTATGAATTTGCTCTTTTTCTTAGAGAATAATGGAGCTTGAAGCTGAAGAGGCACATCACAAATTCATTTTTGTGGATAAAGCCAGCTTCAACCTCTGTAAAGCGAGGCGACGCGGGAGGAACATCATTGGGCAGAGGGCCACTGTCACAGTGCCAGGTCAGAGGGGTGCCAATATCACCATGTGTGCTGCCATCTCCAATGATGGAGTCCTTTGCCACATACCAACTATTGGCCCATACAATACTGAACGCCTCATCACATTTCTTGATGCATTGAAAGAAATACTGATTCCACCCGAAGAGAGAGGGTTGTTGAGGCCTGGCCTGGCTTTCCACCACTCTCGCCTTTGTGAATGAATGGTTTGCAGCACAGCCTCGTATTATGATGCAATTCCTCCCTGCATACTCGCCTTTTCTGAACCCAATTGAATCCCAATTCTGAATCCCAATTCTCTGCTTGGAGGTGGAAGGTGTATGATCACCGGCCATATGAGCAGATGCCCCTCCTGGAGGCAATGAATGCTGGTTGCCTGGCAATAGGTGCAGAGGACTGCCAGGGATGGATACGCCATGCAAGGAGGTATTTCCCTCGGTGCATTGCAGGGGAAAACATTCAATGCGATGTTGATGAGAACCTGTGGCATAATGGTCAAGAACGAATGGACTAAATGTGAAAGATAAAATATATATATCTTTCTTTTTTTTTTAAAGGTATTTCCACCCATAAGTTTCCTTTGGTAGCTTATTTTTTCCAGTATCCATTTGAGTTTGTAAAGTATCATATTTCATATTGATGGCTGCATTTTGTATTTTGTTGCCCATTGTGTAATGATTGATTGAAAGAAAAAATTAATTTAACCACAAGTTGTGGTGTTTGATGGAAATATTTGCTTATGTTGCATGTTTTAAATGTTTTGTGAGTGTTAGAGCATTTTGCTAACAAAATGAGTCATTTTGGCCATTGAGCTTCAGTTTTATCCTGTGTGTTAACTGTTTTGAAAATGTGATGTCAGAATGGGCAAATGTGTTTAAGCAACCGAGAAAAACTGCAAATACATGAATTTCTAAGGACCCTAAATTATCAACATTAACAAAACTTTTAAAAATCTCTTCATGATCAAAATCATTAGAAAAATTGTGTTAAAATATATCAAATAATTATACAAGAGTGTTTTGAGGAACATTTATTTGTTCATCTTGCAATCATTGTAATCAATGTACTGAATTGCATACTGTTATAAAAACCACATTAATTTACATTTTGGCCATATAAATAATAAAGTGCACCAAGTTGCTATTTTTGCTCAGTTTGGGCTTCTGAATACAAACAAGATGTTTTTCCACCTCCGTATTCTCATTATATCATTATACGAGCAATAAAAGCCTGGTGTATCAATGACAAAACAAAAAATGTTATTTAAAGGTTAAAAAAAGTTCTGTGATTTTCTAACTATTGGTGAATTATTTCAAGCTTTACATGGCTTATAACATGTTAGTATTTTATAATATAATAAAAAGAACTTCAAGCGTAGTACTTTTGACACAAAATGTATGAAGTCTTTTGTTGGTTTGATATACACCATAGCAAATACAAAAATATGAATGGCTATTTGAAAACATGTAAAACCTGTCTGATTTCCTTTTTTTTGCTCCATGACCAGTGTCAGAAACAGGGAGTAGCGAAGCCTGCTGTTACACAGGGTAACACAGGGTGTTCCATTAATGCGACCCAGTTTCAGAAAGTGAATTTACATTTTCATTCAATTCTCCTTGCGTTCTTTCTGTCATGCTGCTTGTCCATGTTGGGGTTGTTCATAAAAAGTGTGAACCTCTAGGCAGTGTTGACAAATTTAACTGGTTGATAAAAAATGTCAATCAGTGTGCGCTCCAGTGTGTGTGTGTGTGTGTTTTGAAGAGCATGTGCGCTTTATAGTGGGATGAAGCAACGGCACAAACAAAGGTTTAGTGATCGATTCGAAGTGGGCATCGGCTGAATGCATGTTGCTGCGATATCATCACATGATGCTTCTAGGCCCAAATTATGCGGGAAATCTGCAGTTTAGAAAAATTTTAAATTCAGCGATCGTAGAATCGCAAAATCCTGGAGGGACTGGGTTTTACAAAAAAAGTATCTTAGGTCATAATTGATTTCATACAGACTTATGTCCTACCTATTGCCAGTGTTTCCAGATTTTCTGGAAGGACATCTGAAGCCTTGGGTTCTTTCTTTGCAAAGAGTAAAATCCGGTCAGTGATGACAGAAGCCCAGAATTCATAAAGGCGGTCTGCCTGGTCAGGGAATATAACTCTAAAGTCCTGCAATATCTAAGAAAACCATGAAGTTGATATTAATATATGGTAGATTGTAACAAAAGATTGAACAAGCTGAAGCATTTTAGTTAAATTAATGTAGGAGTTCTGCTACAGGCTAAGAAAACCCTTCAGAAAATTCTGTATCATTATACTCGCCATTCTTCAGACAAGGAAACTGGCAAGTTAGTGCCAGAGCCATCTCCTTTTTGATCTCAGCTGTTGGGCTTTACAAAGAAACAAACATATAAACATTCATATAGACCTTATTTGTGTAGTTTTATTTATTTAAAGTCCCCCTGTAGTGAAAATAAATTTTTTACGTTGTTTATTTGTCTGTGGTGTTTCTAATATGCTTTCAGACAAAACATGTGCCAATCCATCAACCAACACCATTCTCCTTAAAACTGTAGTTTCCCAAAGGCTGACCCAGAAATGCGGTCTGAAACAGCCCTCGGTTTGCTATATCATAAAATTCAATAACCAATGACGTCAAGGGATAGATTCTTATCACTAGCATGCAAAATATACCAATACCAGCACAAAAACAAAAATAAATTAAAGCAAAAAGCCCATGAAGCCCATGATTCATTCATTTAAATTATAAGTGGCCCGGAGTCAGACCCACCTCTCCCGCATCAGTGTCTGCACTTCACATGCGTATGCTCGCGGGTGCGAACTGGAATCACAAAGGCATTTTAGTGTGCCTGTTTTGACACACCATTGTCAAGTAATTAAGTAACTTTAACGTTTGTTACAGTATTCACTGTATTGTCCACTAGTAAAAACATAGTTTTATCAGTCATTATCCGTGTAGGCCATTGTGAATGTGGAGTTGCTTGTGGTTCTCGTCTCGCAGCTTTCCACTATTGTCTCAGTTGGTGTTGGTGGTTCATTCCTTACAGGCTGACTGGGACATGATTGATTGTTGATGGGGCTATGGCCCAGAGACTGTTTAAAAGACAAAAAACATCAAGTAAATATCAAGCATTATTATCAGCAATGACTAAAAATTACAGTTCTGTGTACCTGTATAATACATGTTCGTTGTATCTATACAGAATTGGTCTCACCCTTCCCAATTCTCATACATGTGCATTTATCTACCCAACCTCGCTCAACCCATAGTGACCAGTGTGTGAGAACTTTATGTAAAGAGGTGCTTGCATGCACATTCTGAGGCAAATGAGTCTGGTTGAAAGGAAACCAAGAGAGGAACTGAATACAGTGGCATTAGTGCATGGAGAACTAAAAACGCCGATACCTTAATGGAATGTAGGAATGGTCATCATCACAGTCAAATGACTTCACTGCATGTAATGGGTGAAAATCATGCTGTTCACTGACACCAAGTGCTTCCAATGCCTGGTCCGGAACAACAGTGTAGGCAAAGTAATGATGACTGAAAGAAACTGTTGTCCATCTCTGAACTATTAGCTTCACGTTGTCATTAAGAGTGACAATTTTTTTAATACGACCAAACTGAGGATCTCCATCTGTAGTGCAGGTCATGAAAACAGTCATCCCTGGTCTGTATAATGTGCCATTAACCTTGATCCATGCTGGGATATAAACATCACTGGAAAGGGGAAAATCTTCCAAGCCAAGTAACATCTTGGACATCCTCGACCGACCTGGACCAATCTCAGTTTCCTTTTTGAACAATCTGCCTGTCAACAGCTGAAAGCACAACATCATTTGGTGCCTGTATGCCATAGTCTTTGTGACATTTTTGAAATACATGTGACATGGCTTTTAAAAAAGCTATGTTTCGCCTCAAATCTCATTGCCCAAAAGTTGACTAGGGGGCCTATTTTTCTAAACGTAGATGGATAATGAACCATAAAGTGGTGTTTCGGCTTTAAATGCAAATGAGGGAACAACTCTTGGAAGAGTGTATGATGGTCTTGAATAAGACATCTGAGGTATATTGTGGCCTCTGGAGTCAGGGACGGGGAAAATATCATTTCCATACAAGACAACAGTAGAAGCAGCAATTCCCAGTGCTTGTTGTCATGTGGTATTAAGTCACCTATCATAAGAGGAAGGAATCATAATAGGCACCACATTTGTGCTGCAGTCTGACGCGTGGTGGTGCTGGAGGTTTTTAAGTTCTTGGCTTGACAGGACTGATGGTTTATTGCACCTATCAACATAACCATAATCAAAGCTTGTGAGCCTATAGTTGAGAGTATCAAGTGTAATGTGGCATTCAGCTTTAAGTTTTGACAGCACTAGTTTCACCTCTAGTGGGCCAACATCCTCTAAAATATCGTGCATGATATCTGGCGTGACATTCTGAACAACACTGAAGAATGCAAGCTCATCTAGGACACATCTTCGTTTAAGGCCAGTTTCTGCAGGATTATTGATCTGTAAATCCTGGTTGTAATTCACCACATTGCGCAGCAAATCTGGATCCTCTGCTGTCTGGGTATGAAGACTGGGTTTGTTAATTTTGCATAAACGACAGACACTATTTGCTGCAAAACATTCTGAGAAACCAAGAAGAGAGTTTAGGGCAAGATTGTTTCCACACACTTGGGCAACACCAATCTTTACAGTGCCACAAAATTGTTCTGTCTCAACTTGGAATCCATTTTGTTCTAAATCCTTCAAATCATTAACAATGCAATGTTATCAATCTCCTTGCAAGAATGCTCATTCTTCACTTGACCATAGCCCAGCACCCACAACTCCACTTCCTACTGTCTCTGCTAGGATGTTGTTAACACATGCAACTACTCTGGTCATATCTGTGAAGAGTACAGACATTCCTCCATTATCATGCCCAGTGTCTTCCCATACATTTTCAACCAATGATGCCTACTCCAACTACTTCCATATGTCAGACTAAAAAACCTTAGTTTGACCCTCCTTTTTCACTTTCTGTGTCCACACAAAAAGATTCATGTCCACCTGATTCATCTGCCCACATGCCACCAGAGCTATGGACATCATTCTCGAGCAAAGAACAGGAGAATTAAATGTAGTCATTTTGACATGGAATTAAATAAAAAATATAAAAAAGCCCTCAGATAATCAAGGTCCCATAACATCAGAGTACCATTTACTTGAACATCTTTCACTGGCCTGTCAGGAAGTTGCCACAGGAGCTGCTAAAACAAGTTCTACTCAGACATTGAGTCTGTCCTGTGCACTTCAGACATCTGGAGATTGCAACGGACAGTCGGGTCTGCTGAGAAGATTATTGGTGCCCCCTTACCAAACCTTTAAGAGCTGTACACCTCTAGAGTGAGGAAAAGGGCTCACAATATCACCCTTGACCCCTCACGTCCACCACACTACCTCTTTGATCTGTTGCCCTCTGGTCAGCGCTACAGAGCACTGCACACCAAAACGGCCAGACACAAGAACAGTTTTTCCCCAAGCCATATCCTACCTGAATGACAAAAAATACATGTCTGAACTTTACACCTGTAAATAAACTATATAAACTGTAAATAGCATATTTTGCACATTCACAAATCTGCACACTGTAATTATATTCTCTATTCTTTACTATTGTTCATTTATAATTTACTGTTATACTATACTGTTAGTGTTCTTTTATATTGCCTTAAATTATATGCATGTCTGCACTATGTCCACTTTCTGTACTAGAAACTCCTGACACCAAGACAAATTTATTGTGTGTGAAAACTCTTTCTGATTTCCCATACATGTACAGAAAAAGATTTGGGGAGCAAACGAAAAAGTAATTTGTGAGCTTAGTCAGTGCAAACTAAATGCTGAATTTGGCTTTGAGTGCACCCATCTCAGGTCTTTAACTTTCTGTCCTCAAGATGCTGAAAATTATGAAAGGACACCTTAACAGAAATGGTAAAGGAAAAATGGTTTGGAGAAAGTAAAAAGAATGCATGCATTGAAAGGCAGCACATGTCACATAAATGTGATGTGCCACTCTCTGTTGAGATCACATTTGCTGTGCCCTCAACAAAACATATATATCACTGTATGAGCCTAAAATATCATACTACTGCAGGCTTGGAAGAGTGACCGTTGTATACGACAGTAATAAAGTAACATGGTCCTGTCCAATTTCAAATTTAATTTATTTGTATAGCGTTTTTAAAATGTAGCACTGTTTCAAAGCAGCTTTACAGACAAAACAAAAGGATAAAGTGTAAATGAAATATTGAAAATATAAAAGGTTAAAACCAAATGGTAACAGAATTTACAGAGCACTATCGAATAAAACGCCTAGATTTCTAGCTGATGACGAAGACTTAATAGAACAGTCAATAGTTAAATAATATTCTTGGTGGTTACATGTGGCAGTTTTCGGTCTAATGATTAACTCCCCTGTTTTGTCAGAGTTCAACAACAGAAAGTTGCTACTTATCCAGCTTTTTATATCGACTATGCATTCCATCATTTTGGTGAATTGCTGTGTTTTGTGAGGCCTTGAAGAGATATAGAGTTGAGTATCATCAGCATAGCAGTGAAAATTAACTCTGTGTCTCTTAATTATTTCTCCTAGGGGTAACATGTACAAGGTGAAGAGTAGAGGCCCTAAAACTGATGCCTGTGGCACTCTGTACTGGACTTGTGATCGGCATGGATCATGGATTTCTCATTGTTTAGTGCTACACATTGAAAGCGATCAGATAAGTATGATTTAAACCATTCTAATGCGATTCCACTAATGCCAAGAAGTCTATTTAAAAGTATGCTGTTATCAATGGTGTCAAAGGCAGCGCTAAGATCTAACAATACAAGTAATGAGATGCAGCCATGATCAGATGACAAGAGCAAATCATTTGTAACACTGATCACAACAGTCTCTGTACTGTGATGGGCTCTAAATCCCGACTGGAATTCCTCACAGATTCCATTCCTATGGAGGTAGGAGCATAGCTGTGATGAAACAACCTTTTCAAGTACTTTAGAAATGAAAGGTAGATTCGATATAGGTCTGAAGTCTACTAACTCCCTAGGGTCAAGTTGTGGTTTTTAGAGGCTTAATAACAGCCAGCTTACAGGCTTTACGGACATATCCTAATAAAATATATAAGTTTATAATAGTAAGCATAGGAGCTATTATTTTAGGCAGCATCTCTTTCAATAAAGTAGTTGGCTTTTGATCTAGTATGCACGTTGCTGATTTAGATGATCTAATGATCTTGAACAGTTCATCCTTTTCAATGGTTGAAAATAATTGCAGATGCTCATTAGGAGAGCTGGAATGTGTTTTAAAAGTGTAGCCTCTGGTTGCATAGCTAGAATTTTTTCTCTAATATTATCAATTTATTTGTGAAGAAATTCATGAATTCATCACTAATATGCTGATGACCAGCATCTGAAGATGCTAACAATTAATTTTTTGTTAAAATAGCCACTTTGTTAGGGATGGGTACCGAAACCCGGTATTAAACTAGCCCCGGTGCTAAATGATGAAAGACCGAAGTATCGATAAGATCTGACGCTACCGGTTCTGCTTTCGGTTCTGGAGAAATTAAGAAAATACATGTCCTGTTTATTAATGCTAAATAAACGTTATCTTGCGCATTTTAACTGTCCAACCATTTCTAATTTACGATAATAGCCTATTTAGACATTAGACATTTACCTGCATTTTTATCCATCAAGCGCGAAATGTCCCTGTCTGTCACTGAGTACACTGAGTGCGCGCGCACGCACACAACACGAAAGCTCGCGCTTAATAGAGTGACGAGGGCGGAGAGAAGTAAACGGTCTAAAGTATGCTTACATTTCACTCGAGTGGATGCAGACAATGATCATTACAACATGTGCAACAAGATTTTAGCTTGTAAGGGCGGAAACACAAGCAATCCGTTAAAACATCTTTCAAAAGTTCATCATGTGTGGACAGAGAAAGTTTTCGACTGCCTAGTTAGTTCATCATCCACCTCCTCAGGTACATATGTTAGCAGTCTTCCCAAATAACAATGACATAAGCATCCTATAAGGTCTCTCTAAATTACTATTTAATAATTTAATAAATACATCACGTTCAGTTAAATAATGAATAACATACGTATTTTTTCTGCAGTAGCTAAATAAATCATAGACATTAAAAATGCCTTTACAGTACTGCATTTAAATAGATGAATAAGAATAAACTATGCTTATTAAGAAATGATCAAGTAGAAATGACCTAATAATGAATTTGTAGTGATGAAATACATACACTTAAATCTTGTAGTGTACATTGCAAGTAGTTCCAGACATGTATAACTTTTAAGCCCAGTTCTTTTGCAGTCTACCTGCATGACCCAACTGTGTTGCTTTAAAGCACTGGACATTATTTTACAAAAGAAATTGTTTATTTGATTTATTTTGTTTGTATAATATATATTTGCTCAAACATTGCTGTTTGTTAGGCTATAGAAAATAGTTTTATTTTACATTTAAAAAATAAAGTGTTAATTCTGATTTGTTTTTGTTTTATTATTAAAAACACAACTAAAAGTACCGATAAGAGTACCATTAAAGTACCGGATCGATAAGTGGTATCGATAAAAGTAGTAATACCGTTAAAACCTTAATGATACCCATCCCTACACTTTGTTAAATAAAAATGTAGTGAACAGCACCCCACAAGGCATTTCAGGTCCCAACTTCACAGCAGGGTCCCTATTTGATGTAAACAAGGGACCAGTGTCATCAGATAAGGCTACCAGAGAAACTGCCAGACACCCTCTATAGGGCAGCCATATCATTAAACTAAAACCCTCACCCCAAGATTCAGGCCAGCCTGGCCATAAAACTCCTCAGGACCTCCACATGTGGCGTGTAATTAACCGGCCATGCGGCAGCTTTGGCTAAAACAAAGGACACATCTTTACCTTCCTTAATTTATAAAAATGGACACAAACTATCACATATTCATTCTGTACTCTTTGAGAATGTACTTTGTAATAGTCACTTGTGTTAAATACGGAAGTTTTACAAATGCTATTCACATATGAATGAATTCATGTGTGACCGGCACTGCTAGCAGCACAGATAAACACACACGAGCCCAAGTTGGTCTACTCGTGGACAATTCGACTACGCCACCTGGGAGGGGTTTCACCCAGGAAATAGAAATAAACCCCACAGTTTGGTTATTATAAGGTCACACAGGTTCAATTCTCTTAAAAAATAAATGTAGGCAGGAAACGTGGGTAGCGTATAAAAAAGTACAAAATTTATTCAGAAAGTGAGTGCAAAAATAGCAAGATTGGTTAAAATGGCCTCTAGGATTGGGTGCCATTCATGGCAGATTATGTTGGACTTGGCACTTAATCCTTCAAGTCCGCATGCTCGTTTATTCAGGAAGGAAGACTCAAAAATATCTTTAAAAGGATTTATTTTAACAATCAAAAGTATATTGAAGAATATCACACTTGAAGAAAATATGCAGAGCTCTGGGTTCAATATGTCCCTATCATTTACACAATCAAAGGAGTTCCCCCATCGAGCAATACGACAGAAAGAAGCCCCTCTATCCCTTAAAACCCAATTTTTATGGTCTCCTCTCCCCAAGGTTAGCAGGTGGCACCTCTCCACCCTTCCGGTAGGCATCTTCTCATATTTGGTCATTGTTATCTTCTGCTTAGTCTGCAAAGATAGATCTTGGTCTGCACAAATTCAGGGTTAAGACTTATACTTGGAGTGCTTAGGGCACTTCGACCTAAGATAGCTCATTTCATATATGGTTATACCGGTCCTTCTCTTTCCTTGGTAAATTTCCACTGGCAAGCATTTCATACAAGCACACAAGACTATGAATATATATATATATATATATATATATATATATATATATATATATATATATATATATATATATATATATATATATATATATATATATATATATATATATATATATATATATATATATATATATATATATATATATATATATATATATATATATATATACACACAAGCAAATAGTGATTAATATTGTTTTACTGATTAATGTTATTATAATGATCAATATCAACACCAGAATATATGAGAGTAAATAATGGTTATTAAAGACACAAGAATATATCAGAGTAGATAATGATTAATGTTGAACTCTGTAAAAGAAAGTTAAAACATTTATGAATACAAAATCCCTTTAATTACTCTTCAATGGGAACTCAAAGAAACACAAAATATACACAAAACCAATGATATAACAGACAAAAACTGCACACAAAAGTCACAAACTGAAATTATACCAAATTACAAAACAAACTTAACAAAAAGAAAACAACCTCACTGTTGTCAAAGGGGTCCAGTGACATAATTATGCACATGTCAAGAAAAACAAACAACCAAAGAAAAGAAAAACATTAAACAAAATCAATTTACACAACTTCCGCATCAACAAACAAACAAAAATATGATATATTATAATTTCAGGGCAGAGGTTACCCACCGGAGTGATCACCGGAATTAGTTATCCAAAGCACACTTCCAAACACACCACCGTGAACTCAGATCACACACTCCCACACTTCAAAAAGTGTACCACGGCAACCATTGAAGCAGCACCAACACCCAAATGCTCTATCACCCGTGGGACCCCAGCTCCTGAAAGAAATCAAAACAGAATACATAAATCTCATAAACAAAGAAGAAATAAATCAAAGTACATCACAATTCCACCATAAAATGATGAACAATCAACAACACAACACAATTAACACTATACAAATAGCCAAAAAAACCCCAATATAAACACATAAAAGAAAAGAGAAAACCCAGAAGAGAACAGGACTCATAAGGAGTGGCCATGTCGTCCTTAGGCCTGCTCCAATAATTACACGCTCCTCCAACCTCAAAGTAACCCAATGTAGATAGATTAAAATGATCACAGAAACTTCAATGGCAGCAGCAAATGTCCCCTTTAATAGTTGTATTACAGTATTATTTGTGCGGAGCACAGCAGCCAAACGACCGATCTGCAATAATAAGTGCCCAGGACGAAAGGGAGAATCCTAAAACAAGAATAATACAAACGCACAGATAGGGTTACTACTAATTGCACAGCACATGCTAACCCCCCCAGCAAACCCAAACAAGGACTTACCAAATGCGGACAGAAGAGATTTACGCTCAGTTCGCCGCTCAGGATACGCAGTTTTCAAGTAACTCACTGTTAAACTGAAGTACAGGGACTGCACATTACTCAAACCACCCATCCCTCAGTAAGCTAGACAAAGTTTACAGTAAAACAACTTTCCCATACCTGAAAGGAGGGCAGTGATCAGATCCACTACAGCATCCGATAGAGACACATGCACACACTGATAAAAAGACAGGCTGAGGTCCAACAAACAATCCATTAGTGCGATGAGCAGCAATAGAACGAGATTAGAAAAATGCTACGTGCCAACAGCACATACCTGAAACCGCCGTAGCGACAACAAAAAGGGGAGGGTCCGGACATAACGCATCCCAGGCTGAAACTAACCAGCCCTGAAATAGTGCACCCTCGCTGCTGATTGGCCAACATGAGTGTCAATCACCACTCTTATCTCATTCATACGGTTACACATGCATGATAGTTTAACATCTTCATGTCATGTTTATACTCTTTGTATTCAGGACAAAGCCAAAGGTATTTTGAAAGTGGTTTGGGAAGTGAGAATTGCATAGGTAAAACAGTGAAGACACAGTTTTAATGCTGTGAGGGGATAAAAGTACCCTTTCAACACAAATTCTTTGTTCTAAGTTTCCGGGAAGGAAGCATAACAGATCACCCGGTTCTGAGTTTTCTGGCTGTTGCGCTAGGAAGCATAACAGATCACCTGTTCTGAGTTTCCGGGAAGGAAGCATAACAGATCACCCGTTCTGAGTTTTCAGGCTGTGTGCTGGGAAGCATAACAGCAACACCCGTTCTGAGTTTCCGGAAAGGAAGCATAACAGAACACCCGTTCTGAGTTTCCAGGCTGTGTGCTGGGAGGCATAACAGGAACACCCGTTCTGAGTTTCCAGGCTGTGTGCTAGGAAGCATAATAGCAACACCCGTTCTGAGTTTCCGCAAGGACTGAAATGGAGAAACCACGTTCAGAGTCCGCTGTCCAGAAAGGCAATCACAAACGTCTGCAACAAGGTTAAGCCCAGGAGAGCAACCTTACTTCCAGGTACCTTCATCTGCGTGTTCCAGATCATCAAGGACCTTCCGCACCAGCTTCAGGGCCTCATCTGCGTGTTCCAGATCGCCAGGACCCTTTCGGTGCTCCAGGAGATTAGCATCCCACAGTGCTTCGTGTTCAAGGCTGTTGAACGGATTCAGACTCCTTCTCCACTGCAACAAGGCCCAGCCTCACCAGTGGAAGACGTCGCCACCATTGGACTGCTCACGTGAACGTAAATATCACTTACCCAACCTCTTTCTAGAGACCTTGGCATTAGTGTACTCTTTCAGTTCATTTCAGTTTATACCTTAGTTACCTGCATTCTTTTCATTCTTTACACACAACCTTAATATCCTTTAGCTCTTTAGTATCATTTAGGAGTGGGTTAGTTAATCTTGTATGTCTTTTGTAAATAAATCCTCTTTTATTACAATTGTGTCTTCCTTGTGTTCATAATACAGTAAAAGGCTCTACAAGTTAGCACGAATATCACGAAATCCTTCAGATACCCCAGATGACTTACTCCCTCCACTTTACATAATTTTTCTTATCATATTATTTATGATTTATGTTGGATTATTCCAACGATTGTTGAGGTGGAATTCCTCAGCTGGTGCCCTGAGTTAAAAGGAGAGGTCACCTGACACACACACTTGAAGTGACGTTGGAGCAAGTCTCACTAACACCTCTAGTGTCCTGTGTGAGGTGTACTATTAATTGGTGCCCCCTGTAAAAATCACTATTAAATGGTGCCCCGTGTGAGGATAACTACAAAAATTTAGATCTAGAATTTAAGGCTTTTCTGAATTTTAAGACACTATCCTTATAAGCTATGCGGAATACCTCTAGTTTTGTTTTCTTGAAGCTATGCTCGATTTTACGGTCAGCTCTTTTTAATGCATGCGTGTTCCCATTATACCACAGGGTTGGACTGCTATCATTTATCTTCTTTAAGAGCAAATGAGCAACTGTGTTTAGCGTTTCAGAAAAGACAGAAGAGTTAATATTTTCTGTAATATAATCAAGATCTTCTTGGTTATCACAAGTTATCAAGGAACTTGAGGCAGTTCTGGCAGATTGAAAGATTGTGTATGTCTTGACTATTCTCAGATGTGTTACATTGTGTGACTGTGCCCCGAATGTAGTCAACAAATGTGCATTACGTCTGTGCTCTGTTGTAAATAACATAAATGTCTGTAAAAGTGTGAAGCAATTGGCCCATCTAATCAAAATAGTAAATACACCAGAGGTCCACCTTTCCTGTCTATTGTAATGTCTCTGGTAGAAGGTCCCAATAGTATCTGTCTTTTGTTTGAAGGCCATTTGTTACAAGACTATAGCACGTTGTCACAATAACATCGACCCAGAAGAACCATGTTACACAACCACCTTCAATAAACTCTTCTCCCCACAGGCACTTGGTCCTGCTTTCTTCTTTTTATGTACTAGAAGCATTCTAGTACACTGGTGAGCCACCCAAATTCAAGAAAATCCAACAATTGTTACTATGTGCATTTATTAATAGCTTTTTTCTCCAAGTTATATAAACATTGTTAGAGTGCGTCTTTATGTTATGAGGAGAAATAGAATTGTTAAAAGGAGGTGGTGTGGAAATTCAAATTTTGCTTGAGCTTTTGACATAAGAGATTGTGGTATCATTATACATCCTTGAAAGTTTAAACATCCTCCTTATCAATAATAAGAGCATTTATTGAGTTATTCTTTGAAAATTCACAATGTAGAAATGGATAGATTTGTGATATCACAGATCCACAGGCTTACAACGCGTGTTGGATTGTTTATTTATTTTATTTAAAAATAATGGATTGTTTATTTTTAAACAATGTCCTAGTCATGTCAATGCAGACTTATGTGCCAACCGTTTTGAACCAAACAAGGATCCTGTAAACTTTAATAATGGATTTCATTTAAATACTATAATAAGTAATGGATAATCGATGGTAAGCTTAAAGATATTAATGCATTAATGGATATTAATAGAAATTGAAGAATTTAATATAACACAATAGTTCTCGAATCTGATTGGCTGATATTCTACCAGTATCATCACGGGAACCGCTTTACCATTTGTATCACTCCACCACTTAGTTTGTCACAAATGGTCTATAAAGAAATATGGCTAATGATAATTTTTATATAAATGTTTCATTTGAAATTAATTACGGAAGTTCATCAGATGAAGAAGAGGCTGGGGAAAAGCTGTTAACAGGACAAACTGCAAGAAGTGCAGTCGTAACTTCTGCATATTTGGACAATTTAATAAGAAACAGACACAAAAAAAAAACACTGTTAGACAAACGTTATGGGCTGTGAATTGTTTCAAGTCGTGTTTAGCCAAAAAACAGTTTAACATTGACCTTAAACACATTGAGAAATCAGAGATGAATTCAGTATTGCGGGATTTTTATGGCTCTGTTAGGGAGAGATTTATGGTATGAGCAGTTACCTGAGTCTTCGGTCGGCACGGAATCGTCATTTTAATGAACCTCCCCTTGTTAGCGTCCCGAGTGATAACACAAACACAGAGGTAACGAATCAGGATCAAACTTTACTTGAACAGACGAATAGTTGTACAGGCATCCATAGAATAACAGGAAACACAGAAGTCAGAAACGGGTAATCCAAACGACAAGTAACACGAACAACGCCAAAACAACAACAATACCAGACAAAGACAAACTGCAAACACAGAGTATAAATAGAAGTCCAGGTAATTGTGAACAGGTGCAGGTGATTCAAGATGGCGGCTGGTGATCGGGAACATGTGTGGCAATGTGTAAAGCATCATGGAAAACTGAGTCCATGGGGAGGTGCAGGGAGGAACCGTGACACCCCTCAGTTGTGCATGGAATTTAATGAGTTTATCCAAGTTCACGTCCTCTAACAATGTGTTTAAAGGAGTGGTTAAACAGATTAGACGATCATGTACGGACAAAACGTCACACTTCCCACCGATTTCCATTGAAGACCAACACATTCTGAAGCAATCCACTTTACTTAACCCAAGCAAACCAAAATGATTATTAAATAAGGTGTGGTATGATATTCAGTTACACTTTGCACGAAGAGGGAATGAGGGTAATCGACAGCTTACGCCAGACTCATTTAAACTAAGGAGAGATGAAAATGGTACAAAATATTTCACAATGACATTTAATAAAGAAACAAAAAACCCCAAAAACCCACTGGAGGTCGACAGGGAAAATCGGAGAGGTGCTATGTTTGAAGAGCCCGGTAACCCAATATGTCCAGTTTCTTCACTGGAGAAATACCAAAATCCCACCTAACGCAAAAGCACTCTATCTACACCACAAGACTACATTTGCAGCTAATGACAACATCTGGTACAGCACTGTTTCTTTGGGTATAAATCAGTTGTCGCAAATGCTCCCAAGAAAGTGCCGGGTCAAGGTCATCATACACAAACCACAGCATCAGAGCCACTGCAACTAAAATCTGTCTGATGCAGGACTCCAAGCCAAAGAGATCGTATAGGTCAGTGGACACAGGTATGTTTCTGATTTGTTAAAACCATACAGTGAAGAGAAATTAATGCTGAAGTTGTTTTAAAACGCACATACTTTTAACCCTAACACACAGACTGGAACCACCTGTGCATTAAACTGTTTTAATGCATAATTTTCAGCCAATCAGAATCCAGTATTCAGACAGACCATGGTATAATATTGAATAATAATAACTAGATAACTAGGTACAATTTCTTAAGAAAATGTGAAGTGGTGCTTTTCGTGGCAAAACTCAGACTGCAATATTACAATGATGCTAACATGGTTTACCACCCTCATGTTTCTACGATGTTCTGATGAAGAGATATGTGTTTTAAAAAGTTGCTAGGCATCGACTTGTCATCTACCAATGATTATATTTCAAGCTACGAATTAAATGTGTCCACCCCAAAGTCTCTAAGATGTTCTGCTGCAGAACTATAGGTGTTTTAAAACGGTTGCTAGAGTACTCTGTTTGGTTGCTAGGGAGTGACTTGGCATGCACTATGGTATATTTTTGGTATATTCCTAGGATGAGCACTAGAGCACAGATATGATATGAAAAGAACACACACACATATAGTAAAGAGCACAGAGGTACTAGGAACACAGAGGTACCGAACAACAGCACAGGCACGTAGGCACGAACATAGAAGGCATTTGCTGCACGTACTGCACATGTTAACATGTTGATATATGCAGATATATGTATATTGTAGCGCCCCACTCAAACTTATGTGAAAGGGGCCCTGGATTTATTTGTGGTTAGATCTCTCTAAATATTCTCTGATTATCATTAGCTTTGTTTCAGTAAACCCTTTTCTTTGCTTTTGGAATGCTTATTAACTGATTAAAATAACCACACCATTTGTTAAATGAACTGGAACTTCGATTAGTTTACTTAAGGCAAATAGAATAAATAATAAATACAACAGATAATGAAATGTCAAGTTTTCCCCTTTACAGATGCACAATAATCAAAATCAACAAATTACAGATATAATTGTAGTTGTTCAATATAATGAGAGAAGTTGGATAACAAAATGAAAAAATGTCTCAAATATCACTCAATATAATATAAGGTGGTACTTAATACTCTATGTCAACTAATCACCCAAATTGGTTCAACAAAACCTCCAAAAGAGTACTCAGAAACTAATTTTCAATGTTCAAAATGGCCATAAACAAATTATGTACACCGTTGCAGGCCTGATACGTTGCTGGGGTTCGTTGAGGCACAAAACAGCTTGCCGCTTCACTCAATGAGCAAATAAAACAATAGCGGTCTTACCAGCGCTTGTCCGCGATAGCTCTTGTGTGACGCACTTTCTCCACAAGGGAATTACAATCCGGGAAGAAGGGAATGCAGCTCGAGGAACCACTGAGAAGTCCTGGTATCTCAGGGCGCTATCTGAGAGGTCTCGCGAGTCTCTCACATGCTGATAAGAGCTGTTTCTTTAGAATCAGCCACGCAGCTTTGTCTTCCGACGATCAGACGGGAAATTTCTATCCCCTCACGCACAAACAACATTACACCAAACTCAAATCAGTTCTCTTTTGGACAACTGTCATAGAATGGTATTTCTAATACTTTCGTTTAACTTAAAAGCTCAATCATACAGTCACAACAGAGTCGGCGCCAGAGCAGATCTACTGGAGGGGCATTGGGTCATCTGCAGGGGGGCACTGCGTTTGAGAAATATTTTTACGCAGTGGCGACATCATAGTCCCTATGGAAGCCCGTTTCCGCCACAAAAAAAAAAAAAAAGAAAGGTTATTGCGACTTTTTATCTCAGAATTCTGACTTTTTTTCTCAGAATTCTGAGATATAAAGTCGCAATTCTGAGATATAAAGTCGCAATTCTGAGATATAAAGTCCCAATTCTGAGATATAAAGTCGCAATTCTGAGATATAAAGTCGCAATTCTGAGATATAAACTCGCAATTCTGAGATATAAAGTCACAATTCTGAGATATAAAGTCGCAATTCTGAGATATAAACTCGCAATTCTGAGATATAAAGTCGCAATTGCGAGTTATTAAGTCAGAATTCTGACTTTTTTTCTCAGAATTCTGAGATATAAAGTCGCAATTCTGAGATATAAAGTCGCAATTCTGAGATATAAAGTCGCAATTCTGAGATATAAAGTCGCAATTCTGAGATATAAAGTCGCAATTCTGAGATATAAACTCGCAATTCTGAGATATAAACTCGCAATTCTGAGATATAAAGTCGCAATTCTGAGATATAAACTCGCAATTCTGAGATATAAAGTCGCAATTCTGAGATATAAACTCGCAATTCTGAGATATAAACTTCGCAATTCTGAGATATAAAGTCGCAATTCTGAGATATAAAGTCGCAATTCTGAGATATAAACTCGCAATTCTGAGATATAAAGTCGCAATTGCGAGTTATTAAGTCAGAATTCTGACTTTTTTTCTCAGAATTCTGACTTTTTTTCTCAGAATTGCGAGATACAAAATAGATTCCTGTTACTGAGATTGACATGTGTCCACTGACGGTAGGATTGCATATTCTATCAGCCTGTAAAAATGGAAAAGATTATAGAGTATTATTTTCGACGCGGTTTCACTAATAGAGAAATCTTAATTTTATTGGAGGAATCACACAACATAAAGCTTAGTTTCGAACTCTTGAGAGAACGTTAAGCAGGAATCAGTTGTATGGAGACTTAATAAAACAGATGAGGCTGAAGTGGCACGCTTTATACACCAGCAGCTACAGTCATCGGGACGACAACATGGCTATCGCTGGATGCACCAGAAATGTTGGCTGTCCGCATTATTACAGACAGAGAAACTGTCGTCAGGTGATGCGACTGCTGGATGTACAAGGAGTTGATCTGCGTGCTCGCTGGTCGCCTACCGGCGACGCATGTATAACAGTCGCGGGCCAAATTATGTTTGGCATATTGGACGGATATGATAAGTTAAAACCTCACGGAATATGCATAAACGGATGCATTGATGGTTTCTCCAGAAAAATGATCTGGCTTGAAGCATACAAAACGAATAATGACCCACTTGCAGTAATTGCAGGTTATTTCCTAAGAGCTGTTGCTGAGAACAACGGATTTCCACAAAGAATTCGCATTGACCATGGAACTGAAAATACGCATTTAGCAGATATGCAGACATTCTTCAGAGACACTGCCAGGGCAGAATGTGTCACTCTTGGTCCAAGCACTGGGAACCAGAGAATTGAGCGATGGTGGTGCACTTTGAGAAGCCAGTGCATACAATTTTGGATGGATCATTTTGAACAGCTAAAGAAGATGGACACTTTGTTGATACTTTCATTGACAAATCTCTCATCCAGTTTTGCTTCCAATATTTTATACAGGTAACACATTTGTTCACTATCAGAGTTGATTTTATCCTTAAGGAGAGTATTGAAGTTTAATAACTTTATATTATTTATTGACATAATGTGCAGATTTGTGAATCCATTTAGCAAGTCAATGTAGAATATGTTCCATTTCTTTTTTCATGAAGGAAGAGCTTGATGAAATAGTCAGTGCCTGGAATTGCCACAGGATATGACCAACTCACAACCCACGTGCTCCCAGTGGTCGACCTTCAATAATGTTTGCTGTTCCCAGCTTATATGGAGTGCAGAATTTTTGCATCCAATTGAACAAACAAAACTGAGTATTTGCCAAGAGGAGTGTTTAATTAAAGACTACCCTTGTGATGAGGATGTCTTTCAACTGTGTGTAGAACTCATGGCTGAGCATAACCTTGTCATGTCAGATGATGCTTATGAAATTACAGGACGTTTACCTCCAACTTCGTGAACTGATCCTTCAAGGACTGGATTTGGAGGATTAGATTCACCATTCTATTCTAAACTACAATGTTGACTATATAACTAAAGGTATTGTTTCAATTATAGTTCACATTTTTAAAAACTACAATCTGACCATAAAGATTTAAAATAGTTGTGTAATTCCTTATGTATTTGTCTTGAAATTATTTTTGTTACACTGACACTCAAGAGTGATATTAAAAGTTGTTCCTTAAATGTTTAAAGCAAAGATGTAATTGTTTTCCCCATTTTATTACAGGTCACAACCATTTACAATGCAACAGAGAGTATTTATGGCTAGACTGGTGAGCACACTTTTCACATTGTTTTATTAATTGATCAATTTTTCTATGCTTAAAAAAATTAAATACATATTTCTCTATGCTACAAAACTGTTTTGATATCCATCCAACTGATTTTGATATCTATGATTGGCATTTGTTCTAACATCAAATTACATTGTTGTTGTTTTTTATATGAAATGATTAGAAAAATGGAATCAGTTAGCAATTCAAAGAGGATGAAATCCCTCGACTGCATGTAATTTAAACAATATATATATAGTATATATATATATATATATATATATATATATACACTACTCACAAAAAGTTAGGGATATTCAACATTTATGGAAAATGTAAAAAGTTGTATCATGAAAGTATCATGAGTAATCATGAATTACCATTGCATGCTTCTACTTAAATGCCCTACTTTCATGATATATAATATCACTGTGTCATGAACTTTTTTACATTTTCCATAAATTTCACCCAAAAAGTCGAATATCCCTAACTTTTTGTGAGTAGTGTATATTCTGCTTTTTCCACGAAAAGACTCTGCAATCTTCACACTTACTTTCATTGTGTTATATCTATATCAAGATTAAGGGTGAGCAGAAGTTATATTTCACTTTCATCATCTGGTTTTAAACATGCATATGTTTAGGGAATTTTTTTTACCATTATGGACCAGACTAGACCCTTCATTGTAATCAACATTTAAGTCTTGCTGAACCATATAGACCCCCTTAATTTTGCATATTGCTTATTGCTGATAGATTTAACCATTATCCACTGCATGAAGCTACCTTTATACTGACTGCATTTCATTGCTAACAGCCCTATTGTGTCTTGTAGGAACAGTCTCCATGAGCCTACTCTAAGTATCCAGATGGAAAAAGTTAACATCCCATCATTTTATACACCCCTCAGGATCACCTTGTCTATTAGACACAGTAAATAAGGTGCAGTAAATAATCTCCATTACAATTCTCTGTGCAAGATGATACAAAATCACAGTGATGTTGCTTTGTGTTTTCAGAGGGCAGAAATAATTTGTTCCATACCATCTTCATATCTATCCTAATGTGCAAAGAAGGCCAGCATGCTGTCAAATTGAGATCTTACCTGTGATGTAACATGGATAAAGCACAGCTATCAGCATGCAAGAAATGCACAATGCAAATTAATGTAATGTAATGAATACTAAAAAATCTATAAAAACAGTTTTATGACTATTTTTTAAATGTATAAACTCTTTTCCAGCTATAGTAATGTTTATTGTTTTGCATGATTTCAAACATTTTTGTGATATGCCCATAATTACTTAATTAAAAACATGAATGCAAATGAAGCACAACAAGCCTGTTTTAGATCTACAAGATAATGTTTTGAACCTCAAAACTTAAGAATGTATGTGTTGAAACTGTTCATAATTGATATATTTCTCCTGTTTAACCTTTGAAGAGTTTAAATGGCAGGTGATTGAAAATAATGTGAACAAAATGGTTTAGGTAAACTGATATGTTGTCTGTATTTTGTATTATGCCTGAAATAAAATTTGAATCAGAACTGAATTTTTATGGTATTTTGTTTATTAACTATGCAACCTTGTTGTGGTACATATTTTGCTCCAAACAAAACCTTAACCACTGAATGGCAGTGCTATGTTGTCCTATAAATCATTAACAGGCTTGATGAACCTAAATGGTTGTAATAATTTTACATTGTAGATTGGCTACAAGTCACCTACAACTGAAATAAATTTTAAAAGTTTCAGATTATTATTTTAAAAAGGCAGATTTTGATGTGCATTATTTGTTAGCTTGTGGTACTCAATCTATCTTCAATGCACACACACATACACACACACAAAATATTGGCAACATATATGCAGGTTGTGTTTAATGCATGAGTGGTTAACCAAACATTATAATGTGGTACAAGTAAGAATAAAACAAACCACATTAAAACGATTTCAATAAAACAATCTTATAAAACAGTTCAAATGTTTTACATATGGGATGTATGAAAGGTTCACAATAATGCAACACCCTGTTGTATACAAGCAAAGTTAAGAACATGTTATAAAACACATTATAATGGTTCAAAGCCATCTATCTCACTGAAGAGGCAACATGTACAATCTGTACAATTTAATGTAAACAGTAAATTGTACCTAAACACAAAGAGAACTTTCACTATTGAAAGTCATAAAAAAGAAAAGTTTGTTCAATATTCAACATAACCAGCAATAACTAAGAGAACAAATTAAAGTGAATGTTTTACTTTCTATATGTGTAAAATAATTGTAAGTGTATGAAGAATAACCTGAGACAAATAGCTAGCATATGAGCTGGCCATAACTCATTTCTGCCAATATCTAATTGTACCACTAAACTATGTCCATGACCCAGACATTGCTTTCAAGAATTTTGTTCATTTCAGATCTGAAATCTGGGTAGTTGTCATAGTGCACTGAAAGCCTCAGGAAACAGCCACAGGTGTGTGCCACTGGTCTTCTCTCAAACCCTTTTAGGTCTGTGAAATCAACCGTTATAGTTTTGCCTATAAACAAATCTGATCCTGTACAGAATCTAAGAAACAGTGACTGTCGTTTTGCATCACACTCCCCCGCAAGTAAGTGGTCAAGTGCTTTGAAATGTCCTTTTGGTGTATATTCATTGTTTCTGGAAATTTGAGAGCTCGCACAATTTTCCTCACTGTTGGTTGTAATGCACAGTACACATCGTCAATTTCCTCAAGGTCCTTGCTCAGAGGTCCAAGTATGTCTGCCCACTGTTCAAGAACATAAGCAGGCTCCTGAATGAGAGTTTTGTGTGCCAGTTCTTGCAAAATTTGCTTGAAGTTTTCTTCTGTTGGAATTCTAACGACAACTGTAGTTGTCTAAGATCTCAAGCAGTTCATCCTGGTCTGTACTACAGAAGTCTGTTCTGCCGCTTTCTAACACAACAACACTCATTTTCTGTGACATACTTCAAAAAGTTGTCAGTCAGATCACTTTTTACAGATCCTTGTATTGCTTGCTGCAAGATGACAGGTGCAAGTTTTATTGGGAGATATTTCTCTTTCTTCCAGCCTAACAGAATTATTCGGGCTACACTTTCCCACTTTTCTTTGCCAAAATCATGTCGAAGAAAGGGAACTTTAAAACTGTTCCCCAGTGTGCACTGATCATAGAATTCCTGCCAAAACTCTGACAGGCAATCCCTGAACACTCCACCAGCATCATGGCCCATCTCATATTGTCCATTTGGGAGGAGCAATTTCACTTCTACTTCACTCTGGGTATGTATCAGTGTTTTGTCACAAAAAGTGTGCAATGAGTTCAGAAAATATCTGTCCCCGATGAACAACAAGGATTTTTTGGTGTGGAACAATGAGTTCTGTGCTCAGAGGCAAAGTGTCATCTAAGTTTTGTTCATCTATTTCAGTGATGTCACCAGTGAATACTGTCACTACATCACTTGTATCCGAGTAATCTGGTAAGGTCATTGAAGAACTTTGAAAAGGAACATTCAGATCATCATCTACAACATTCAGATTCAGATCGGTGTAATGCAAGGGAGATACAGCATCATTGCCTGGACTTTCCACAAAAATGATATCCATGTCTGAAGCTTGAACGAAGTCATTCATTCTGCTGGAAGAAGTAGGAAGACTTTGATCCTGGTTCTTACTGTGTAAGTCCTCCACTGTGTCTGATATTTCCACTTCACTTTCCGTTTCTTCTTCCCTCGCCACCTTTTTTGTTGTTAGGTAGAACCTCATCATTGTGAGCTTGGATGTATTATACATTTCCCCCACTGTAGTTTCTTTATCTAGTGACACTTTCTGATAATTTGTTAGATCCAATTCAAACTCAGAAATACTGCCATGAGAAGTTTTTCCATTTGGAAAAAACAAAGAAATTGCCTCCTTCATCAGTTCTTCCCTTTTCCAGTCTTTTGGCACACTCAACTTCCTTGTTCCTCCTCCTTTTTTTGCTCTCATTTGAACAAATCCGTGCCCATCATAGTGCATCCACCCAATCTCAACTTTTCTTACATTACGCTGAGAATTGCTTTTTGTAGATGTTTGGGTTTCAGTTTGTGAATTATCTGATTTTTGTCTTTTGCTCAGTTTTGATTTGAGGCTCAAACAGCTTTGACTTCCTGCAAGTTGGCGCACTTTCTTGCCTCCTACAAAATCCCATCACTGCCAGTCTGTCTCCATATGAAGGAAAGTAGCTTCTCATCTGGTCATCAGTCATTAGCAGTAGGACACTGACATCAATCTGCAAAAAAACAAAACATTTTCAGTATTATGCAAAACTTATACCAAAAATTTATTATAGTCACACAATTGACCATATGCAGTTACTTCCTGGTTTTAGATAAGTCAGCTCAGTCATTTCTGGTCACCTGTCAAAATCAGCTATAGAGTGCCATTTGCTCTGTTTCTCTACATAATCCATTCACAATTTGAAGAATTTTTTGCTTGTCTAAGAGGACCAAATGCCCAGGAACTGCTTCAGTAATGACAATGTGAGTGTAAAAGTAAAATGTTCCATGACTCATTGCTATGACTGACAGTGATAATGGAACAAAACATATGAAAAAAAAAAAGTGTATCAGACTAAATTTAGAGTAACAAAACTACAGCTGAAAAGTGTGGGTCAGCTGAATATATTTAGCAGCTTTTACAGTTAAAGATAAAACAACTAAAGTTGTTAATTAAAATCAAAATATTAAAAAAATTAATGCATTATTAATTTTTTATACCATTAATAATTAACTTAACTTGTAGGTAACTAGTTAAGTATTTAAATAAATAACCCTTAAAGGTTTATACTTCAATATAGTAAAATATAAAAATTTGTTCTATTTTTTATAATAAATCCAAAAGCAAGACATTAAAGAAACTAGGAGTTGAAATGGCAACTGAGCTAAATGAGTAATCCTCTGCTACATCTACTGGTTATAGTCATAATTTCATGTAATTTTCATCTTTAAAGTCTTTGTTTTTGTACCGATTAAATGTTTTACCTGTAGTAAGTCGATTAACAATTGCATACTTAAAACGTGCTGTTTCAGGCAAAATAATAGCAGACATTTGAAAGTGTTTCTCCCTACGATGTAGAATTGTATATTAACTGATTAGATCTATATATATTTCCACAAATATGGCATCACTAGTTCTTATTCTGAAAGTAGTGGCAGTAAAAATACATGACATGACTGATAAAATGTTATCAGGGGAAATTATTCTCAATTCACTATATTGTGATATCCATCATCACTGAGTTATCATTAATACTTTTACTGGACCACAGCGTACTTTTACTGGGGCTTGGCAGCACATCAACAGAACACTTCCTTGATTCGCATGTTAAGGTACATGCAGAGGAAAACTGTTATATCATGAATGGGGTGATCAAATTCTGGCATTTCAAAAAGGAGGAAAACAGTAAATTCATATTTCAAACTGAGATGTGGACTTTGAGGCATAAAACCAGCAGAATATTTTTGCAACCTCTATATAGATTTAGATTTTCCATTAATGACCCCTTTAAAACATATACTTTATAAAATAAACTCTAAATAATCCCATATATAAGACATAAAACTGAAGGTATACTTCGTTCAAATGTGGGCTTAAATTGGTCACTTCCTCTAAATTATGAATATTTTTACCTTTAGGTGAACTGCCCTTACCTTGTCATCCTCCAGCCTTTTTATAGTGGTTTCTGGAATATTCCTCTCCCTCAGAAAAAAGATTAATTCGTCCATCCTGCAATGATATTTTAGTAGAAATTAATAATATAAGCAGAGTGAGGCTGGTGGGCTAATATTAAACTAAGACCTAGTAGTAGGCCTAGGCTATGTAAGCCAGAAAACCAAAAACATGTATTTTAATGGTTAATATGTGCTGTGCATAACAAAGCAAGCTCTTGATGCAAACCATACATCACACAGTTTTGATGCAATGATAGTAAACGACTTCATATTCCATAAAACCATCAAAGATTAAACATGAGCTAGTATGATACCATAGCACGCGCTAGTTACCAAACATTCATTTTTTTTATACTTACCCAAACTCTTCTATTATAACATACGCAAATCGTAAAGGATTATCATGTCAAAGAGTAAATATGACCATACCTTTCGTCGGGAAATTGGCAAGCTGTTAACGTTGAACTGGTAGGCTACTCCCGTGTTCTGCAAGAATCACATCTCGTGGTTTCCCTATAGTGCTTTGCCAGAAAGTGTCGCAATTGAAGAGAAAAAAGTCAGAATTCTGAGATAAAAAGTCAGAATTCTGACTTAATAACTCGCAATTGCGACTTTATATCTCAGAATTCTGAGGAAAAAAGTCAGAATTCTGACTTAATAACTCGCAATTGCGACTTTATATCTCAGAATTCTGAGAAAAAAAGTCAGAATTCTGACTTAATAACTCGCAATTGCGACTTTATATCTCAGAATTGCGACTTTATATCTCAGAATTGCGACTTTATATCTCAGAATTCTGAGAAAAAAAGTCAGAATTCTGAGATAAAAAGTCGCAATAACCTTTCTTTTTTTTTGTTTTGTGGCGGAAACGGGCTTCCATATAGTCCAACACAGCAGAAATGCAATAAAAAAGAGAAACACGTTTTATTATTATTATTATTATTAATTATTATTTTTTACATTTAAATTTACTACAATCTACTGTAAGGGGAACAGGACAAATCACACTTCAAAGACAGCTTACAATATCAATTGTATGAAAGCCTTTGACTGGTAGCGTACTTGCAGTCCTTAATTCCTGACTTCTGAGAGAAGCTGAATGTGCCAGCTAAAATCTGGGTATAACAAAATGCGAATACAGACTATTTCGTTGTTTTAATTTGCTATTTGCCCAATGAACACAACAATAAAAAGTTTTGTTTTAGACAAGTTTTGACCGATTACTGTTTGTGTTTTCTTTTTTATTATGACGAAAGTGCTCTAATACATTGGTTAAGCGCTTTTATATACACATGAATATCACACATAGCCAGTGATATGTAGCCAGGGTGTGTGTAGAACAATAAAGTAGCCTATACATGCCTTCTGCTATGATTTTGCCTATTTAACTTTGAAAAGTTATTTTGGCCACTTTGATCTGAATTGAACTGTTGCACTTTTGAATAGCACTGTTTATGAAAATGTAAAACACATTTCTACACTTACATTTAGTACCGTTTCTACCGTCTACATTTAGGAACATTTCTACATGAAATCAGTTGCTGTTTATACAGAAAAGGTTGAGCTTATCAAAGCCTGTGATTTAATTGCACATTATATGACAGACGAGTTTGTACTTTACAAATAAAACATGTCCTTAAAAGAACACCACCTGTTTCTCACTTCATTTCTGCAGTCACATAAACGGCTTAAGCAAAACAAACATGTTTACATCTAATCTTCATTTGAACAGTGTATTGCAACATAGTGCAAAAAGATTCTATTCTGTGATGTCACTAAGAATGTAGCATGAAACAAAGAGAGCCACGCCCAATACATTCCATCACATTAGAACCCCTTATGGTGGACAGAGGCACCTCAGAAAGATGTCATTTATTTATTTATTGCATCTGAAAATTTCCTTTCCAAGCACATCAATGAACCACAATACACTTCGGCTCTTTCCAGAAAAGCGTCTGGGCTACAGCTTTAGAACAAAGAAGGTGTTGACCAGTGTCAAGCCAGCAGGACGTCACGCCTGACTGAGTGCAAAAAAGCCATCTTCAGTAAGTCTAGCATCAACTGATTCTCTCCCATATCTTAATGTTAATACAAAAAAAAAAAAAAAACACTAAAGTCATACACATTGCATTAGATTTGAACACAGCAACATACAGTTAACGGCTCATGGAGTTCCATGTATTCCGAGGGATTTCGTTCACAGTTGAATCCATTGTCAGATTCAAACATGAAGGCCGTCCATGCCTACATATGACACACAGCATTCATTTCTTAGAACATTACTTCAGTGACTGACGACATATTTTAGACATTGCATCTGAAAATACACAGGGAATTTTCCTTTCCAAGAAAAGAATCGAATTGTGATTCTGTTTTTTAACAAACATCGCCATTGTTATTTAATGTGCGGTTGTTGCTTTTTAAAGCCCTTTAGCTTCTGTATTACTCAGCAAACAATAAATCATTGTACAGCCTGAGAGAGACACACGATAAGATAAACGAGAAACATGTACAGCGCTCTTTCCTGTTGGCCAGACCTTCGGATTAGGATGAAATGTGGTGATATCTAAATCACTCTTTAGATGCCAAATAAGTCATGAACGTATGTAAAAGTGTAAAACTTGTCAAACACCGTCTGTGAACTTTACCAGACAGCCTTTAAATAAATCAATCAAAATGTAAGATACAATGATCTCCAGTCAGAAGCGCAACACACACGGTGCAAAAAAAAATCAAGGAGAACAAACGTCTGCCTGTACCTCTCTGAATAGATTTGGGTCAATCAAAAAAGCCAAAGGCAAAATAAGCATGTGAACTGTACTTTTAAGGTAATCTTAAAAGAAACGCTGTCTGAGCATTAACAGCAATATGCATCTTAATCATCGCCGGTCGGTAGCGGCATGCCGGCGGAAGCCCACGGCGAGAGTGGCCAAGGCCATCCTGCCTTACGGCGTTCGGTAGCTCGCGGTGTGTTTGGCCGGGAAAACCAGCGTGTCCGCTTTTGCCGGCTCTGAGGACGAGCCAGTTCAAGGCACTGTATTCCCTCCGCGGGCGAACAGACGCTCGGAGGGGGCGAGCGCTCTTGTGGCCGCTACACAAAGACACTTGCGGGCTCCTTTGTACGCAGACGTGGAAATGCGACCTCACGCACTTTGCGCCGGCGAGGGCGTCCTCTCCGTCGGTGACGGGGCTCGAACTCGGCCTCCGCGACATCTTCAGGCTGATCAGGCAAAGCGGAAGAGGCCAATTAGGAGAACTGTCTGCCTTTTCCCCTGAGGGCCGCGAGCTTCTGAACGCTTTCACTATACGAGATCTCTTCTCCTGGCAGATGGGGAAAATCTCACATTAATTGTGCAGTTGAATTACATAGAAACATGTCTTTGTGGAAGCATAACGATCAAGCGCATCATTATTACTAGAGTACGTCTCACGGATTCCAGAATTACCATCTTTAGTCGGGTCCTAGCCACGGGGACGTCGCCTGCGCTGATGTACTGCGCTTTGAACCTAGGCTCCATGAACGATTCAGCATCCAGAAGCTCCCTAGTGTATATTTCTTATTGAGGTCTGCCAGGGCCTTGGTTTCAAACCACCTAGGCAGGTCCTCAAGTGTTCTCAGCATCTTCAGCCGGGACCGAGGTGCACGCCAACTGGCCGGACATGCTCCTTTGCAGAAGGAACGTCTCTTTATTCCCGACGAGGACGGCGTCCTTGTCTTTTACCGCAGCTGTTTTGTAAAAGCCATGCAGATTCAAATTCCTGAAAGATAATCGTAAAGAATTGTTAGCATGTATTGTGCAAAGCACCATAGCAGTAGACTACACGTAGAACTGATGGGCATAACTCATGCCGATAACACAAGACACCTATTGATAACAAATGTATCACATGAATAATAGTAAAAGTAATTATTACTGACCACTAAAACCACAATGCCCATGCGTAACAAAAACACCACATTTTTGGAAAGCCATAGGTATCGTTTCATCACACAGTATAGAAACCAAAGCAAAAATAAAAAGATTGCAAGCAGCACAATTGTCTGGACACGCAGGCCAAGTAGTATTCTTCACATACAAAGTTGTGATACGTGATACAACTCGCAGTGAAATTATATGTAGACCGTGTAAAAGCCATAGAAGTAATACAAAACATAACAAGCAACAAACAGAATAAAATACATGTACAGTTAAGAATAACAATAGGAGGTCATATAACAATAGGAATCTAAATAAAACATGCAATCTAATACGAAAATGAATCACGGTATAACTAAAGTAGGTTTAAGGTTCTTTGTTTGTCTCTTACATTGCGCTGGCGTGCGTGGCGTATTAATGACTTGGTGGAATGTCTCTCCTTAGCGCCGCGTTCCACAGTCGCGACTGTGGCGCACCAAACGCATAGCGTCACAAAAGCCGAATATGATAAATGATATCTCTATATATAAAGGAAATAGAAAAGAAATGCATTTCCAGTTAAACCCGTGTTTACACAACCGCTAATCAGTCCACCCGAGAACCAGGTTTACTATCTACAATCAGCGAAACCGTGTGTGCTTGAGAAATAAAAGAAAGAAGACTTACTGGCGTCACTCGTTGTCACATAATCTTATTACGATGATTTTGACGCTTTGTTGTCTTTTTTGTCGCTCGGGACATTGTCAAGTTTGCTTACCTGGCAGCTAGAAATTAGGCCTAGCGTGTTTGTGAATGCCGCGTTCAACGCCAAAGCAGTTTATCCCAGTATCAGGCAAATACGCATATCAATGTGCAGTTGGTAATGTGCGTGCAAGCTAGCTGTATGTACAGTAACTACATTAAAGACCGAATCTGTAAAGCCCGAACAAGTCCGCTCACGTGAGGCGACAGCTGTCTGTCATTGGTTGTCGCTCACGTTACCCGGACCATCCAGGCGCATGCGTGGGAGGCACTCAGGCAGTCGGACCTTTAACTTTACGTCGCCGAATGTTAGTAGCAGACGGCCTTTGTAAACAAAACGGAAAAATGTTTATAGAAGTATAAAACAGAATAGGAGAAATTCGGGGAAATATATATATATGCGGGTGTGTGACGTATATCACCATAGATACAGTACTGAGCAAGTTTATTACAATTGAGCCACGCCCGAATACATTCTAAAATCATGTTTCTATGGTAATGGTTAATCCACCAGTATGTGTGTGTGTGCTATTTAATTGTTAAATAGCACACATTGTTAAATGGTGCTGTTTTAACACGACAGGCAAAATAAGAAATAGTAAAGCACATTATTGTTTTTTATTCACATGCCCAGTTACAGTTATTTACACTACCAAGCAAAGGTTTAGAAACACTTACTCACTGTTGTTTAGTCCCCCCCACACATTTTAGAATATCAGTAGCAAACTCCTCAAAACCATGAAATAACACAATTAAAACTGCGGGAATTATGTTGCGTCCAACATCCAAAACAAATAAACACCATGTTTTATTTCAGCATCCTCAAAAGTAGCCACCCTTTGACTGGAATTTGTACAGTCTTACTCTCTTATCATCCAGTTTCTTGAGGAAGCTTTTTAAACAGCACTGAAGGAATTTCCATCTTTGCTGGACTCTTATTGGTGGCTTTTTATTCATTATTTGGTCCTAGTAATCCATTTCAAATGTTTTTTTTTTTTAAATACGATTTTAGTTTTCAAATGCAAAAGAAAATGTTGGCAGAATTACATTTTTGTCTATGACATTCAGTTCAAACATTGAAATGTACACCTTCAGATAAAAAGATTTTGAAGATCATGAGAAACACTTCTATCAATTGTATGAAAGCCTTTGACTGGTAAGCGTACTTGCAGTCCTTAATTCCTGACTTCTGAGAGAAGCTGAATGTGCCAGCTAAAATCTGGGTATAACAAAATGCGAATACAGACTATTTCGTCGTTTTAATTTGCTATTTGCCCAATGAACACAACAATAAAAAGTTTTGTTTTAGACAAGTTTTTGACCGATTAGTGTTTGTGTTTTCCTTTTATTATGACGAGTGCTCTAATACATTGGTTAAGCACTTTATATACACATGAATATCACACATAGCCAGTGATATGTAGCCAGGGTGTGTGTAGAACAATAAAGTAGCCTATACATGCCTTCTGCTATGATTTTGCCTATTTAACTTTGAAAAGTTATTTTGGCCACTTTGATCTGAATTGAACTGTTGCACTTTTGAATAGCACTGTTTATGAAAATGTAAAAAACATTTCTACACTTACATTTAGTACCGTTTCTACCGTCTACATTTAGGAACATTTCTACATGAAATCAGTTGCTGTTTATACAGAAAAGGTTGAGCTTATTAAAGCCTGTGATTTAATTGCACATTATATGACAGGCGAGTTTGTACTTTACAAATAAAACATGTCCTTAAAAGAACACCACCTGTTTCTCACTTCATTTCTGCAGTCACATAAGCGGCTTAAGCAAAACAAACATGTTTACATCTAATCTTCATTTGAACAGTGTATTGCAACATAGTGCAAAAGATTCTATTCTGTGATGTCACTAAGAATGTAGCATGGAAACAAAGAGAGCCCGCCCAATACATTCCATCACATTAGAACCCCTTATGGTGGACAGAGGCACCTCAGAAAGATGTCATTTATTTATTTATTGCATCTGAAAATTTCCTTTCCAAGCACATCAATGAACCACAATACACTTGGCTCTTTCCAGAAAAGCGTCTGGGCTACAGCTTTAGAACAAAGAAGGTGTTGACCAGTGTCAAGCCAGCAGGACGTCACGCCTGACTGAGTGCAAAACAGCAATCTTGAGTAAGTCTAGCATCAACTGATTCTCTCCCATATCTTAATGTTAATACAAAAACAAAAACAAAAAACCCACTAAAGTCATACACATTGCATTAGATTTGAACACAGCAACATACAGTTAGCGGCTCATGGAGTTCCATGAATTCCGAGGGATTTAGTTCACAGTTGAATCCATTGTCAGATTCAAACATGAATGCCATCCATGCCTACATATGACACACAGCTTTCTTTTCTTAGAACATTACTTCAGTGACTGACAACATATTTTAGACATTGCATCTGAAAATACACGGGGAATTTTCCTTTCCAAGAAAATAATCGAATTGTGATTCTGTTTTTAACAAACATCGCCATTGTTATTTAATGTGCGGTTGTTGCTTTTAAAGCCCTTTAGCTTCTGTATTACTCAACAAACAATAAATCATTGTACAGTCTGAGAGACACACGATAAGATAAAGCGAAACATGTACAGCTCTTTCCTGTTGGCCAGACTTTCGGATTAGGATGAAATGTGGTGATATCTAAATCACTCTTTAGATGCCAAATAAGTCATGAGCGTATGTAAGCGTGTAAAACTTGTCAAACACCGTCTGTGAACTTTACCAGACAGCCTTTAAATAAATCAATCAAAATATAAGATACATATGGTCTTAATGATCTCCAGTCAGAAGCGCAACACACACGGTGCAAAAAAAATCAAGGAGAACAAAGCGTCTGCCTGTACCTCTCTGAATAGATTTGAGTAAATGAAAAAAGCCAAAGGCAAAATAAACATGTGAACTGTACTTTTAAGGTAATCTTAAAAGAAACGCTGTCTGAGCATTAACAGCAATATGCATCTTAATCATCGCCGGTCGGTAGCGGCATGCGGTGAAGCCCCGGCGAGAGAGGCCATCCTGCCTTACGGCGTCGGTGCCAGCGTGTCCTCTTTTGCGGCTCTGAGGGCGAGGCTGAGAAGCTCTTGTGGCGCTCTTGCGGGCTCCTTTTACGCAGGCTGCGACGCACTTTGCGCCCGGGCGAGGCGTCCTCTTTCGGGCTCGAACTTCGGCCTCATGCGACATCTTCAGGCTGATCAGGCAAAGCGGAAGAGGATAGGAGAACTGTCTTCTGAGGGTCGCGAGCTTCTGGCGCTTTCACTATCACGAGATCTCTTCTCCTGGCAGATGGGGAAAAATCTCACATTAATTGTGCAGTTGAATTACATAGAAACATGTGTTTGTGGAAGCATAGCGATCAAAGCGCATCATTATTACTAGAGTCGTCTCCACGGATTCCAGAATTACCATCTTTAGTCGGGTCCAAGCCGCGGGGGCGTCGCCTGCGCTGATGTACTGCGCTTTGAACCTAGGCTCCATGAGCGATTCAGCATCCAGAAGCTCCTAGTGTATATTTCTTTTTGAGGTCTGCCAGGGCCTTGGTTTCAAACCACCTAGGCAGGTCCTCAGGTGTCCTCAGCATCTTCAGCGGGACGAGGTGCGCCAACTGGCCTGACATGCTCCTTTGCAGAAGGAGCGTCTCTTTATTCCACGAGAGGGCAGCGTCCTTGTCTTTTACATGCAGCAGCTGTTTTGTAAAAGCCATGCAGATTCAAATTCCTGAAGATAATCGTAAAGAATTGTTAGCATGTATTGTGCAAAGCACCATAGCAGTAGACTACCGCATTACAACTGATGGGCATAACTCATGCCGATAACACAAAGACACCTATTGATAACAAATGTATCACATGAATAATAGTAAAAGTAATTATTACTGACCACTAAAACCACAATGCCCATGCGTAACAAAAACACCACATTTTTGGAAAGCCATAGGTATCGTTTCATCACACAGCATAGAAACCAAAGCAAAATAAAAGATTGCAAAGCGGCACAATTGTCTGGACATGCAGGCCAAGTAGTATTCTTCACATACAAAGTTGTGATACCGTGATACAACTTCGCGGTGAAATTATATGTAGACCGTGTAAAAGCCATAGAAGTAATACAAGACATAACAAGCAACAAACAGAATAAAATACATGTACAGTTAAGAATAACAATAGGAGGTCATATAACAATAGGAATCTAAATAAAACATGCAATCTAATACGAAAATGAATCGCGGTATAACTAAAGTAGGTTTAAGGTTCTTTGTTTGTCTCTTACATTGCATACTGCAGCGTGCGTGGCGTATTAATGACTTGGTGGAATGTCTCTCCTTAAGCGCCCAGCGTTCCACAGTGCGACTGTGACGCACCGAAAGCATAGCGTCACAAAAGCCGAATATGATAAAATGATATCTCTATATATAAAGGAAATAGAAAAGAAATGCATTTCCAGTTAAACCGTGTTTACACAACCGCTAATCAGTCCACCCGAGAACCAGGTTTACTATCTACAATCAGCGAAACCCGTGTGTGCTTGAAATAAAAGAAAGAAGACTTACGCGTCACTCGTTGTCACATAATCTTATTTACGATGATTTTGGACGCTTTGTTGTCTTTTGTCGCTTTCGGGACATTGTCAAGTTTGCTTACCTGGCAGCTAGAAATTAGGCCTAAGCGTGTTTGTGAATGCGTTCAGCGCCAAAGCAGTTTATCCCAGTATCAGGCAAATACGCATATCAATGTGCAGTTGGTAATAATGCGTGCAAGCTAGCTGTATGTACAGTAACTACATTAAAGACCGAATCTGTAAAGCCGAACAAGTCCGCTCACGTGAGAAGCGACAGCTGTCTGTCATTGGTTGTCGCTCACGTTACCCGGACCATGCAGAGGCGCGTGGGAGGCACTCAGGCAGTCGGACCTTTAACTTTACGTCGCCGAATGTTAGTAGCAGGCGGCCTTTGTAAACAAAAGCGGAAAAATGTTTATAGAAGTATAAAAAGAATAGGAGAAATTCGGGGAAATATATATATATGCGGGTGTGTGGCGTATATCACCATAGATACAGTACTGAGCAAGTTTATTACAATTGAGCCACGCCGAATACATTCTAAAATCATGTTTCTATGGTAATGGTTAATCCACCAGTATGTGTGTGTGTGCTATTTAATTGTTAAATAGCACACATTGTTAAATGGTGCTGTTTTAACACGACAGGCAAAATAAGAAATAGTAAAGCACATTATTGTTTTTATTCACATGCCCAGTTACAGTTATTTACACTACCAAGCAAAGGTTTAGAAACACTTACTCACTGTTGTTTAGTCCCCCACACACATTTTAGAATATCAGTAGCAAACTCCTCAAAACCATGAAATAACACAATTAAAACTGCGGGATTTATGTTGCGTCCAACATCCAAAACAAATAAACACCATGTTTTATTTCAGCATCCTCAAAAGTAGCCACCCTTTGACAGGAATTTGTACAGTCTTACTCTCTTATCATCCAGTTTCTTGAGGAAGCTTTTTAAACAGCACTGAAGGAATTTCCATCTTTGCTGGACTCTTATTGGTGGCTTTTTATTCATTATTTGGTCCTAGTAATCCATTTCAAATGTTTTTTTTTTAAAATACGATTTTAGTTTTCAAATGCAAAAGAAAATGTTGGCAGAATTACATTTTTGTCTATGACATTCAGTTCAAACATTGAAATGTACACCTTCAGATAAAAAGATTTTGAAGATCATGAGAAACACTTCTATCAATTGTATGAAAGCCTTTGACTGGTAGCGTACTTGCAGTCCTTAATTCCTGACTTCTGAGAGAAGCTGAATGTGCCAGCTAAAATCTGGGTATAACAAAAAATGCGAATACAGACTATTTCGTCGTTTTAATTTGCTATTTGCCCAATGAACACAACAATAAAAAGTTTTGTTTTAGACAAGTTTTTGACCGATTAGTGTTTGTGTTTTCCTTTTATTATGACGAGTGCTCTAATACATTGGTTAAGCACTTTATATACACATGAATATGACACATAGCCAGTGATATGTAGCCAGGGTGTGTGTAGAACAATAAAGTAGCCTATACATGCCTTCTGCTATGATTTTGCCTATTTAACTTTGAAAAGTTATTTTGGCCACTTTGATCTGAATTGAACTGTTGCACTTTTGAATAGCACTGTTTATGAAAATGTAAAAAACATTTCTACACTTACATTTAGTACCGTTTCTACCGTCTACATTTAGGAACATTTCTACATGAAATCAGTTGCTGTTTATACAGAAAAGGTTGAGCTTATTAAAGCCTGTGATTTAATTGCACATTATATGACAGACGAGTTTGTACTTTACAAATAAAACATGTCCTTAAAAGAACACCACCTGTTTCTCACTTCATTTCTGCAGTCACATAAACGGCTTAAGCAAAACAAACATGTTTACATCTAATCTTCATTTGAACAGTGTATTGCAACATAGTGCAAAAAGATTCTATTCTGTGATGTCACTAAGAATGTAGCATGGAAACAAAAGAGCCACGCCCAATACATTCCATCACATTAGAACCCCTTATGGTGGACAGAGGCACCTCAGAAGATGTCATTTATTTATTTATTTATTTATTGCATCTGAAAATTTCCTTTCAAGCACATCAATGAACCACAATACACTTGGCTCTTTCCAGAAAAGCGTCTGGGCTACAGCTTTAGAACAAAGAAGGTGTTGACCAGTGTCAAGCCAGCAGGACGTCACGCCTGACTGAGTGCAAAACAGCAATCTTGAGTAAGTCTAGCATCAACTGATTCTCTCCCATATCTTAATGTTAATACAAAAAAAAAAAAAAAACACTAAAGTCATACACATTGCATTAGATTTGAACACAGCAACATACAGTTAGCGGCTCATGGAGTTCCATGAATTCCGAGGGATTTAGTTCACAGTTGAATCCATTGTCAGATTCAAACATGAATGCCATCCATGCCTACATATGACACACAGCTTTCTTTTGTTAGAACATTACTTCAGTGACTGACAACATATTTTAGACATTGCATCTGAAAATACACAGGGAATTTTTCTTTTCCAAGAAAATAATCGAATTGTGATTCTGTTTTTAACAAACATCGCCATTGTTATTTAATGTGCGGTTGTTGCTTTTTAAAGCCCTTTAGCTTCTGTATTACTCAACAAACAATAAATCATTGTACAGTCTGAGAGAGACACACGATAAGATAAGCGAAACATGTACAGCTCTTTCCTGTTGGCCAGACTTTCGGATTAGGATGAAATGTGGTGATATCTAAATCACTCTTTAGATGCCAAATAAGTCATGAGCGTATGTAAGCGTGTAAAACTTGTCAAACACCGTCTGTGAACTTTACCAGACAGCCTTTAAATAAATCAATCAAAATATAAGATACATATGGTCTTAATGATCTCCAGTCAGAAGCGCAACAACACACGGTGCAAAAAAAATCAAGGAGAACAAAGCGTCTGCCTGTACCTCTCTGAATAGATTTGAGTAAATGAAAAAAGCCAAAGGCAAAATAAACATGTGAACTGTACTTTTAAAGGTAATCTTAAATGCATCTTAAAAGCGCTGTCTGAGCATTAACAGCAATATGCATCTTAATCATGTCGCCAGTTCGGTGGCGGCATGCGGCTCTTGTGGCGGAATTAGGATCCTGCGCCTTTCGCGCCCGGGCGAGGCGTCCTCTCCGTCGGTGGCGGGGCTCGAACTTCGGCCTCAGCGACATCTTCAGGCTGATCAGGCAAAGCGGAAGAGGCCAATTAGGAGAACTGTCTGCCTTTTCCCTGAGGGCCGCGAGCTTCTGAGCGCTTTCACTATCACGAGATCTCTTCTCCTGGCAGATGGGGGAAAAAATCTCACATTAATTGTGCAGTTGAATTACATAGAAACATGTGTTTGTGGAAGCATAGCGATCAAAGCGCATCATTATTACTAGAGTGCGTCTCGCGGATTCCAGAATTACCATCTTTAGTCGGGTCCAAGCCACGGGGGCGTCGCCTGCGCTGATGTACTGCGCTTTGAACCTAGGCTCCATGAGCGATTCAGCATCCAGAAGCTCCCTAGTGTATATTTCTTATTGAGGTCTGCCAGGGCCTTGGTTTCAAACCACCTAGGCAGGTCCTCAGGTGTCCTCAGCATCTCCAGCGGGACGAGGTGGTGCGCCAACTGGCCTGACATGCTCCTTTGCAGAAGGAGCGTCTCTTTATTCCACACGAGGATGGCGTCCTTGTCTTTTACCAGCAGCTGTTTTGTAAAAGCCATGCAGATTCAAATTCCTGAAAGATAATCGTAAAGAATTGTTAGCATGTATTGTGCAAAGCACCATAGCAGTAGACTACCGCGTACAACTGATGGGCATAACTCATGCCGATAACACAAAGACACCTATTGATAACAAATGTATCACATGAATAATAGTAAAAGTAATTATTACTGACCACTAAAACCACAATGCCCATGCGTAACAAAAACACCACATTTTTGGAAAGCCATAGGTTCGTTTCATCACACAGCATAGAAACCAAAGCAGAAATAAAAAGATTGCAAAGCGGCACAATTGTCTGGACATGCAGGCCAAGTAGTATTCTTCACATACAAAGTTGTGATACACGTGATACAACTCGCAGTGAAATTATATGTAGACCGTGTAAAAGCCATAGAAGTAATACAAGACATAACAAGCAACAAACAGAATAAAATACATGTACAGTTAAGAATAACAATAGGAGGTCATATAACAATAGGAATCTAAATAAAACATGCAATCTAATACGAAAATGAATCGCGGTATAACTAAAGTAGGTTTAAGGTTCTTTGTTTGTCTCTTACATTGCATACAGCGTCGCGTGGCGTATTAATGACTTGGTGGAATGTCTCTCCTTAGCGCCGCGTTCCACAGTGCGACTGTGGCGCACCGAAAGCATAACGTCACAAAAGCCGAATATGATAAATGATATCTCTATATATAAAGGAAATAGAAAAAGAAATGCATTTCCAGTTAAACCGTGTTTACACAACCGCTAATCAGTCCACCCGAGAACCAGGTTTACTATCTACAATCAGCGAAACCCGTGTGCGCGAAATAAAAGAAAGAAGACTTACAGCGTCACTCGTTGTCACATAATCTTATTACGATGATTTTGCACGCTTTGTTGTCTTTTTGTCGCTCGGGACATTGTCAAGTTTGCTTACCTGGCAGCTAGAAATTAGGCCTAAGCGTGTTTGTGAATGCAGCGTTCAGCGCCAAAGCAGTTTATCCCAGTATCAGGCAAATACGCATATCAATGTGCAGTTGGTAATGTGCGTGCAAGCTAGCTGTATGTACAGTAACTACATTAAAGACCGAATCTGTAAAGCCGAACAAGTCCGCTCACGTGAGAGCGACAGCTGTCTGTCATTGGTTGTCGCTTCGTTACCCGGACCATGCAGCATGCGTGGGAGGCACTCAGGCAGTCGGACCTTTAACTTTCGTCGCCGAATGTTAGTAGCAGGCGGCCTTTGTAAACAAAACGGAAAAATGTTTATAGAAGTATAAAAAGAATAGGAGAAATTCGGGGAAATATATATATATGCGGGTGTGTGGACGTATATCACCATAGATACAGTACTGAGCAAGTTTATTACAATTGAGCCACGCCGAATACATTCTAAAATCATGTTTCTATGGTAATGGTTAATCCACCAGTATGTGTGTGTGTGCTATTTAATTGTTAAATAGCACACATTGTTAAATGGTGCTGTTTTAACACGACAGGCAAAATAAGAAATAGTAAAGCACATTATTGTTTTTTATTCACATGCCCAGTTACAGTTATTTACACTACCAAGCAAAGGTTTACAAACACTTACTCACTGTTGTTTAGTCCCCCCCCACACACATTTTAGAATATCAGTAGCAAACTCCTCAAAACCATGAAATAACACAATTAAAACTGCGGGATTTATGTTGCGTCCAACATCCAAAACAAATAAACACCATGTTTTATTTCAGCATCCTCAAAAGTAGCCACCCTTTGACTGGAATTTGTACAGTCTTACTCTCTTATCATCCAGTTTCTTGAGGAAGCTTTTTAAACAGCACTGAAGGAATTTCCATCTTTGCTGGACTCTTATTGGTGGCTTTTTATTCATTATTTGGTCCTAGTAATCCATTTCAAATGTTTTTTTTTTTTAAATACGATTTTAGTTTTCAAATGCAAAAGAAAATGTTGGCAGAATTACATTTTTGTCTATGACATTCAGTTCAAACATTGAAATGTACACCTTCAGATAAAAAGATTTTGAAGATCATGAGAAACACTTCTATCAATTGTATGAAAGCCTTTGACTGGTAGCGTACTTGCAGTCCTTAATTCCTGACTTCTGAGAGAAGCTGAATGTGCCAGCTAAAATCTGGGTATAACAAAATGCGAATACAGACTATTTCGTTGTTTTAATTTGCTATTTGCCCAATGAACACAACAATAAAAGTTTTGTTTTAGACAAGTTTTTGACCGATTACTGTTTGTGTTTTCTTTTTATTATGGCCGAGTGCTCTAATACATTGGTTAAGCACTTTATATACACATGAATATGACACATAGCCAGTGATATGTAGCCAGGGTGTGTGTAGAACAATAAAGTAGCCTATACATGCCTTCTGCTATGATTTTGCCTATTTAACTTTGAAAAGTTATTTTGGCCACTTTGATCTGAATTGAACTGTTGCACTTTTGAATAGCACTGTTTATGAAAAAATGTAAAAAACATTTCTACACTTACATTTAGTACCGTTTCTACCGTCTACATTTAGGAACATTTCTACATGAAATCAGTTGCTGTTTATACAGAAAAGGTTGAGCTTATTAAAGCCTGTGATTTAATTGCACATTATATGACAGACGAGTTTGTACTTTACAAATAAAACATGTCCTTAAAAAGAACACCACCTGTTTCTCACTTCATTTCTGCAGTCACATAAGCGGCTTAAGCAAAACAAACATGTTTACATCTAATCTTCATTTGAACAGTGTATTGCAACATAGTGCAAAAAGATTCTATTCTGTGATGTCACTAAGAATGTAGCATGGAACAAAGAGAGCCACGCCCAATACATTCCATCACATTAGAACCCCTTATGGTGGACAGAGGCAACTCAGAAAGATGTCATTTATTTATTTATTTATTTATTGCATCTGAAAATTTCCTTTCCAAGCACATCAATGAACCACAATACACCGGCTCTTTCCAGAAAAGCGTCTGGGCTACAGCTTTAGAACAAAGAAGGTGTTGACCAGTGTCAAGCCAGCAGGGACGTCACGCCTGACTGAGTGCAAAACAGCAATCTTGAGTAAGTCTAGCATCAACTGATTCTCTCCCATATCTTAATGTTAATACAAAAAACAAAAACAAAAAACACTAAAGTCATACACATTGCATTAGATTTGAACACAGCAACATACAGTTAACGGCTCATGGAGTTCCATGAATTCCGAGGGATTTCGTTCACAGTTGAATCCATTGTCAGATTCAAACATGAATGCCATCCATGCCTACATATGACACACAGCTTTCTTTTCTTAGAACATTACTTCAGTGACTGACAACATATTTTAGACATTGCATCTGAAAATACACAGGGAATTTTCTTTTCCAAGAAAATAATCGAATTGTGATTCTGTTTTTAACAAACATCGCCATTGTTATTTAATGTGCGGTTGTTGCTTTTAAAGCCCTTTAGCTTCTGTATTACTCAACAAACAATAAATCATTGTACAGTCTGAGAGACACACGATAAGATAAAGCGAAACATGTACAGCTCTTTCCTGTTGGCCAGACTTTCGGATTAGGATGAAATGTGGTGATATCTAAATCACTCTTTAGATGCCAAATAAGTCATGAGCGTATGTAAGCGTGTAAAACTTGTCAAACACCGTCTGTGAACTTTACCAGACAGCCTTTAAATAAATCAATCAAAATATAAGATACATATGGTCTTAATGATCTCCAGTCAGAAGCGCAACACACACGGTGCAAAAAAATCAAGGAGAACAAAGCGTCTGCCTGTACCTCTCTGAATAGATTTGAGTCAATCAAAAAAAAGCCAAAGGCAAAATAAACATGTGAACTGTACTTTTAAGGTAATCTTAAAAGAAACGCTGTCTGAGCATTAACAGCAATATGCATCTTAATCATCGCCCGGTCGGTAGCGGCATGCATGTGAAGCCCCGGCGAGTGGCCAAGGCCATCCTGCCTTTACGGCGTTCGTAGCTTCGCGGTGTGTTTGGCGGAAAACCAAGCGTGTCGCTTTTGCCGGCTCTGAGGACCGAAGCCAGTTCAAGGCACTGTATTCCCTCGGCGGGCGAACAGCAATCTTAATGGGCGCTACACAAAGACACTTGCGGGCTCCTTTGTGCGCAGGCGTGGAAATGCGACCTCCGCGCTTTGGCGCGGGCGAGGGCGTCCTCTCCGTCGGTGGCCGGGGCTCGAACTTCGGCCTCAGCGACATCTTCAGGCTGATCAGGCAAAGCGGAAGAGGCCAATTAGGAGAACTGTCTGCCTTTTCCCCTGAGGGCCGCGAGCTTCTGAGCGCTTTCACTATACGAGATCTCTTCTCCTGGCAGATGGGGGAAAAAATCTCACATTAATTGTGCAGTTGAATTACATAGAAACATGTGTTTGTGGAAGCATAGCGATCAAAGCGCATCATTATTACTAGAGTCGTCTCACGGATTCCAGAATTACCATCTTTAGTCGGGTCCTAGCCACGGGGGCGTCGCCTGCGCTGATGTACTGCGCTTTGAACCTAGGCTCCATGAGCGATTCAGCATCCAGAAGCTCCCTAGTGTATATTTCTTATTGAGGTCTGCCAGGGCCTTGGTTTCAAACCACCTAGGCAGGTCCTCAAGTGTCCTCAGCATCTTCAGCGGGACCGAGGTGCCGCCAACTGGCCTGACATGCTCCTTTGCAGAAGGAGCGTCTCTTTATTCCACGAGGAGGATGGCGTCCTTGTCTTTTACCACAGCAGCTGTTTTGTAAAAGCCATGCAGATTCAAATTCCTGAAAGATAATCGTAAAGAATTGTTAGCATGTATTGTGCAAAGCACCATAGCAGTAGACTACGCGTACAACTGATGGGCATAACTCATGCCGATAACACAAAGACACCTATTGATAACAAATGTATCACATGAATAATAGTAAAAGTAATTATTACTGACCACTAAAACCACAATGCCCATGCGTAACAAAAACACCACATTTTTGGAAAGCCATAGGTATCGTTTCATCACACAGTATAGAAACCAAAGCAAAAATAAAAAGATTGCAAGCGGCACAATTGTCTGGACATGCAGGCCAAGTAGTATTCTTCACATACAAAGTTGTGATACACGTGATACAACTCGCAGTGAAATTATATGTAGACCGTGTAAAAGCCATAGAAGTAATACAAAACATAACAAGCAACAAACAGAATAAAATACATGTACAGTTAAGAATAACAATAGGAGGTCATATAACAATAGGAATCTAAATAAAACATGCAATCTAATACGAAAATGAATCGCGGTATAACTAAAGTAGGTTTAAGGTTCTTTGTTTGTCTCTTACATTGCATACTGCGCGCGTGTGGCGTATTAATGACTTGGTGGAATGTCTCTCCTTAGCGCCCGCGTTCCACAGTCGCGACTGTGACGCACCGAAGCATAACGTCACAAAAGCCGAATATGATAAATGATATCTCTATATATATAAAGGAAATAGAAAAAGAAATGCATTTCCAGTTAAACCGTGTTTACACAACCGCTAATCAGTCCACCCGAGAACCAGGTTTACTATCTACAATCGCGAAACCGTGTGTGCTTGAGAAATAAAAGAAAGAAGACTTACGCGTCACTCGTTGTCACATAATCTTATTACGATGATTTTGGACGCTTTGTTGTCTTTTGTCGCTCGGGACATTGTCAAGTTTGCTTACCTGGCAGCTAGAAATTAGGCCTAAGCGTGTTTGTGAATGCAGCGTTCAGCGCCAAAGCAGTTTATCCCAGTATCAGGCAAATCGCATATCAATGTGCAGTTGGTAATGTGCGTGCAAGCTAGCTGTATGTACAGTAACTACATTAAAGACCGAATCTGTAAAGCCCGAACAAGTCCGCTCACGTGAGAGCGACAGCTGTCTGTCATTGGTTGTCGCTACGTTACCCGGACCATGCAGGCGCGCGTGGGAGGCACTCAGGCAGTCGGACCTTTAACTTTACGTCGCCGAATGTTAGTAGCAGGCGGCCTTTGTAAACAAAACGGAAAAATGTTTATAGAAGTATAAAAAGAATAGGAGAAATTCGGGGAAAAATATATATATGCGGGTGTGTGGCGTATATCACCATAGATACAGTACTGAGCAAGTTTATTACAATTGAGCCACGCCGAATACATTCTAAAATCATGTTTCTATGGTAATGGTTAATCCACCAGTATGTGTGTGTGTGCTATTTAATTGTTAAATAGCACACATTGTTAAATGGTGCTGTTTTAACACGACAGGCAAAATAAGAAATAGTAAAGCACATTATTGTTTTTATTCACATGCCCAGTTACAGTTATTTACACTACCAAGCAAAGGTTTACAAACACTTACTCACTGTTGTTTAGTCCCCCACACACATTTTAGAATATCAGTAGCAAACTCCTCAAAACCATGAAATAACACAATTAAAACTGCGGGAATTATGTTGCCTCCAACATCCAAAACAAATAAACACCATGTTTTATTTCAGCATCCTCAAAGTAGCCACCCTTTGACTGGAATTTGTACAGTCTTACTCTCTTATCATCCAGTTTCTTGAGGAAGCTTTTTAAACAGCACTGAAGGAATTTCCATCTTTGCTGGACTCTTATTGGTGGCTTTTATTCATTATTTGGTCCTAGTAATCCATTTCAAATGTTTTTTTTTTTTTTTTTTTAAAAATACGATTTTAGTTTTCAAATGCAAAAGAAAATGTTGGCAGAATTACATTTTTGTCTATGACATTCAGTTCAAACATTGAAATGTACACCTTCAGATAAAAAGATTTTGAAGATCATGAGAAACACTTCTATCAATTGTATGAAAGCCTTTGACTGGTAAGCGTACTTGCAGTCCTTAATTCCTGACTTCTGAGAGAAGCTGAATGTGCCAGCTAAAATCTGGGTATAACAAAATGCGAATACAGACTATTTCGTTGTTTTAATTTGCTATTTGCCCAATGAACACAACAATAAAAGTTTTGTTTTAGACAAGTTTTGACCGATTACTGTTTGTGTTTTCCTTTTATTATGACGAGTGCTCTAATACATTGGTTAAGCACTTTATATACACATGAATATCACACATAGCCAGTGATATGTAGCCAGGGTGTGTGTAGAACAATAAAGTAGCCTATATATGCCTTCTGCTATGATTTTGCCTATTTAACTTTGAAAAGTTATTTTGGCCACTTTGATCTGAATTGAACTGTTGCACTTTTGAATAGCACTGTTTATGAAAATGTAAAAACATTTCTACACTTACATTTAGTACCGTTTCTACCGTCTACATTTAGGAACATTTCTACATGAAATCAGTTGCTGTTTATACAGAAAAGGTTGAGCTTATCAAAGCCTGTGATTTAATTGCACATTATATGACAGACGAGTTTGTACTTTACAAATAAAACATGTCCTTAAAAGAACACCACCTGTTTCTCACTTCATTTCTGCAGTCACATAAGCGGCTTAAGCAAAACAAACATGTTTACATCTAATCTTCATTTGAACAGTGTATTGCAACATTGTGCAAAAGATTCTATTCTGTGATGTCACTAAGAATGTAGCATGAAACAAAGAGAGCCACGCCCAATACATTCCATCACATTAGAACCCCTTATGGTGGACAGAGGCACCTCAGAAAGATGTCATTTATTTATTTATTGCATCTGAAAATTTCCTTTCCAAGCACATCAATGAACCACAATACACTTGGCTCTTTCCAGAAAAGCGTCTGGGCTACAGCTTTAGAACAAAGAAGGTGTTGACCAGTGTCAAGCCAGCAGGACGTCACGCCTGACTGAGTGCAAAAAAGCAATCTTGAGTAAGTCTAGCATCAACTGATTCTCTCCCATATCTTAATGTTAATACAAAAAAAAAAAAACCCACTAAAGTCATACACATTGCATTAGATTTGAACACAGCAACATACAGTTAACGGCTCATGGAGTTCCATGAATTCGAGGGATTTCGTTCACAGTTGAATCCATTGTCAGATTCAAACATGAATGCCATCCATGCCTACATATGACACACAGCATTCATTTCTTAGAACATTACTTCAGTGACTGACAACATATTTTAGACATTGCATCTGAAAATACACAGGGAATTTTCCTTTCCAAGAAAATAATCGAATTGTGATTCTGTTTTTAACAAACATCGCCATTGTTATTTAATGTGCGGTTGTTGCTTTTAAAGCCCTTTAGCTTCTGTATTACTCAACAAACAATAAATCATTGTACAGTCTGAGAGACACACGATAAGATAAACGAAACATGTACAGCTCTTTCCTGTTGGCCAGACCTTCGGATTAGGATGAAATGTGGTGATATCTAAATCACTCTTTAGATGCCAAATAAGTCATGAGCGTATGTAAGCGTGTAAAACTTGTCAAACACCGTCTGTGAACTTTACCAGACAGCCTTTAAATAAATCAATCAAAATATAAGATACATATGGTCTTAATGATCTCCAGTCAGAAGCGCAACACACACGGTGCAAAAAAATCAAGGAGAACAAACGTCTGCCTGTACCTCTCTGAATAGATTTGAGTCAATCAAAAAGCCAAAGGCAAAATAAACATGTGAACTGTACTTTTAAGGTAATCTTAAAAGAAACGCTGTCTGAGCATTAACAGCAATATGCATCTTAATCATCGCCGGTCGGTAGCGGCATGCGGCGGAAGCCCCGGGCGAGAGGCCATGCCGCGTTCGGTAGCTTCAGGCGGTGTGTTTGGCGGAAAAAGCGTGTCCGCTTTTGCGGCTCTGAGGACGAGCCAGTTCAAGGCACTGTATTCCTCCGCGGGCGAACAGGCTTTCGAGGGGGCGAGGCTCTTGTGGCCGCTACACAAAGACACTTGCGGGCTCCTTTGTAACGCAGACGTGGAAATGCAGCCTCGCGACTTTCGCCGGGCCGAGGCGTCCTCTCCGTCGGTGACGGGCTCGAACTTCGGCCTCCGCGCGACATCTTCAGGCTGATCAGGCAAAGCGGAAGAGGCCAATTAGGAGAACTGTCTGCCTTTTCCCCTGAGGGGCAGCGAGCTTCTGAACGCTTTCACTATCTGAGATCTCTTCTCCTGGCAGATGGGGGAAAAATCTCACATTAATTGTGCAGTTGAATTACATAGAAACATGTGTTTGTGGAAGCATAACGATCAAGCGCATCATTATTACTAGAGTACGTCTCACGGATTCCAGAATTACCATCTTTAGTCGGGTCCTAGCCGGGGGCGTCGCCTGCGCTGATGTACTGCGCTTTGAACCTAGGCTCCATGAACGATTCAGCATCCAGAAGCTCCCTAGTGTATATTTCTTATTGAGGTCTGCCAGGGCCTTGGTTTCAAACCACCTAGGCAGGTCCTCAAGTGTCCTCAGCATCTTCAGCCGGGACCGAGGTGCACGCCAACTGGCCTGACATGCTCCTTTGCAGAAGGAACGTCTCTTTATTCCACGAGGAGGGACGCGTCCTTGTCTTTTACCAGCTGTTTTGTAAAAGCCATGCAGATTCAAATTCCTGAAAGATAATCGTAAAGAATTGTTAGCATGTATTGTGCAAAGCACCATAGCAGTAGACTACACGTACAACTGATGGGCATAACTCATGCCGATAACACAAAGACACCTATTGATAACAAATGTATCACATGAATAATAGTAAAAGTAATTATTACTGACCACTAAAACCACAATGCCCATGCGTAACAAAAAACACCACATTTTGGAAAGCCATAGGTATCGTTTCATCACACAGTATAGAAACCAAAGCAAAATAAAAAGATTGCAAGCAGCACAATTGTCTGGACATGCAGGCCAAGTAGTATTCTTCACATACAAAGTTGTGATACACATTGATACAACTCGCAGTGAAATTATATGTAGACCGTGTAAAAGCCATAGAAGTAATACAAAACATAACAAGCAACAAACAGAATAAAATACATGTACAGTTAAGAATAACAATAGGAGGTCATATAACAATAGGAATCTAAATAAAACATGCAATCTAATACGAAAATGAATCACGGTATAACTAAAGTAGGTTTAAGGTTCTTTGTTTGTCTCTTACATTGCATACACGTGTGACGTATTAATGACTTGGTGGAATGTCTCTCCTTAGCGCCGCGTTCCACAGTCGCGACTGTGACACGACCAAACATAAGGTCACAAAAGCCGAATATGATAAAAGATATCTCTATATATATAAAGGAAATAGAAAAAGAAATGAATTTCCAGTTAAACCGTGTTTACACAACCGCTAATCAGTCCACCCGAGAACCAGGTTTACTATCTACAATCGCGGTTTTTGAAACCGTGTGTGCTTGAGAAATAAAAGAAAGAAGACTTACGCGTCACTTTCGTTGTCACATAATCTTATTGCGATGATTTTGGGACGCTTTGTTGTCTTTTTGTCATTTCGGGACATTGTCAAGTTTGCTTACCTGGCAGCTAGAAATTAGGCCTAAGCGTGTTTGTGAATGCAGCGTTCAAGCGCCAAAGCAGTTTATCCCAGTATCAGGCAAACACGCATATCAATGTGCAGTTGGTAATGTGCGTGCAAGCTAGCTGTATGTACAGTAACTACTGTGGAAAATATTCTTTAATGACTAACATCTCTGTTTTATTATTGATTTAATGTTTAAAGCTTACATATATAATCATTCCATATTAATCAAATATATAACCAAGCAATTGATTCGTGCATATACTTAAGCCAGGAAGTGAGGACGTGATAAATATGATAAATGTGTTGAGTCTTAATCTGTGAAGAATTATAAATAGGTACAGGATGTTGCCGCCCCCAGTAAAACCGTAAAGGTCGAGGCTCAACGGCTCTGAGGAAAGAAACGGTGAAAACAACACCAAATTAGGCAAGGGGCCAAAGATAACGTGCTGATTGGAGGGCAGATTAAGGAGGTCCCGGGAGGAGTGGACAGAGAATGTGTTATGTATAAATATGTGAAACTTATAGCAAACTGGGTCTTCTAACTGTGAGTTGTCGAGTTGGTTTCGGTTTGTCATTGTGAGGAAGACCCAGCGCGCTGAATTCTCTTCATATCTGATTAATAAACCTCAATTATTATAACCTTATTTCGTCTCCGTATATGAGATTCTGAACATGCTCGGACTGCCTTTATAAAAGTCCAACAATTGGTGACCCCGACGTGATCTCGCGAGGAGGAGACGGCGTTTTCGCCTTTCATCCCCGTGGAGGGAAAATCGAGACGGACTCAGGTTCAACACAAAAGGGCGCCCTAAATAAAAGGTAAGCAGAAACCTGTTTAATTCAAATTCTGCATATTGACTAAAACCAAATTATTGTGTTGAACTTGATGAACATCTCGATGTAAGTATAGTTAAAATGAATAAGAGGTTTATGGTAAAATCTGATGTGAAGAAGAATACAAGTTGAATTGAAGTTGAGTTGTGTAAAAGTCCGTAAGTCTTGTAAGGAAGTAAATCGGACGAAGGGTTGTAGCGGTGGTTACAATTCCTTTGGGTTTAAAATCCCTCGGTTAAAGGACCGAAAAACAGTGTTGTGTGTAAAAGTCCGTAAGTCTTGTGAGGAAGTAAATCGGACGAAGGGTTGTAGCGGTGGTTACAATTCCTTTGGGTTTAAAATCCCTCGGTTAAAGGACCGAAAAACAGTGTTGTGTGTAAAAGTCCGTAAGTCTTGTGGGGAAGTAAATCGGACGAAGGGTTGTAGCGGTGGTTACAATTCCTTTGGGTTAAAATCCCTTGGTTAAAGGACCGAAAAACAGTGTTGTGTGTAAAAGTCCGTAAGTCTTGTGAGGAAGTAAATCGGACGAAGGGTTGTAGCGGTGGTTACAATTCCTTTGGGTTAAAATCCCTCGGTTAAAGGACCGAAAAACAGTGTTGTGTGTAAAAAAGTCCGTAAGTCCGGTAAGGAAGTAAATTCCTTTGGGTTTTTAAATCCTCGGTTAAAGGACTGACAGTGTTGTGTAAAAAGATTTATAACGGTAGTTATAACTCCTTTGGGTTTAAAATCCCTCGGTTAAAGGACTGAAAAATAGAGTTGTGATAAGAGAGTGCACGTATATAATTGTATAAGTCGACGAATTGCATATGTAAGTCTGTGGCCAGTAGTGACATTGCTGTAAAAACTGTGAATATATGTGTTTTGCTGTGTTTATTTGTTGAAGTGTGAATTTAAACTGTGTGTGAATTTAAACTGTATAAATAATTGTACAAAAGCACTAGAGTAGAAAGACGGTGAAAGTTAAATACAGGAAGGGCGGTCGTGAAAAATAAGAGGAAGTGAGATGGCAGAATTTGAGAAAGAGTGTTCAGAATACGGATGTCCGCCCGTAACTGAACAATGGAGTTGTATTACAGATATGTTATTTACGCAGGCAGAGCCAAAAAGACAGAAAGGAAGGAAAGAAAGTGGCTAATGCATGTTGGAGATTGATGTGTGGTGAGAACAGATGTTTGGAAGCAGAGAAAGTCAGAGTTCCACTGGCACCAAAAATTAGAGAAGTGGAAAAGAGAGCTCAGAATAAGTTGATTAGGCATACAAAAGAGAAAGATGCAGTAAAATGGTTCAGTACTAGGGCATGGTCAAAAACTGAAAAGCTGCAGAAAATGTTGAGAGTGTGGACGAGGATTGCATTGGTGGCTACGGCATTAACAATTACAACTTTGAGTAGAGGGAGCAAAGAGGAAGTTTGCAGGTCAGCAGCCAAGATGTAAAAGGAAGTTGAAGTAGGAAGCACTCAGACTACCTCATCCGCTCCTCCCATCAGTAAGCCCACGGCCACTGTTTCATATCCAGATTTGTGAACGGATGTAGAGGTGCTAAGGCACCATTTTGACAGTGGGTGATTCAAGATGCCTGTCGCGACAAATTTTGCCCGCCACACAATTAGCTGACTTAGAAAGACATGCTATCATAGAACTAGTAGTTTAGGACACACCACTGATAGACGTAACTACAGGCCCCAGTCCCCATTACAACATACCAACACATTAAGATTTATTAGGGGAAATAGAGGCAACATGGGAGGGGGGGGCATCCAACAGAGTGCTATGTTCTGTGTGTGGTGCATCCGATTATTTGGGTAGAGATTGTCCACAGCGTATGGGACAATCAGGCCATTATAATGGTCCACCCCTTGGGGATGGGGTCCCCGAGGAGGTGGTAACCAGGGTGGTCGTGGCAGGGGACCACATACCTCACACAACCCGAGGCAACAGCTCTCGTCATCTCCCAACCTACGGGCGCCTATGCACCCAACATGGGGCCCGGGAGATGGGGTGGAGAAATGTTGAAGGGGCCCTCTGGTAGGGTAAGAAATGGCCAGGAAAAAAAAAAAAAAAAAAGCATTACGAGTGCACATTGCGCAGCAGGTGTTGCCACATGCATTTCTGCACTCTTCACATGCCCCTATCCCACTGTTGGGACGAGATTTACTGGTAGAGTTGGAGCGAGTATCTTACGCTCGTCAGGAGGAACTATTCTAATGCTAGCTCACAGATGGTTTACTTGCATACACACAGCAAATGCATCTTCCAATGTTATTCTTACTGCAGAGGGTATAGCGTGCTCATCATTCACATACACAGACATAGGTATTCCTTCCATAGGGCTTCAATTTGTGGCCGGGCATACTCAATCACGTGCTGCGCAACATATTGTACAACTATACGATTACTACCACATGGGCGAGGTTGCCAATTTGCTGTTAGCAGGCATGCATATTCAAAATGCGACCACATTTTCAGAGATGGTTGTTGGATTGTGGTCTGAGGGCCTCCTACACAGTAGTATAGTTGAAAAATAGTGAGTACATTACAAGGGACACTGGTATGTTGCAGGGAAAGCAGTCTGCACAAAGGGCTGAGATGGTTGCAATGGTGAAAGCTTTACAGTTTGCAGGAGAGAGACGAGTTAATATCTATTCAGATTCAGCTTATGTTGTAACAGCAGTGCACGTAGAACTGCCATTATGGCAAAGATGTGGATTTGTGACATCAACAGGTAAACCTATCACTCATGCGCAAGAGGCGGCTGAACTAGCACAAGCGTTGATGTCCCCTACAGAGGTAGCAGTGATTAAATGTCAAGGCCATGCTAATACTGATGACCCCATTGCAAAGGGAAATGCTGCAGCTGACCAAGCGGCTAAGACTACAGCTGGGTACAAAATTAAACAAATGGTAGTGAGGGATGATAATGTGGGTACAGAACTGTTGCCAGCTTTCTCTAGAGAATATCTCGTTTCAGAACAGTCGAAATCAAGTCCAGAAGAAATTTCAGTCTGGCGACAATACGGTGCGGTTAAGGCCTCTGACAATCTGTGGCAAGCACCTGATGGCCGACCGGCATTGCCTGCATCTCTGACCAATTCGGTATTGACACAGGCTCACACCCAAAGTCATGTGAGTGACAAACAGTTCTTTCGGAACTTGGAGCATTGGTGGCATCCATTCTTGACATCTATTGTGGCTAGTTTTATCATATCCTGCCAAATTTGTCAAGAGCCCAATGTTAAGCCCACATTTAAGCCTGATAGAGGTTCTTTTCCACTGACTTCAGGTCCAGGGGAGGAGATAGTAATAGATTTCACTGACATGATTACACCAGTTAACAAGAAAAGGTACCTGTTGGTTATGGTGGATTACTTTACTGGTTGGCCAGAAGCCTACCCAGTGGGAAGGGAAGACAGCACAGCTGTAATTAAATGCTTGATCAACCACTACATCCCACACTATGGTTTCCCCAGGCGTATTAGGTCTGACAACGGTACGCACTTCAAAAACGAACACCTTAGGATTGTTGAACAAGCGTTGGGGTTGACACATGCATTTGGTGCAGTATATCATCCACAAAGCCAAGGCAAAGTGGAGAGAATGAACTTAACTCTGAAATTGAGATTGGCTAAAATCTGTGCACAGACCAAATTGAATTGGCTAGCAGCTCTACCACTGGCATTAATGGCTACAAGATCAACTGTTAATAGAGTTTCTGGTTTAACACCTTTTGAATTGTTTACAGGCCGCAGATTCCCAGGACCGGCAGGAGTGCTGACCACAGAGTGTGTGGAACCATTGTCACATGCAGTGTATTTTGACAAATTAACTTCTCTGATTAAGACCTTTTCCCGCCAGGCACCACCAGAGGCATACCCAGACGAGGCACCAACCCCTGTCCAGACAGGTAAAGAGTGGGTGAGACTGAGAATCTTCAGGAGAAAGTGGAACGAACCACGGTGGTCAAAGCCCTACAAAGTTGCTGCAAGAACATCTCACTGCATCCAAGTGCACGGAAAAGGAGATACTTGGTTCCATTTGTCTGCTTGTGTTGATTGTGATCCACCTTCTAGGTCTCTATCAGATACCAGATTGGACCTGTCTTCGCAGGTCCAAGAGAGGGAGGATACAGAACGTACAGAACAGCAGGAACAAGCCTGTAATTTTCCAAATTCTGTAAATTCTAACTGTCCAAAACAGCAGATTCAACTTTCTTACCGAACAGGTGATCTATTTCTAACACCAGACTCAGAGCCATTGGCTCATTGTGTAAGTGCTGACTGTGCATATGGTGCAGGAATAGCAAAACAATTTAAACAGAAATATGGTACACGTAAGGTGGTAAGCCAAAACAAACAACCAGGTGACTGTGCAGTAACTAAAGAGGACGACGGCAGATTGATTTTTCATCTAATAACAAAACAAAACTGTGGTGATTTGCCAACTTATGATTGCTTTACAGAGAGTCTGACACACATGAGGAACTGATGTGTGGAAAATAATATAAAAAGTGTATCCATTCCCCGGCTGGGGTGTGGACTGGACAGACTAGAATATCAAAGGGTAAAAGAAATTTTGAGTAAGGTGTTCACGGACGTGGACATAAAGATGACAATTTACTCCCTAGGTACCGAACGAGAAGACGTCTAAAAACCCGGGGAGCCGGTGTTTTCTGTTGAATTATTATTTTTTCCATTCTGTGTTTTTGTTTTTTGTCTAAGAGCTCATCTATTTTGTGTTTGTGTTTCTATTACATGAAGGGTATTGAATTTTATTATTACAAGTGTATTATTGTACTGTGAAGACGTATATCCACATTAGAAGTGTCTGAAAAGTTCATTTTATTATTTTGCTTTACCCGGTGTAGAGAGGGTGTTTAGCTTACCTTTAACCAAAAACAATATAAAAAACAAAAACCCTATTAGAAAAATGAAACTGTGGGAGAACTGGAGACTTTTGGGGGTAATAGGAGTGATAGCTTTAATAGTAGTGGGCATAGCAATCATAGTGGAAGAATCCCATAAGGAAGAGGAGAAGAATGCTACTTTTGTGGTACACCAGAGAACCAAAAGATATATATTGGGAACAATACGACCCAAGGGCCATGATGAGTGTAGAAAAAGATATGGGGGAATAGAACTGGATTATTATGATAGCGCCACCACATCATACACGTTTGATCTGTGTGCAGTAATAAACTGCAAAGGCCAGAATAGGTCTTATAGACCATATGAACTATATGCATGCCATGAGTCATCACTTGACCAGGTGTGCAGGGAAGGACGGAACTTTTTTCCAATAATAGGGAAATGGTGCCAGAAATGGGGACATGTAGTAGCTTATACTGGGGTGTGGAAACCAGCAGGGGGATCAAAGGGATAAATTTGCAAAGGGACTATAGTTTGAGAGAAAATCCTGTAACACTGTCAATAGGGCCATGGAAGGTGACTAAAGAAGAACGTATGTACCTAGTACTAGGAGTAGAGGTGACAGGAAATGACCCCAAAGGATTGATTCGAATCAATAAAAAGACAGGTAATACTACGATGAAAAAACTAAGTAATGCAACGTTAACTAAAGAAAATCAGAAATCGGATAAACCATTAGTTGTGGAAATAGATTATACTAAGATGGACATAGAAGAGGTAGTAGAGAAAGCTGTAGGTTTTGGCAAGGATAATTTGTGGTTGACATGGTTGTGGAATACTGCTAGAAATTTAGGGATGGGAAATTGCGTAGCATGTGCAAGTGCAAGACCCCAGATGGAAATAGAACCCGCCCCATTGATAGAAAAAAAAAGATGAGAGAGGTTATAATTGTATGCTGAATCTAACTAAAATGCAAGTGGTTGAGAATTGTAGTGTATTGGGAGCGATCTTCCCACCAATGGAGGATACCTCAGTAGGATATTTCACCCCTAGAAAAGACGATTTTAATTGTTTTAATTTCACAGGCAATGGTATTAGTATTGGAAAGATCAGGCCAGACTGGTGTAACACAACTGAGGATGCTCAGGTAGAAATGGGAAGACAGGCCAGGCAGGGATTGTATTGGTATTGTGGGGAAAAGAGATTGTATTACAAGATAAGATCTAACGGAGTTGGCGTGTGTGCTTTGGTGAGACTGAGAGCTCCAATATTGCTTGTAGGCCAAAGAGAGGGTGGCTCTGCAACCCGGGGAAGAAGGAGGAGGGATATTAGTGAGCTAGATGACTGGGATAAAGGTAATCCAACATACATTGACTCAATAGGGGTGCCCAGGGGAGTTCCGAATGAACATAAATTAGTTGACCAGGTAGCTACCGGTTTTGAGAACATACCGATTATTAGTGCTCTGTTTCCGGTCACTCCAAACAAGAATGTTGACAGAATTAATTATGTGCACTTTAACTTGATGAGAATAACTAACTTGACAAGAGCAGCGCTGAAAGGGTTAAAAGACCAATTGAAACCGACCTCATTAATGGCTATCCAGAACCGGATGGCTCTGGACATGCTGCTTGCAGAGCGTGGAGGCGTGTGCTCCATGTTTGGGGAATCCTGTTGCACATTCATCCCTAATAACACTGCCCCGGACGGGTCAGTAACTAGAGCATTGAATATGCTGGAGGAAATGTCTAAAACTATGCACGATCACTCAGGAGTGGAGAATCCACTTGAGGACTGGTTAACCCAAAAATTGGGGAAATGGAAAGCCATAGTAATGTCTGTATTAATGTCTGTTGCTACCTTTCTAGCGATATTAGTAACATGTGGGTGTTGTTGTATTCCATGTGCAAGGTCCCTATGCAACCGTATAGTTGTTACAGCTATCGAGAAGAAGGACACCCCACCACCATATTCCATGCCTTTGTTGTCTGATGCTTATGTTACAGGTGGTGAAGATGAAGAAGAGATGGTGTGACCTCTCAAGAGGTCAAGAGAGGGAATTGTGGAAAATATTCTTTAATGACTAACATCTCTGTTTTATTATTGATTTAATGTTTAAAGCTTACATATATAATCATTCCATATTAATCAAATATATAACCAAGCAATTGATTCGTGCATATACTTAAGCCAGGAAGTGAGGACGTGATAAATATGATAAATGTGTTGAGTCTTAATCTGTGAAGAATTATAAATAGGTACAGGATGTTGCCGCCCCCAGTAAAACCGTAAAGGTCGAGGCTCAACGGCTCTGAGGAAAGAAACGGTGAAAACAACACCAAATTAGGCAAGGGGCCAAAGATAACGTGCTGATTGGAGGGCAGATTAAGGAGGTCCCAGGAGGAGTGGACAGCTGAACAAGACTGCCTTTAAAAAGTCCAACACTACATTAAAGACCGTGAGAGCGCCAGCTGTCTGTCATTGGTTGTCGCTACGTTACCCGGACCATGCAGGCGCAACGTGGGAGGCACTCAGGCAGTCGGACCTTTAACTTACGTCGCCGAATGTTAGTAGCAGACGGCCTTTGTAAACAAAACGGAAAAATGTTTATAGAAGTATAAAAAAGAATAGGAGAAATTCGGGGAAATATATATATGCGGGTGTGTGACGTATATCACCATAGATACAGTACTGAGCACGTTTATGACAATTGAGCCACGCCCGAATACATTCTAAAATCATGTTTCTATGGTAATGGTTAATCCACCAGTATGTGTGTGTGTGCTATTTAATTGTTAAATAGCACACATTGTTAAATGGTGCTGTTTTAACACGACAGGCAAAATAAGAAATAGTAAAGCACATTATTGTTTTTTATTCACATGCCCAGTTACAGTTATTTACACTACCAAGCAAAGGTTTACAAACACTTACTCACTGTTGTTTAGTCCCCCCCACACACATTTTAGAATATCAGTAGCAAACTCCTCAAAACCATGAAATAACACAATTAAAACTGCGGGATTTATGTTGCGTCCAACATCCAAAACAAATAAACACCATGTTTTATTTCAGCATCCTCAAAAGTAGCCACCCTTTGACAGGAATTTGTACAGTCTTACTCTCTTATCATCCAGTTTCTTGAGGAAGCTTTTTAAACAGCACTGAAGGAATTTCCATCTTTGCTGGACTCTTATTGGTGGCTTTTTATTCATTATTTGGTCCTAGTAATCCATTTCAAATGTTTTTTAAAATACGATTTTTTTTTTTTTTTAAATACGATTTTAGTTTTCAAATGCAAAAGAAAATGTTGGCAGAATTACATTTTTGTCTATGACATTCAGTTCAAACATTGAAATGTACACCTTCAGATAAAAAGATTTTGAAGATCATGAGAAACACTTCTATCAATTGTATGAAAGCCTTTGACTGGTAGCGTACTTGCAGTCCTTAATTCCTGACTTCTGAGAGAAGCTGAATGTGCCAGCTAAAATCTGGGTATAACAAAATGCGAATACAGACTATTTCGTCGTTTTAATTTGCTATTTGCCCAATGAACACAACAATAAAAAGTTTTGTTTTAGACAAGTTTTTGACCGATTAGTGTTTGTGTTTTCCTTTTATTATGACGAGTGCTCTAATACATTGGTTAAGCACTTTATATACACATGAATATGACACATAGCCAGTGATATGTAGCCAGGGTGTGTGTAGAACAATAAAGTAGCCTATACATGCCTTCTGCTATGATTTTGCCTATTTAACTTTGAAAAGTTATTTTGGCCACTTTGATCTGAATTGAACTGTTGCACTTTTGAATAGCACTGTTTATGAAAATGTAAAAAACATTTCTACACTTACATTTAGTACCGTTTCTACCGTCTACATTTAGGAACATTTCTACATGAAATCAGTTCTGTTTATACATGACAAATCAGTTGCTGTTTATACAGAAAAGGTTGAGCTTATTAAAGCCTGTGATTTAATTGCACATTATATGACAGACGAGTTTGTACTTTACAAATAAAACATGTCCTTAAAAGAACACCACCTGTTTCTCACTTCATTTCTGCAGTCACATAAACGGCTTAAGCAAAACAAACATGTTTACATCTAATCTTCATTTGAACAGTGTATTATTGCAACATAGTGCAAAAGATTCTATTCTGTGATGTCACTAAGAATGTAGCATGGAACAAAGAGAGCCACGCCCAATACATTCCATCACATTAGAACCCCTTATGGTGGACAGAGGCAACTCAGAAAGATGTCATTTATTTATTTATTTATTTATTGCATCTGAAAATTTCCTTTCCAAGCACATCAATGAACCGCAATACACTTCGGCTCTTTCCAGAAAAGCGTCTGGGCTACAGCTTTAGAACAAAGAAGGTGTTGACCAGTGTCAAGCCAGCACCGTCACGCCTGACTGAGTGCAAAACAGCAATCTTGAGTAAGTCTAGCATCAACTGATTCTCTCCCATATCTTAACCCAAAACAAAAAACACTAAAGTCATACACATTGCAATTTCTACAATACAGTTAGTGCTCATGGAGTTCCATGAATTCGAGGGAAAGTTAGCAGTCGAAAAAAGATTCAAACATGAAGACTACATATGTCATCACATTGCATTAGATTTGTCACATAATACTTGTTAACGCTCATGGATTTTTCGAGAACATTGTCTCGAATCCATTGTGATTCAAACATCCATTTTGACACACAGCTTGCATCTAGAAAACTTAGTGACAGGGAATTTGTCTTTGCCAAGAAAATAATCAATTTTCTTTTCAAAGAAAATAATCCCAGTATTCTGCACATAACAAACATCGCCATTGTTATTTAATGTGCGGTTGTTGCTTTTAAAAGCCCTTTAGCTTCTGTATTACTCAACAAACAATAAATCATTGTACAGTCTGAGAGAAGTCCATAAGATAAGATAAACGAAACATGTACAGCTCTTTCCTGTTGGCCAGACTTTCGGATTAGGATGAAATGTGGTGATATCTAAATCACTCTTTAGATGCCAAATAAGTCATGAACGTATGTAAATCTGTAAAACTTGTCAAACACCGTCTGTGAACTTTACCAGACAGCCTTTAAATAAATCAATAAAAATATAAGATACATATGGTCTTAATGATCTCCAGTCAGAAGCGCAACACACACGTTGCAAAAAATCAAGGAGAATAAGCGTCTGCCTGTACCTCTCTGAATAGATTTGAGTATCACCAAGGCAAAGTCATGAAACAGTACTGAGCAAGTTTAAGACAATCTGAGTAGAAACGCTAAACATTCTAAAATCATGTTTCTATGCATGGTTAATCCACCAGTCGGTGTGCTTGAAAATTAGGAGAAGTGTCTGCAATTGCATTAAATCATCGCATGAGCTTAGCGGCATGCTTTGTTAAATGGTGCTGTTTCCTGGCAGACAGGCAAAATAAAAATAGATCACATTATTAATGTGCAGTTGAATTACATAGAAACATGTGTTTGTGGAAGCATAACGATCAAAGGTATTACTAAACACGTCTCCACTGTTCTTTAGTCGGTCCAAGCCACGGGGGCGTCGCCTGCTGATGTACACATTTTAGACCTAGGCTCAGTGAGCGATTCAGCATCCAGAAACCAGTGTATATTTCTTTTTGAGGTCTGCCAGGGCCTTGGTTTCAAACCACCTAGGCATCCTCAAACAAATCAACATCTCCAGTTTTATTTCAGCATGCCTCAACTGGCCTGAGCCACCCTTTGCAGAAGGAACGTCTCTTTATTCTGGATGATAAGAGTCTTACTCTCTTATCATCCAGTGTCTTGAGGAAGCTTTTTAAACAGCACTGAAGGAATTTCCATCTTTGCTGGACTCTTATTGGTGGCTTTTTATTCATTATTTGGTCCTAGTAATCCATTTCAAATGTTTTTTTTTTTTTTTTTTTTGAAAATACGATTTTAGTTTTCAAATGCAAAGAAAAAGAATATGTTGGCAGAAGTACATTTTGTCTATGACATTCAGTTCAAACATTGAAATGTACACCTTCAGATAAAAAGATTTTGAAGATCATGAGAAACACTTCTATCAATTGTATGAAAGCCTTTGACTGGTAGCGTACTTGCAGTCCTTAATTCCTGACTTCTGAGAGAAGCTGAATGTGCCAGCTAAAATCTGGGTATAACAAAATGCGAATACAGACTATTTCGTCGTTTTAATTTGCTATTTGCCCAATGAACACAACAATAAAAAGTTTTGTTTTAGACAAGTTTTTGACCGATTACTGTTTGTGTTTTCTTTTATTATGACGAGTGCTCTAATACATTGGTTAAGCACTTTATATACACATGAATATCACACATAGCCAGTGATATGTAGCCAGGGTGTGTGTAGAACAATAAAGTAGCCTATACATGCCTTCTGCTATGATTTTGCCTATTTAACTTTGAAAAGTTATTTTGGCCACTTTGATCTGAATTGAACTGTTGCACTTTTGAATAGCACTGTTTATGAAAATGTAAAAAACATTTCTACACTTACATTTAGTACCGTTTCTACCGTCTACATTTAGGAACATTTCTACATGAAATCAGTTGCTGTTTATACAGAAAAGGTTGAGCTTATTAAAGCCTGTGATTTAATTGCACATTATATGACAGACGAGTTTGTACTTTACAAATAAAACATGTCCTTAAAAGAACACCACCTGTTTCTCACTTCATTTCTGCAGTCACATAAACGGCTTAAGCAAAACAAACATGTTTACATCTAATCTTCATTTGAACAGTGTATTGCAACATAGTGCAAAAAGATTCTATTCTGTGATGTCACTAAGAATGTAGCATGGAACAAAGAGAGCCACGCCCAATACATTCCATCACATTAGAACCCCTTATGGTGGACAGAGGCAACTCAGAAAGATGTCATTTATTTATTTATTTATTGCATCTGAAAATTTCCTTTCCAAGCACATCAATGAACCACAATACACTTCGGCTCTTTCCAGAAAAGCGTCTGGGCTACAGCTTTAGAACAAAGAAGGTGTTGACCAGTGTCAAGCCAGCAGGACGTCACGCCTGACTGAGTGCAAAACAGCAATCTTGAGTAAGTCTAGCATCAACTGATTCTCTCCCATATCTTAATGTTAATACAAAAAACAAAAACAAAAAACACTAAAGTCATACACATTGCATTAGATTTGAACACAGCAACATACAGTTAACGGCTCATGGAGTTCCATGAATTCCGAGGGATTTCGTTAGCAGTTGAATCCATTGTCAGATTCAAACATGAATGCCATCCATGCCTACATATGACACACAGCTTTCTTTTGTTAGAACATTACTTCAGTGACTGACAACATATTTTAGACATTGCATCTGAAAATACACAGGGAATTTTCTTTTCCAAGAAAATAATCGAATTGTGATTCTGTTTTTTAACAAACATCGCCATTGTTATTTAATGTGCGGTTGTTGCTTTTTAAAGCCCTTTAGCTTCTGTATTACTCAACAAACAATAAATCATTGTACAGTCTGAGAGACACACACGATAAGATAAACGAAACATGTACAGCGCTCTTTCCTGTTGGCCAGACTTTCGGATTAGGATGAAATGTGGTGATATCTAAATCACTCTTTAGATGCCAAATAAGTCATGAACGTATGTAAACGTGTAAAACTTGTCAAACACCGTCTGTGAACTTTACCAGACAGCCTTTAAATAAATCAATAAAAATATAAGATACATATGGTCTTAATGATCTCCAGTCAGAAGCGCAACACACACGGTGCAAAAAAAATCAAGGAGAACAAACGTCTGCCTGTACCTCTCTGAATAGATTTGAGTAAATGAAAAAAGCCAAAGGCAAAATAAACATGTGAACTGTACTTTTAAGGTAATCTTAAAAGAAACGCTGTCTGAGCATTAACAGCAATATGCATCTTAATCATCGCCAGTCGGTAGCGGCATGCCGGCGGAATTAGGAGAAGTGTCTGCCTTTTCCCCTGAGGGCCGCGAGCTTCTGAACGCTTTCACTATACGAGATCTCTTCTCCTGGCAGATGGGGGAAAAAATCTCACATTAATTGTGCAGTTGAATTACATAGAAACATGTGTTTGTGGAAGCATAACGATCAAGCGCATCATTATTACTAGAGTACGTCTCACGGATTCCAGAATTACCATCTTTAGTCGGGTCCAAGCCACGGGGACGTCGCCTGCGCTGATGTACTGCGCTTTGAACCTAGGCTCCGTGAACGATTCAGCATCCAGAAGCTCCCTAGTGTATATTTCTTTTTGAGGTCTGCCAGGGCCTTGGTTTCAAACCACCTAGGCAGGTCCTCAGGTGTCCTCAGCATCTCCAGCCGGGACGAGGTGTGCGCCAACTGGCCTGACATGCTCCTTTGCAGAAGGAACGTCTCTTTATTCCCGACGAGGACTGGCGTCCTTGTCTTTTACCACGCGCTGTTTTGTAAAAGCCATGCAGATTCAAATTCCTGAAAGATAATCGTAAAGAATTGTTAGCATGTATTGTGCAAAGCACCATAGCAGTAGACTACACGTACAACTGATGGGCATAACTCATGCCGATAACACAAAGACACCTATTGATAACAAATGTATCACATGAATAATAGTAAAAGTAATTATTACTGACCACTAAAACCACAATGCCCATGCGTAACAAAAACACCACATTTTTGGAAAGCCATAGGTTACGTTTCATCACACAGCATAGAAACCAAAGCAGAAATAAAAAGATTGCAAGCGGCACAATTGTCTGGACATGCAGGCCAAGTAGTATTCTTCACATACAAAGTTGTGATACACGTGATACAACTCGCAGTGAAATTATATGTAGACCGTGTAAAAGCCATAGAAGTAATACAAGACATAACAAGCAACAAACAGAATAAAATACATGTACAGTTAAGAATAACAATAGGAGGTCATATAACAATAGGAATCTAAATAAAACATGCAATCTAATACGAAAATGAATCACGGTATAACTAAAGTAGGTTTAAGGTTCTTTGTTTGTCTCTTACATTGCATACACGCGGCGCGTGACGTATTAATGACTTGGTGGAATGTCTCTCCTTAGCCGCGTTCCACAGTGCGACTGTGACGCACCGAAACATAACGTCACAAAAGCAGAATATGATAAATGATATCTCTATATATAAAGGAAATAGAAAAAGAAATGCATTTCCAGTTAAACCGTGTTTACACAACCGCTAATCAGTCCACCCGAGAACCAGGTTTACTATCTACAATCGCTAAAACCGTGTGCTTTGAGAAATAAAAGAAAGAAGACTTACGCGTCACTCGTTGTCACATAATCTTATTACGATGATTTTGCACGCTTTGTTGTCTTTTGTCGCTCGGGACATTGTCAAGTTTGCTTACCTGGCAGCTAGAAATTAGGCCTAGCGTGTTTGTGAATGCCGCGTTCAGCGCCAAAGCAGTTTATCCCAGTATCAGGCAAATACGCATATCAATGTGCAGTTGGTAATGTGCGTGCAAGCTAGCTGTATGTACAGTAACTACATTAAAGACCGAATCGGTAAAGCCCGAACAAGTCCGCTCACGTGAGAGAGCGACAGCTGTCTGTCATTGGTTGTCGCTACGTTACCCGGACCATGCAGGCGCGTGGGAGGCACTCAGGCAGTCGGACCTTTAACTTTACGTCGCCGAATGTTAGTAGCAGACGGCCTTTGTAAACAAAACGGAAAAATGTTTATAGAAGTATAAAAAAGAATAGGAGAAATTCGGGGAAATATATATATGCGGGTGTGTGACGTATATCACCATAGATACAGTACTGAGCACGTTTATGACAATTGAGCCACGCCGAATACATTCTAAAATCATGTTTCTATGGTAATGGTTAATCCACCAGTATGTGTGTGTGTGCTATTTAAGCTCAGTAGTAATTAATTGTTAAATATGGCTGCTGTTATCGGCGAATTGTTAAATGGTGCTGTTTTAACACGACAGGCAAAATAAGAAATAGTAAAGCACATTATTGTTTTTTATTCACATGCCCAGTTACAGTTATTTACACTACCAAGCAAAGGTTTACAAACACTTACTCACTGTTGTTTAGTCCCCCCCCCACACACATTTTAGAATATCAGTAGCAAACTCCTCAAAACCATGAAATAACACAATTAAAACTGCGGGATTTATGTTGCGTCCAACATCCAAAACAAATAAACACCATGTTTTATTTCAGCATCCTCAAAAGTAGCCACCCTTTGACTGGAATTTGTACAGTCTTACTCTCTTATCATCCAGTTTCTTGAGGAAGCTTTTTAAACAGCACTGAAGGAATTTCCATCTTTGCTGGACTCTTATTGGTGGCTTTTTATTCATTATTTGGTCCTAGTAATCCATTTCAAATGTTTTTTTTTTTTGAAAATACGATTTTAGTTTTCAAATGCAAAAGAAAAAGAATATGTTGGCAGAAGTACATTTTTGTCTATGACATTCAGTTCAAACATTGAAATGTACACCTTCAGATAAAAAGATTTTGAAGATCATGAGAAACACTTCTATCAATTGTATGAAAGCCTTTGACTGGTAGCGTACTTGCAGTCCTTAATTCCTGACTTCTGAGAGAAGCTGAATGTGCCAGCTAAAATCTGGGTATAACAAAATGCGAATACAGACTATTTCGTCGTTTTAATTTGCTATTTGCCCAATGAACACAACAATAAAAAGTTTTGTTTTAGACAAGTTTTTGACCGATTAGTGTTTGTGTTTTCCTTTTATTATGACGAGTGCTCTAATACAATGGTTAAGCACTTTATATACACATGAATATGACACATAGCCAGTGATATGTAGCCAGGGTGTGTGCAGAACAATAAAGTACCCTATAAATGCCTTCTGCTATGATTTTGCCTATTTAACTTTGAAATGTTATTTTGGCCACTTTGATCTGAATTGAACTGTTGCACTTTTGAATAGCACTGTTTTTGAAAATGTAAAAAACATTTCTACACTTACATTTAGTACCGTTTCTACCGTCTACATTTAGGAACATTTCTACATGAAATCAGTTGCTGTTTATACAGAAAAGGTTGAGCTTATTAAAGCCTGTGATTTAATTGCACATTATATGACAGACGAGTTTGTACTTTACAAATAAAACATGTCCTTAAAAGAACACCACCTGTTTCTCACTTCATTTCTGCAGTCACATAAACGGCTTAAGCAAAACAAACATGTTTACATCTAATCTTCATTTGAACAGTGTATTGCAACATAGTGCAAAAAGATTCTATTCTGTGATGTCACTAAGAATGTAGCATGGAACAAAGAGAGCCACGCCCAATACATTCCATCACATTAGAACCCCTTATGGTGGACAGAGGCAACTCAGAAAGATGTCATTTATTTATTTATTTATTTATTGCATCTGAAAATTTCCTTTCCAAGCACATCAATGAACCGCAATACACTTCGGCTCTTTCCAGAAAAGCGTCTGGGCTACAGCTTTAGAACAAAGAAGGTGTTGACCAGTGTCAAGCCAGCAGGACGTCACGCCTGACTGAGTGCAAAACAGCAATCTTGAGTAAGTCTAGCATCAACTGATTCTCTCCCATATCTTAATGTTAATACAAAAAACAAAAACAAAAACACTAAAGTCATACACATTGCATTAGATTTGAACACAGCAACATACAGTTAACGGCTCATGGAGTTCCATGAATTCCGAGGGATTTCGTTCGCAGTCGAATCCATTGTCAGATTCAAACATGAATGCCATCCATGCCTACATATGACACACAGCTTTCTTTTGTTAGAACATTACTTCAGTGACTGACAACATATTTTAGACATTGCATCTGAAAATACACAGGGAATTTTCTTTTCCAAGAAAATAATCGAATTGTGATTCTGTTTTTTAACAAACATCGCCATTGTTATTTAATGTGCGGTTGTTGCTTTTTAAAGCCCTTTAGCTTCTGTATTACTCAACAAACAATAAATCATTGTACAGTCTGAGAGACACACACGATAAGATAAACGAAACATGTACAGCGCTCTTTCCTGTTGGCCAGACTTTCGGATTAGGATGAAATGTGGTGATATCTAAATCACTCTTTAGATGCCAAATAAGTCATGAACGTATGTAAACGTGTAAAACTTGTCAAACACCGTCTGTGAACTTTACCAGACAGCCTTTAAATAAATCAATAAAAATATAAGATACATATGGTCTTAATGATCTCCAGTCAGAAGCGCAACACACACGGTGCAAAAAAAATCAAGGAGAACAAACGTCTGCCTGTACCTCTCTGAATAGATTTGAGTAAATGAAAAAGCCAAAGGCAAAATAAAACATGTGAACTGTACTTTTAAGGTAATCTTAAAAGAAACGCTGTCTGAGCATTAACAGCAATATGCATCTTAATCATCGCCGGTCGGTAGCGGCATGCGGCGGAATTAGGAGAACTGTCTGCCTTTTCCCCTGAGGGCCGCGAGCTTCTGAACGCTTTCACTATACGAGATCTCTTCTCCTGGCAGATGGGGGGGGGAAAAATCTCACATTAATTGTGCAGTTGAATTACATAGAAACATGTGTTTGTGGAAGCATAACGATCAAAGCATCATTATTACTAGAGTACGTCTCACGGATTCCAGAATTACCATCTTTAGTCGGGTCCAAGCCACGGGGCGTGGCCTGCGCTGATGTACTGCGCTTTGAACCTAGGCTCCATGAACGATTCAGCATCCAGAAGCTCCCTAGTGTATATTTCTTATTGAGGTCTGCCAGGGCCTTGGTTTCAAACCACCTAGGCAGGTCCTCAGGTGTCCTCAGCATCTCCAGCGGGACCGAGTGGGTGCACGCCAACTGGCCTGACATGCTCCTTTGCAGAAGGAGCGTCTCTTTATTCCACGAGGGGATGGCGTCCTTGTCTTTTACCACAGCGCGCTGTTTTGTAAAAGCCATGCAGATTCAAATTCCTGAAAGATAATCGTAAAGAATTGTTAGCATGTATTGTGCAAAGCACCATAGCAGTAGACTACCGCGTACAACTGATGGGCATAACTCATGCCGATAACACAAAGACACCTATTGATAACAAATGTATCACATGAATAATAGTAAAAGTAATTATTACTGACCACTAAAACCACAATGCCCATGCGTAACAAAAACACCACATTTTGGAAAGCCATAGGTTACGTTTCATCACACAGCATAGAAACCAAAGCAGAAATAAAAGATTGCAAGCGGCACAATTGTCTGGACATGCAGGCCAAGTAGTATTCTTCACATACAAAGTTGTGATACACGTGATACAACTCGCAGTGAAATTATATGTAGACCGTGTAAAAGCCATAGAAGTAATACAAGACATAACAAGCAACAAACAGAATAAAATACATGTACAGTTAAGAATAACAATAGGAGGTCATATAACAATAGGAATCTAAATAAAACATGCAATCTAATACGAAAATGAATCACGGTATAACTAAAGTAGGTTTAAGGTTCTTTGTTTGTCTCTTACATTGCATACACGCGCGTGCGTGACGTATTAATGACTTGGTGGAATGTCTCTCCTTAGCGCCCGCGTTCCACAGTCGCGACTGTGACGCACCGAAATAACGTCACAAAAGCAGAATATGATAAATGATATCTCTATATATAAAGGAAATAGAAAAAGAAATGCATTTCCAGTTAAACCGTGTTTACACAACCGCTAATCAGTCCACCCGAGAACCAGGTTTACTATCTACAATCAGCGAAACCGTGGTATGCTTGAGAAATAAAAGAAAGAAGACTTACGCGTCACTTTCGTTGTCACATAATCTTATTACGATGATTTTGCACGCTTTGTTGTCTTTTTGTCGCTCGGGACATTGTCAAGTTTGCTTACCTGGCAGCTAGAAATTAGGCCTAAGCGTGTTTGTGAATGCCGCGTTCAACGCCAAAGCAGTTTATCCCAGTATCAGGCAAATACGCATATCAATGTGCAGTTGGTAATGTGCGTGCAAGCTAGCTGTATGTACAGTAACTACATTAAAGACCGAATCGGTAAAGCCGAACAAGTCCGCTCACGTGAGAGCGACAGCTGTCTGTCATTGGTTGTCGCTACGTTACCCGGACCATGCAGGCGCGCGCGTGGGAGGCACTCAGGCAGTCGGACCTTTAACTTTACGTCGCCGAATGTTAGTAGCAGACGGCCTTTGTAAACAAAACGGAAAAATGTTTATTTATAAAAAGAATAGGAGAAATTCGGGGAAAATATATATATGCGGGTGTGTGACGTATATCACCATAGATACAGTACTGAGCAAGTTTATGACAATTGAGCCACGCGCCGAATACATTCTAAAATCATGTTTCTATGGTAATGGTTAATCCACCAGTATGTGTGTGTGTGCTATTTAAGCTCAGTAGTAATTCTATTGCTTAAATCGAATGGCTGCTGTTATCGGTGAATTGTTAAATGGTGCTGTTTTTAACACGACAGGCAAAATAAGAAATAGTAAAGCACATTATTGTTTTTATTCACATGCCCAGTTACAGTTATTTACACTACCAAGCAAAGGTTTACAAACACTTACTCACTGTTGTTTAGTCCCCCTCACACACATTTTAGAATATCAGTAGCAAACTCCTCAAAACCATGAAATAACACAATTAAAACTGCGGGAATTATGTTGCGTCCAACATCCAAAACAAATAAACACCAGGTTTTATTTCAGCATCCTCAAAAGTAGCCACCCTTTGACTGGAATTTGTACAGTCTTACTCTCTTATCATCCAGTTTCTTGAGGAAGCTTTTTAAACAGCACTGAAGGAATTTCCATCTTTGCTGGACTCTTATTGGTGGCTTTTTATTCATTATTTGGTCCTAGTAATCCATTTCAAATGTTTTTTTTTTTTTTTTTTGAAAATACGATTTTAGTTTTCAAATGCAAAAGAAAAAGAATATGTTGGCAGAAGTACATTTTTGTCTATGACATTCAGTTCAAACATTGAAATGTACACCTTAAGAAAAAAATTTTTTGAAGATCATGAGAAACACTTCTATCAATTGTATGAAAGCCTTTGACTGGTAGCGTACTTGCAGTCCTTAATTCCTGACTTCTGAGAGAAGCTGAATGTGCCAGCTAAAATCTGGGTATAACAAAATGCGAATACAGACTATTTCGTGGTTTTCATTTGCTATTTGCCCAATGAACACAACAATAAAAAATGTTGTTTTAGACAAGTTTTTGACCGATTACTGTTTGTGTTTTCTTTTTATTATGACGAGTGCTCTAATACAATGGTTAAGCACTTTATATACACATGAATATGACACATAGCCAGTGATATGTAGCCAGGGTGTGTGCAGAACAATAAAGTTTACCCTAAAATGCCTTCTGCTATGATTTTGCCTATTTAACTTTGAAATGTTATTTTGGCCACTTTGATCTGAATTGAACTGTTGCACTTTTGAATAGCACTGTTTTTGAAAATGTAAAAACATTTCTACACTTACATTTAGTACCGTTTCTACCGTCTACATTTAGGAACATTTCTACATGAAATCAGTTGCTGTTTATACAGAAAAGGTTGAGCTTATCAAAGCCTGTGATTTAATTGCACATTATATGACAGACGAGTTTGTACTTTACAAATAAAACATGTCCTTAAAAGAACACCACCTGTGTCTCACTTCATTTCTGCAGTCACATAAACGGCTTAAGCAAAACAAACATGTTTACATCTAATCTTCATTTGAACAGTGTATTGCAACATTGTGCAAAAGATTCTATTCTGTGATGTCACTAAGAATGTAGCATGGAACAAAGAGAGCCACGCCCAATACATTCCATCACATTAGAACCCCTTATGGTGGACAGAGGCAACTCAGAAAGATGTCATTTATTTATTTATTTATTGCATCTGAAAATTTCCTTTCCAAGCACATCAATGAACCGCAATACACTTCGGCTCTTTCCAGAAAAGCGTCTGGGCTACTGCTTTAGAACAAAGAAGGTGTTGACCAGTGTCAAGCCAGCAGGACGTCACGCCTGACTGAGTGCAAAACAGCAATCTTGAGTAAGTCTAGCATCAACTGATTCTCTCCCATATCTTAATGTTAATACAAAAACAAAAAACAAAAACACTAAAGTCATACACATTGCATTAGATTTGAACACAGCAACATACAGTTAACGGCTCATGGAGTTCCATGAATTCGAGGGATTTCGTTTAGCAGTTGAATCCATTGTCAGATTCAAACATGAATGCCATCCATGCCTACATATGACACACAGCTTTCTTTTGTTAGAACATTACTTCAGTGACTGACAACATATTTTAGACATTGCATCTGAAAATACACAGGGAATTTTCTTTTCCAAGAAAATAATAATCGAATTGTGATTCTGTTTTTAACAAACATCGCCATTGTTATTTAATGTGCGGTTGTTGCTTTTAAAGCCCTTTAGCTTCTGTATTACTCAACAAACAATAAATCATTGTACAGTCTGAGAGACACACACACGATAAGATAAGCGAAACATGTACAGCAGCTCTTTCCTGTTGGCCAGACTTTCGGATTAGGATGAAATGTGGTGATATCTAAATCACTCTTTAGATGCCAAATAAGTCATGAACGTATGTAAACGTGTAAAACTTGTCAAACACCGTCTGTGAACTTTACCAGACAGCCTTTAAATAAATCAATAAAAATATAAGATACATATGGTCTTAATGATCTCCAGTCAGAAGCGCAACACACACGGTGCAAAAAAAAATCAAGGAGAACAAACGTCTGCCTGTACCTCTCTGAATAGATTTGAGTAAATGGAAAAAGCCAAAGGCAAAATAAACATGTGAACTGTACTTTTAAGGTAATCTTAAAAGAAACGCTGTCTGAGCATTAACAGCAATATGCATCTTAATCATCGCCGGTCGGTAGCGGCATGCCGGCGGAATTAGGAGAACTGTCTGCCTTTTCCCCTGAGGGCCGCGAGCTTCTGAACGCTTTCACTATACGAGATCTCTTCTCCTGGCAGATGGGGGGGGAAAAAATCTCACATTAATTGTGCAGTTGAATTACATAGAAACATGTGTTTGTGGAAGCATAACGATCAAGCGCATCATTATTACTAGAGTACGTCTCACGGATTCCAGAATTACCATCTTTAGTCGGGTCCAAGCCACGGGGACGTGGCCTGCGCTGATGTACTGCGCTTTGAACCTAGGCTCCATGAACGATTCAGCATCCAGAAGCTCCCTAGTGTATATTTCTTATTGAGGTCTGCCAGGGCCTTGGTTTCAAACCACCTAGGCAGGTCCTCAGGTGTCCTCAGCATCTCCAGCCGGGACCGAGGTGCACGCCAACTGGCCTGACATGCTCCTTTGCAGAAGGAACGTCTCTTTATTCCACGAGGAGGAATGGCGTCCTTGTCTTTTACCACGCGCTGTTTTGTAAAAGCCATGCAGATTCAAATTCCTGAAAGATAATCGTAAAGAATTGTTAGCATGTATTGTGCAAAGCACCATAGCAGTAGACTACACGTACAACTGATGGGCATAACTCATGCCGATAACACAAAGACACCTATTGATAACAAATGTATCACATGAATAATAGTAAAAGTAATTATTACCGACCACTAAAACCACAATGCCCATGCGTAACAAAAACACCACATTTTTGGAAAGCCATAGGTTACGTTTCATCACACAGCATAGAAACCAAAGCAGAAATAAAAAGATTGCAAGCGGCACAATTGTCTGGACATGCAGGCCAAGTAGTATTCTTCACATACAAAGTTGTGATACACGTGATACAACTCGCAGTGAAATTATATGTAGACCGTGTAAAAGCCATAGAAGTAATACAAGACATAACAAGCAACAAACAGAATAAAATACATGTACAGTTAAGAATAACAATAGGAGGTCATATAACAACAGGAATCTAAATAAAACATGCAATCTAATACGAAAATGAATCACGGTATAACTAAAGTAGGTTTAAGGTTCTTTGTTTGTCTCTTACATTGCATACACGCGCGTGCGTGACGTATTAATGACTTGGTGGAATGTCTCTCCTTAGCGCCGCGTTCCACAGTGCGACTGTGACGCACCGAAAGCATAACGTCACAAAAGCAGAATATGATAAATGATATCTCTATATATAAAGGAAATAGAAAAAGAAATGCATTTCCAGTTAAACCGTGTTTACACAACCGCTAATCAGTCCACCCGAGAACCAGGTTTACTATCTACAATCGCAGCGAAACCGTGTGCTTGAGAAATAAAAGAAAGAAGACTTACGCGTCACTCGTTGTCACATAATCTTATTACGATGATTTTGCACGCTTTGTTGTCTTTTGTCGCTCGGGACATTGTCAAGTTTGCTTACCTGGCAGCTAGAAATTAGGCCTAAGCGTGTTTGTGAATGCAGCGTTCAAGCGCCAAAGCAGTTTATCCCAGTATCAGGCAAATACGCATATCAATGTGCAGTTGGTAATGTGCGTGCAAGCTAGCTGTATGTACAGTAACTACATTAAAGACCGAATCGGTAAAGCCCGAACAAGTCCGCTCACGTGAGGCGACAGCTGTCTGTCATTGGTTGTCGCTCGTTACCCGGACCATGCAGGCGCGTGGGAGGCACTCAGGCAGTCGGACCTTTAACTTTACGTCGCCCGAATGTTAGTAGCAGACGGCCTTTGTAAACAAAACGGAAAAATGTTTATAGAAGTATAAAAAAGAATAGGAGAAATTCGGGGAAATATATATATGCGGGTGTGTGACGTATATCACCATAGATACAGTACTGAGCAAGTTTATGACAATTGAGCCACGCCCGAATACATTCTAAAATCATGTTTCTATGGTAATGGTTAATCCACCAGTATGTGTGTGTGTGTGCTATTTAAGCTCAGTAGTAATTCTATTGCTTAAATCGAATGGCTGCTGTTACGAATTGTTAAATGGTGCTGTTTTAACACGACAGGCAAAATAAGAAATAGTAAAGCACATTATTGTTTTTTATTCACATGCCCAGTTACAGTTATTTACACTACCAAGCAAAGGTTTACAAACACTTACTCACTGTTGTTTAGTCCCCCCTCACACACATTTTAGAATATCAGTAGCAAACTCCTCAAAACCATGAAATAACACAATTAAAACTGCGGGAATTATGTTGCGTCCAACATCCAAAACAAATAAACACCAGGTTTTATTTCAGCATCCTCAAAAGTAGCCACCCTTTGACTGGAATTTGTACAGTCTTACTCTCTTATCATCCAGTTTCTTGAGGAAGCTTTTTAAACAGCACTGAAGGAATTTCCATCTTTGCTGGACTCTTATTGGTGGCTTTTATTCATTATTTGGTCCTAGTAATCCATTTCAAATGTTTTTTTTTTTTTTGAAAATACGATTTTAGTTTTCAAATGCAAAAGAAAAAGAATATGTTGGCAGAAGTACATTTTTGTCTATGACATTCAGTTCAAACATTGAAATGTACACCTTCAGATAAAAAATTTTTGAAGATCATGAGAAACACTTCTATCAATTGTATGAAAGCCTTTGACTGGTAGCGTACTTGCAGTCCTTAATTCCTGACTTCTGAGAGAAGCTGAATGTGCCAGCTAAAATCTGGGTATAACAAAATGCGAATACAGACTATTTCGTGGTTTTCATTTGCTATTTGCCCAATGAACACAACAATAAAAAATGTTGTTTTAGACAAGTTTTTGACCGATTACTGTTTGTGTTTTCTTTTTATTATGACGAGTGCTCTAATACAATGGTTAAGCACTTTATATACACATGAATATGACACATAGCCAGTGATATGTAGCCAGGGTGTGTGCAGAACAATAAAGTACCCTAAAATGCCTTCTGCTATGATTTTGCCTATTTAACTTTGAAATGTTATTTTGGCCACTTTGATCTGAATTGAACTGTTGCACTTTTGAATAGCACTGTTTTTGAAAATGTAAAAACATTTCTACACTTACATTTAGTACCGTTTCTACCGTCTACATTTAGGAACATTTCTACATGAAATCAGTTGCTGTTTATACAGAAAAGGTTGAGCTTATCAAAGCCTGTGATTTAATTGCACATTATATGACAGACGAGTTTGTACTTTACAAATAAAACATGTCCTTAAAAGAACACCACCTGTGTCTCACTTCATTTCTGCAGTCACATAAGCGGCTTAAGCAAAACAAACATGTTTACATCTAATCTTCATTTGAACAGTGTATTGCAACATTGTGCAAAAGATTCTATTCTGTGATGTCACTAAGAATGTAGCATGGAACAAAGAGAGCCACGCCCAATACATTCCATCACATTAGAACCCCTTATGGTGGACAGAGGCAACTCAGAAAGATGTCATTTATTTATTTATTTATTGCATCTGAAAATTTCCTTTCCAAGCACATCAATGAACCGCAATACACTTCGGCTCTTTCCAGAAAAGCGTCTGGGCTACTGCTTTAGAACAAAGAAGGTGTTGACCAGTGTCAAGCCAGCAGGACGTCACGCCTGACTGAGTGCAAAACAGCAATCTTGAGTAAGTCTAGCATCAACTGATTCTCTCCCATATCTTAATGTTAATACAAAAACAAAACAAAAACACTAAAGTCATACACATTGCATTAGATTTGAACACAGCAACATACAGTTAACGGCTCATGGAGTTCCATGAATTCGAGGGATTTTCGTTAGCAGTTGAATCCATTGTCAGATTCAAACATGAATGCCATCCATGCCTACATATGACACACAGCTTTCTTTTGTTAGAACATTACTTCAGTGACTGACAACATATTTTAGACATTGCATCTGAAAATACACAGGGAATTTTCTTTTCCAAGAAAATAATCGAATTGTGATTCTGTTTTTTAACAAACATCGCCATTGTTATTTAATGTGCGGTTGTTGCTTTTTAAAGCCCTTTAGCTTCTGTATTACTCAACAAACAATAAATCATTGTACAGTCTGAGAGACACACACGATAAGATAAGCGAAACATGTACAGCTCTTTCCTGTTGGCCAGACTTTCGGATTAGGATGAAATGTGGTGATATCTAAATCACTCTTTAGATGCCAAATAAGTCATGAACGTATGTAAGCGTGTAAAACTTGTCAAACACCGTCTGTGAACTTTACCAGACAGCCTTTAAATAAATCAATAAAAATATAAGATACATATGGTCTTAATGATCTCCAGTCAGAAGCGCAACACACACGGTGCAAAAAAAAAATCAAGGAGAACAAAGCGTCTGCCTGTACCTCTCTGAATAGATTTGAGTAAATGGAAAAAGCCAAAGGCAAAATAAACATGTGAACTGTACTTTTAAGGTAATCTTAAAAGAAGCGCTGTCTGAGCATTAACAGCAATATGCATCTTAATCATCGCCGGTCGGTAGCGGCATGCGGTGAATTAGGAGAACTGTCTGCCTTTTCCCCTGAGGGTCGCGAGCTTCTGAGCGCTTTCACTATACGAGATCTCTTCTCCTGGCAGATGGGGGAAAAAATCTCACATTAATTGTGCAGTTGAATTACATAGAAACATGTGTTTGTGGAAGCATAACGATCAAAGCATCATTATTACTAGAGTACGTCTCACGGATTCCAGAATTACCATCTTTAGTCGGGTCCAAGCCACGGGGACGTGGCCTGCGCTGATGTACTGCGCTTTGAACCTAGGCTCCATGAACGATTCAGCATCCAGAAGCTCCCTAGTGTATATTTCTTATTGAGGTCTGCCAGGGCCTTGGTTTCAAACCACCTAGGCAGGTCCTCAGGTGTCCTCAGCATCTCCAGCGGGACGAGGTGCCGCCAACTGGCCTGACATGCTCCTTTGCAGAAGGAGCGTCTCTTTATTCCACGAGGAGGGATGGCGTCCTTGTCTTTTACCACGCGCCGTTTTGTAAAAGCCATGCAGATTCAAATTCCTGAAAGATAATCGTAAAGAATTGTTAGCATGTATTGTGCAAAGCACCATAGCAGTAGACTACACGTACAACTGATGGGCATAACTCATGCCGATAACACAAAGACACCTATTGATAACAAATGTATCACATGAATAATAGTAAAAGTAATTATTACCGACCACTAAAACCACAATGCCCATGCGTAACAAAAACACCACATATTTGGAAAGCCATAGGTTACGTTTCATCACACAGCATAGAAACCAAAGCAGAAATAAAAAGATTGCAAGCGGCACAATTGTCTGGACACGCAGGCCAAGTAGTATTCTTCACATACAAAGTTGTGATACACGTGATACAACTCGCAGTGAAATTATATGTAGACCGTGTAAAAGCCATAGAAGTAATACAAGACATAACAAGCAACAAACAGAATAAAATACATGTACAGTTAAGAATAACAATAGGAGGTCATATAACAATAGGAATCTAAATAAAACATGCAATCTAATACGAAAATGAATCACGGTATAACTAAAGTAGGTTTAAGGTTCTTTGTTTGTCTCTTACATTGCATACACGCGCGTGCGTGACGTATTAATGACTTGGTGGAATGTCTCTCCTTAGCGCCGCGTTCCACAGTGCGCGACTGTGACGCACACGAAACGCATAACGTCACAAAAGCAGAATATGATAAATGATATCTCTATATATTAAGGAAATAGAAAAAGAAATGCATTTCCAGTTAAACCGTGTTTACACAACCGCTAATCAGTCCACCCGAGAACCAGGTTTACTATCTACAATCGCGAAACCCGTGTGTTTGAGAAATAAAAGAAAGAAGACTTACGCGTCACACTCGTTGTCACATAATCTTATTACGATGATTTTGCACGCTTTGTTGTCTTTTGTCGCTCGGGACATTGTCAAGTTTGCTTACCTGGCAGCTAGAAATTAGGCCTAAGCGTGTTTGTGAATGCCGCGTTCAACGCCAAAGCAGTTTATCCCAGTATCAGGCAAATACGCATATCAATGTGCAGTTGGTAATGTGCGTGCAAGCTAGCTGTATGTACAGTAACTACATTAAAGACCGAATCGGTAAAAAGCCGAACAAGTCCGCTCACGTGAGAGGCGACAGCTGTCTGTCATTGGTTGTCGCTCGTTACCCGGACCATGCAGCATGCGTGGGAGGCACTCAGGCAGTCGGACCTTTAACTTTCGTCGCCGAATGTTAGTAGCAGGCGGCCTTTGTAAACAAAACGGAAAAATGTTTATTATAAAAAGAATAGGAGAAATTCGGGGAAATATATATATGCGGGTGTGTGACGTATATCACCATAGATACAGTACTGAGCAAGTTTATGACAATTGAGCCACGCCCGAATACATTCTAAAATCATGTTTCTATGGTAATGGTTAATCCACCAGTATGTGTGTGTGTGCTATTTAAGCTAAGCTCAGTAGTAATTCTATTGCTTAAATCGAATGGCTGCTGTTATCGGTGAATTGTTAAATGGTGCTGTTTTAACACGACAGGCAAAATAAGAAATAGTAAAGCACATTATTGTTTTTTATTCACATGCCCAGTTACAGTTATTTACACTACCAAGCAAAGGTTTACAAACACTTACTCACTGTTGTTTAGTCCCCCCTCACACACATTTTAGAATATCAGTAGCAAACTCCTCAAAACCATGAAATAACACAATTAAAACTGCGGGAATTATGTTGCGTCCAACATCCAAAACAAATAAACACCAGGTTTTATTTCAGCATCCTCAAAAGTAGCCACCCTTTGACTGGAATTTGTACAGTCTTACTCTCTTATCATCCAGTTTCTTGAGGAAGCTTTTTAAACAGCACTGAAGGAATTTCCATCTTTGCTGGACTCTTATTGGTGGCTTTTATTCATTATTTGGTCCTAGTAATCCATTTCAAATGTTTTTTTTTTTTTTGAAAATACGATTTTAGTTTTCAAATGCAAAAGAAAAAGAATATGTTGGCAGAAGTACATTTTGTCTATGACATTCAGTTCAAACATTGAAATGTACACCTTCAGATAAAAAAAATTTTGAAGATCATGAGAAACACTTCTATCAATTGTATGAAAGCCTTTGACTGGTAGCGTACTTGCAGTCCTTAATTCCTGACTTCTGAGAGAAGCTGAATGTGCCAGCTAAAATCTGGGTATAACAAAATGCGAATACAGACTATTTCGTGGTTTTCATTTGCTATTTGCCCAATGAACACAACAATAAAAATGTTGTTTTAGACAAGTTTTTGACCGATTACTGTTTGTGTTTTCTTTTTATTATGACGAGTGCTCTAATACAATGGTTAAGCACTTTATATACACATGAATATGACACATAGCCAGTGATATGTAGCCAGGGTGTGTGCAGAACAATAAAGTACCCTAAAATGCCTTCTGCTATGATTTTGCCTATTTAACTTTGAAATGTTATTTTGGCCACTTTGATCTGAATTGAACTGTTGCACTTTTGAATAGCACTGTTTTTGAAAATGTAAAAACATTTCTACACTTACATTTAGTACCGTTTCTACCGTCTACATTTAGGAACATTTCTACATGAAATCAGTTGCTGTTTATACAGAAAAGGTTGAGCTTATCAAAGCCTGTGATTTAATTGCACATTATATGACAGGACGAGTTTGTACTTTACAAATAAAACATGTCCTTAAAAGAACACCACCTGTGTCTCACTTCATTTCTGCAGTCACATAAGCGGCTTAAGCAAAACAAACATGTTTACATCTAATCTTCATTTGAACAGTGTATTGCAACATTGTGCAAAAGATTCTATTCTGTGATGTCACTAAGAATGTAGCATGGAACAAAGAGAGCCACGCCCAATACATTCCATCACATTAGAACCCCTTATGGTGGACAGAGGCAACTCAGAAAGATGTCATTTATTTATTTATTTATTGCATCTGAAAATTTCCTTTCCAAGCACATCAATGAACCGCAATACACTTGGCTCTTTCCAGAAAAGCGTCTGGGCTACTGCTTTAGAACAAAGAAGGTGTTGACCAGTGTCAAGCCAGCAGGACGTCACGCCTGACTGAGTGCAAAACAGCAATCTTGAGTAAGTCTAGCATCAACTGATTCTCTCCCATATCTTAATGTTAATACAAAAACAAAAACAAAAACACTAAAGTCATACACATTGCATTAGATTTGAACACAGCAACATACAGTTAACGGCTCATGGAGTTCCATGAATTCGAGGGATTTAGTTAGCAGTTGAATCCATTGTCAGATTCAAACATGAATGCCATCCATGCCTACATATGACACACAGCTTTCTTTTGTTAGAACATTACTTCAGTGACTGACAACATATTTTAGACATTGCATCTGAAAATACACAGGGATTTTTTTCTTTTCCAAGAAAATAATCGAATTGTGATTCTGTTTTTAACAAACATCGCCATTGTTATTTAATGTGCGGTTGTTGCTTTTAAAGCCCTTTAGCTTCTGTATTACTCAACAAACAATAAATCATTGTACAGTCTGAGAGACACACACGATAAGATAAGCGAAACATGTACAGCTCTTTCCTGTTGGCCAGACTTTCGGATTAGGATGAAATGTGGTGATATCTAAATCACTCTTTAGATGCCAAATAAGTCATGAGCGTATGTAAGCGTGTAAAACTTGTCAAACACCGTCTGTGAACTTTACCAGACAGCCTTTAAATAAATCAATAAAAATATAAGATACATATGGTCTTAATGATCTCCAGTCAGAAGCGCAACACACACGGTGCAAAAAAAATCAAGGAGAACAAAGCGTCTGCCTGTACCTCTCTGAATAGATTTGAGTAAATGAAAAAGCCAAAGGCAAAATAAACATGTGAACTGTACTTTTAAGGTAATCTTAAAAGAAACGCTGTCTGAGCATTAACAGCAATATGCATCTTAATCATCGCCGGTCGGTAGCGGCATGCGGTGAATTAGGAGAACTGTCTGCCTTTTCCCCTGAGGGTCGCGAGCTTCTGAGCGCTTTCACTATACGAGATCTCTTCTCCTGGCAGATGGGGGGAAAAAATCTCACATTAATTGTGCAGTTGAATTACATAGAAACATGTGTTTGTGGAAGCATAACGATCAAGCGCATCATTATTACTAGAGTCGTCTCACGGATTCCAGAATTACCATCTTTAGTCGGGTCCAAGCCGCGGGGGCGTGGCCTGCGCTGATGTACTGCGCTTTGAACCTAGGCTCCATGAGCGATTCAGCATCCAGAAGCTCCCTAGTGTATATTTCTTATTGAGGTCTGCCAGGGCCTTGGTTTCAAACCACCTAGGCAGGTCCTCAGGTGTCCTCAGCATCTCCAGCCGGGACCGAGGTGTGCGCCAACTGGCCTGACATGCTCCTTTGCAGAAGGAGCGTCTCTTTATTCCACGAGGAGGAATGGCGTCCTTGTGTTTTTTACCGCAGCGCTGTTTTGTAAAAGCCATGCAGATTCAAATTCCTGAAAGATAATCGTAAAGAATTGTTAGCATGTATTGTGCAAAGCACCATAGCAGTAGACTACGCATTACAACTGATGGGCATAACTCATGCCGATAACACAAAGACACCTATTGATAACAAATGTATCACATGAATAATAGTAAAAGTAATTATTACCGACCACTAAAACCACAATGCCCATGCGTAACAAAAACACCACATTTTGGAAAGCCATAGGTTACGTTTCATCACACAGCATAGAAACCAAAGCAGAAATAAAAAGATTGCAAAGCGGCACAATTGTCTGGACACGCAGGCCAAGTAGTATTCTTCACATACAAAGTTGTGATACACGTGATACAACTCGCAGTGAAATTATATGTAGACCGTGTAAAAGCCATAGAAGTAATACAAGACATAACAAGCAACAAACAGAATAAAATACATGTACAGTTAAGAATAACAATAGGAGGTCATATAACAATAGGAATCTAAATAAAACATGCAATCTAATACGAAAATGAATCACGGTATAACTAAAGTAGGTTTAAGGTTCTTTGTTTGTCTCTTACATTGCATACGCGCGCGCGTGGCGTATTAATGACTTGGTGGAATGTCTCTCCTTAGCGCCCGCGTTCCACAGTGCGACTGTGACGCACCGAAAGCATAACGTCACAAAAGCAGAATATGATAAATGATATCTCTCTATATATAAGGAAATAGAAAAAGAAATGCATTTCCAGTTAAACCGTGTTTACACAACCGCTAATCAGTCCACCCGAGAACCAGGTTTACTATCTACAATCAGCGAAACCGTAATGCATTTGAGAAATAAAAGAAAGAAGACTTACGCGTCACTCGTTGTCACATAATCTTATTACGATGATTTTGCACGCTTTGTTGTCTTTTTTGTCGCTCGGGACATTGTCAAGTTTGCTTACCTGGCAGCTAGAAATTAGGCCTAAGCGTGTTGTTGTGAATGCCGCGTTCAGCGCCAAAGCAGTTTATCCCAGTATCAGGCAAATACGCATATCAATGTGCAGTTGGTAATGTGCGTGCAAGCTAGCTGTATGTACAGTAACTACATTAAAGACCGAATCGGTAAAGCCGAACAAGTCCGCTCACGTGAGGCGACAGCTGTCTGTCATTGGTTGTCGCTTACGTTACCCGGACCATGCAGGCGCACGTGGGAGGCACTCAGGCAGTCGGACCTTTAACTTTACGTCGCCGAATGTTAGTAGCAGACGGCCTTTGTAAACAAAACGGAAAAATGTTTATAGAAGTATAAAAAAGAATAGGAGAAATTCGGGGAAATATATATATGCGGGTGTGTGACGTATATCACCATAGATACAGTACTGAGCAAGTTTATGACAATTGAGCCACGCCCGAATACATTCTAAAATCATGTTTCTATGGTAATGGTTAATCCACCAGTATGTGTGTGTGTGTGTGTGTGCTATTTAAGCTCAGTAGTAATTCTATTGCTTAAATCGAATGGCTGCTGTTATCGGCGAATTGTTAAATGGTGCTGTTTTAACACGACAGGCAAAATAAGAAATAGTAAAGCACATTATTGTTTTTTATTCACATGCCCAGTTACAGTTATTTACACTACCAAGCAAAGGTTTACAAACACTTACTCACTGTTGTTTAGTCCCCCCTCACACACATTTTAGAATATCAGTAGCAAACTCCTCAAAACCATGAAATAACACAATTAAAACTGCGGGAATTATGTTGCGTCCAACATCCAAAACAAATAAACACCAGGTTTTATTTCAGCATCCTCAAAAGTAGCCACCCTTTGACTGGAATTTGTACAGTCTTACTCTCTTATCATCCAGTTTCTTGAGGAAGCTTTTTAAACAGCACTGAAGGAATTTCCATCTTTGCTGGACTCTTATTGGTGGCTTTTTATTCATTATTTGGTCCTAGTAATCCATTTCAAATGTTTTTTTTTTTTTTTGAAAATACGATTTTAGTTTTCAAATGCAAAAGAAAAAGAATATGTTGGCAGAAGTACATTTTTGTCTATGACATTCAGTTCAAACATTGAAATGTACACCTTCAGATAAAAAAATTTTGAAGATCATGAGAAACACTTCTATCAATTGTATGAAAGCCTTTGACTGGTAGCGTACTTGCAGTCCTTAATTCCTGACTTCTGAGAGAAGCTGAATGTGCCAGCTAAAATCTGGGTATAACAAAATGCGAATACAGACTATTTCGTGGTTTTCATTTGCTATTTGCCCAATGAACACAACAATAAAAAATGTTGTTTTAGACAAGTTTTTGACCGATTACTGTTTGTGTTTTCTTTTTATTATGACGAGTGCTCTAATACAATGGTTAAGCACTTTATATACACATGAATATGACACATAGCCAGTGATATGTAGCCAGGGTGTGTGCAGAACAATAAAGTACCCTAAAAATGCCTTCTGCTATGATTTTGCCTATTTAACTTTGAAATGTTATTTTGGCCACTTTGATCTGAATTGAACTGTTGCACTTTTGAATAGCACTGTTTTTGAAAATGTAAAAACATTTCTACACTTACATTTAGTACCGTTTCTACCGTCTACATTTAGGAACATTTCTACATGAAATCAGTTGCTGTTTATACAGAAAAGGTTGAGCTTATCAAAGCCTGTGATTTAATTGCACATTATATGACAGACGAGTTTGTACTTTACAAATAAAACATGTCCTTAAAAGAACACCACCTGTGTCTCACTTCATTTCTGCAGTCACATAAGCGGCTTAAGCAAAACAAACATGTTTACATCTAATCTTCATTTGAACAGTGTATTGCAACATTGTGCAAAAGATTCTATTCTGTGATGTCACTAAGAATGTAGCATGGAACAAAGAGAGCCACGCCCAATACATTCCATCACATTAGAACCCCTTATGGTGGACAGAGGCAACTCAGAAAGATGTCATTTATTTATTTATTTATTGCATCTGAAAATTTCCTTTCCAGCACATCAATGAACCGCAATACACCCGGCTCTTTCCAGAAAAGCGTCTGGGCTACTGCTTTAGAACAAAGAAGGTGTTGACCAGTGTCAAGCCAGCAGGGCGTCACGCCTGACTGAGTGCAAAACAGCAATCTTGAGTAAGTCTAGCATCAACTGATTCTCTCCCATATCTTAATGTTAATACAAAAACAAAAACAAAAACACTAAAGTCATACACATTGCATTAGATTTGAACACAGCAACATACAGTTAACGGCTCATGGAGTTCCATGAATTCGAGGGATTTAGTTAGCAGTTGAATCCATTGTCAGATTCAAACATGAATGCCATCCATGCCTACATATGACACACAGCTTTCTTTTGTTAGAACATTACTTCAGTGACTGACAACATATTTTAGACATTGCATCTGAAAATACACAGGGAATTTTCTTTTCCAAGAAAATAATCGAATTGTGATTCTGTTTTTAACAAACATCGCCATTGTTATTTAATGTGCGGTTGTTGCTTTAAAAAGCCCTTTAGCTTCTGTATTACTCAACAAACAATAAATCATTGTACAGTCTGAGAGACACACACGATAAGATAAGCGAAACATGTACAGCTCTTTCCTGTTGGCCAGACTTTCGGATTAGGATGAAATGTGGTGATATCTAAATCACTCTTTAGATGCCAAATAAGTCATGAGCGTATGTAAAGCGTGTAAAACTTGTCAAACACCGTCTGTGAACTTTACCAGACAGCCTTTAAATAAATCAATAAAAATATAAGATACATATGGTCTTAATGATCTCCAGTCAGAAGCGCAACACACACGGTGCAAAAAAAAATCAAGGAGAACAAGCGTCTGCCTGTACCTCTCTGAATAGATTTGAGTAAATGGAAAAAGCCAAAGGCAAAATAAACATGTGAACTGTACTTTTAAGGTAATCTTAAAAGAAACGCTGTCTGAGCATTAACAGCAATATGCATCTTAATCATCGCCGGTCGGTAGCGGCATGCGGCGGAATTAGGAGAACTGTCTGCCTTTTCCCCTGAGGAATCGCGAGCTTCTGAGCGCTTTCACTATACGAGATCTCTTCTCCTGGCAGATGGGGGAAAAAATCTCACATTAATTGTGCAGTTGAATTACATAGAAACATGTGTTTGTGGAAGCATAGCGATCAAAGCATCATTATTACTAGAGTCGTCTCACGGATTCCAGAATTACCATCTTTAGTCGGGTCCAAGCCGCGGGGGCGTGGCCTGCGCTGATGTACTGCGCTTTGAACCTAGGCTCCATGAGCGATTCAGCATCCAGAAGCTCCCTAGTGTATATTTCTTATTGAGGTCTGCCAGGGCCTTGGTTTCAAACCACCTAGGCAGGTCCTCAGGTGTCCTCAGCATCTCCAGCGGGACCGAGGTGCCGCCAACTGGCCTGACATGCTCCTTTGCAGAAGGAGCGTCTCTTTATTCCACGAGAGGAATGGCGTCCTTGTCTTTTACCGCGCTGTTTTGTAAAAGCCATGCAGATTCAAATTCCTGAAGATAATCGTAAAGAATTGTTAGCATGTATTGTGCAAAGCACCATAGCAGTAGACTACGCATTACAACTGATGGGCATAACTCATGCCGATAACACAAAGACACCTATTGATAACAAATGTATCACATGAATAATAGTAAAAGTAATTATTACCGACCACTAAAACCACAATGCCCATGCGTAACAAAAACACCACATTTTTGGAAAGCCATAGGTTACGTTCATCACACAGCATAGAAACCAAAGCAGAAATAAAAAGATTGCAAAGCGGCACAATTGTCTGGACACGCAGGCCAAGTAGTATTCTTCACATACAAAGTTGTGATACACGTGATACAACTCGCAGTGAAATTATATGTAGACCGTGTAAAAGCCATAGAAGTAATACAAGACATAACAAGCAACAAACAGAATAAAATACATGTACAGTTAAGAATAACAATAGGAGGTCATATAACAATAGGAATCTAAATAAAACATGCAATCTAATACGAAAATGAATCGCGGTATAACTAAAGTAGGTTTAAGGTTCTTTGTTTGTCTCTTACATTGCATACTGCGCGCGTGCGTGACGTATTAATGACTTGGTGGAATGTCTCTCCTTAGCGCCCGCGTTCCACAGTCGCGACTGTGACGCACCGAAAGCATAACGTCACAAAAGCAGAATATGATAAATGATATCTCTATATATTAAAGGAAATAGAAAAGAAATGCATTTCCAGTTAAACCGTGTTTACACAACCGCTAATCAGTCCACCCGAGAACCAGGTTTACTATCTACAATCAGCGAAACCCGTGTGCTTGAGAAATAAAAGAAAGAAGACTTACGCGTCACTTTCGTTGTCACATAATCTTATTACGATGATTTTGCACGCTTTGTTGTCTTTTTGTCGCTCGGGACATTGTCAAGTTTGCTTACCTGGCAGCTAGAAATTAGGCCTAAGCGTGTTTGTGAATGCAGCGTTCAGCGCCAAAGCAGTTTATCCCAGTATCAGGCAAAACGCATATCAATGTGCAGTTGGTAATGTGCGTGCAAGCTAGCTGTATGTACAGTAACTACATTAAAGACCGAATCGGTAAAGCCGAACAAGTCCGCTCACGTGAGAGGCGACAGCTGTCTGTCATTGGTTGTCGCGCTCGTTACCCGGACCATGCAGGCGCGCGTGGGAGGCACTCAGGCAGTCGGACCTTTAACTTTACGTCGCCGAATGTTAGTAGCAGGCGGCCTTTGTAAACAAAACGGAAAAATGTTTATAGAAGTATAAAAGAATAGGAGAAATTCGGGAAATATATATATATGGGGTGTGTGCGTATATCACCATAGATACAGTACTGAGCAAGTTTATGACAATTGAGCCACTCCCGAATACATTCTAAAATCATGTTTCTATGGTAATGGTTAATCCACCAGTATGTGTGTGTGTGTGTGTGTGTGTGCTATTTAAGCTCAGTAGTAATTCTATTGCTTAAATCGAATGGCTGCTGTTATCGGCGAATTGTTAAATGGTGCTGTTTTAACACGACAGGCAAAATAAGAAATAGTAAAGCACATTATTGTTTTTTATTCACATGCCCAGTTACAGTTATTTACACTACCAAGCAAAGGTTTACAAACACTTACTCACTGTTGTTTAGTCCCCCCTCACACACATTTTAGAATATCAGTAGCAAACTCCTCAAAACCATGAAATAACACAATCAAAACTGCAGGAATTATGTTGCGTCCAACATCCAAAACAAATAAACACCAGGTTTTATTTCAGCATCCTCAAAAGTAGCCACCCTTTGACTGGAATTTGTACAGTCTTACTCTCTTATCATCCAGTTTCTTGAGGAAGCTTTTTAAACAGCACTGAAGGAATTTCCATCTTTGCTGGACTCTTATTGGTGGCTTTTTATTCATTATTTGGTCCTAGTAATCCATTTCAAATGTTTTTTTTTTTTTGAAAATACGATTTTAGTTTTCAAATGCAAAGAAAAAAGAATATGTTGGCAGAAGTACATTTTGTCTATGACATTCAGTTCAAACATTGAAATGTACACCTTCAGATAAAAAAAATTTTGAAGATCATGAGAAACACTTCTATCAATTGTATGAAAGCCTTTGACTGGTAAGCGTACTTGCAGTCCTTAATTCCTGACTTCTGAGAGAAGCTGAATGTGCCAGCTAAAATCTGGGTATAACAAAATGCGAATACAGACTATTTCGTGGTTTTCATTTGCTATTTGCCCAATGAACACAACAATAAAAAAGTGTTGTTTTAGACAAGTTTTTGACCGATTACGGTTTGTGTTTTCTTTTTATTATGACGAGTGCTCTAATACAATGGTTAAGCACTTTATATACACATGAATATGACACATAGCCAGTGATATGTAGCCAGGGTGTGTGCAGAACAAAAAAACATTTCTACACTTACATTTAGTACCGTTTCTACCGTCTACATTTAGGAACATTTCTACATGAAATCAGTTGCTGTTTATACAGAAAAGGTTGAGCTTATCAAAGCCTGTGATTTAATTGCACATTATATGACAGACGAGTTTGTACTTTACAAATAAAACATGTCCTTAAAAGAACACCACCTGTGTCTCACTTCATTTCTGCAGTCACATAAACGGCTTAAGCAAAACAAACATGTTTACATCTAATCTTCATTTGAACAGTGTATTGCAACATTGTGCAAAAAGATTCTATTCTGTGATGTCACTAAGAATGTAGCATGGAACAAGATTCTCTGATTCTCCCATATCTTAATGTTAATACAAAAACAAAAACAAAACACTAAAGTCATACACATTTGCATTAGATTTGAACACAGCAACATTACAGTTAACGGCTCACGAGTTCCATGAATTCCGAGGGATTTCGTCAGCAGTTGAATCCATTGTCAGATTCAAACAT